>VXBR01007848.1:612393-654831 GCA_013400215.1 Cisticola juncidis | reverse complement strand
TTTTTTTTTTTTTTTAATAAAGGTTATTGTAAATGAATGTAATAATGACATTTTGCAATATAGCAGCTAGGAAAAATAATGATTGTGACTTGAGTCAACTGAAAATAAAAGCCAAATCCTCAAACCTGTGTGCTGAGTTAATGGCAAAGTCTGAAATAGAACTGCTCTGCTTATTCTCCTACTTATGTAATTTCTGGGGATATACTTGCATCTATCAGGTAGAGGAAGCGAAAGCACTCTCAGACTCTGTCCGTGTTTTTGTTCAAGGCAAATATCCTTTGCCTTGCTATGGTTTCTGCTAATGCTTGAGAATTTGATTTGTTGTGTACCTCATGAGTCAGGATTGTGAATGTGTGCACACACACAGTGCCTACTTTGGCATGTTTTCCTTCCTTATTTGCTGAATTCTTTAAAAATATTTGACTTTCTGTCTAAGGAAAAGTAAAATTTGATACAATGAAATTTGAAGAACAAGTGTTCAATTATGGATTATCTTTTTTCACTACTGTTCCTATATTTTAAAATTCTCTTTGTAAAGGTAGCTTGTAACCACACCTACAGATTTCACACAGTTATTGCCACCTCCCAGATATTACTTTGGTAACAGTAATGATGTCATTATGCTATTGTGGTATCTTTAGTAATAAAAAGGAGTGATCAACCAGAGAAATGGATTTGTTAAGAACAGACATGAATGCTGCCTTTTTTGCCAGACTATTTAGCCCACAGACCAGGGCAGTACATCAGCTGCAGGTGACCATGTGGTTCAGCTGATGTCAGTCTTTGACTGTGATTTTGGTTTTATCTGCACACAAAAATTTGCTTGTACTGATTTGTTGAGCACAGTAGTACTAGAAAATCAAGGGGAGATGCTCTAAAGACTGGGAAAAGATAAACATTTAAAGGGGAAAATGGCATCTCAGAATGTTGAAGAGTGGTTTAAATACCAGACATTATCATGTCTAAGCAAACCTGGTCTCCTTCAAAAGGTTTTACACTGAATGTGTTCTCTGGAGCCTGCTACAGCATATAGTGTGTTTCTGTTATCTGCAAAAGCTGTCTTAATTGTTTGGCATACATTAGACTGTCTGTTTTTGGTGATAGCTTGGTTGTGAATACTCTCAAAAGAGGGAAACAAGCTTGAGCTCACTGATACTGTGGAGCTGCTTGTAGATAGGCAGAACAGTCTTATCAGCCACCTGGTGGGAGGGGTATGGGCTGTTTGACTGAGGAAATTCCTACATGAAAAGTGGGAAAGGAAGCTGGGAAGACTTGCATTCCAACAAGGTGCTACTGTTTGTCATTTATGTTTATTTTTGTGTCCGAAGCGACTACAACACAAAATAGGTACCGGAATGCTCTGGCCTCATTGATGTGATATCCTTGAAAATATGTGCAGCTGGGATATCCCAGCACTGCTTCCTGCTGGATGTTCATGGGTTGCATTTACACTGATGACTGAGTAGAAGTGTTTCCTCTTGATTCATATTTGCTTTGCTGAGTGTTTGGAACTTTGTGTCTGCATTTGGAGCCTTTTAATGGGCACTTGAACACGCCATTGCCGTGCCAGGAGTGGATTCCCCTTGATGAAGCAAGGCTGAGATTGCACAGCAGCTGGAACTCTCCTGCAGCGTGGGCATGGAGTGATCAGCTCTGTTCGTGTGCTCTGCACACTGAGGACTGGCAGCTGGCAAAGATGCTGTGTGGATAAGCAGTTCTGGAATCAACAGATTTCAGCAAATGAAACCCTGTTTTTCCCTCTCTGCAGCAGTAATGGTCAGCAATTTCCTAATGGCCAGGGGTTTCCTTGTCAGTGGAAACTGTATAAAACTGTATATGACAAGATTGACACAACTGCATTGGAAAGGGCGATGCAAATAAGGTGACAAATAGAACAGGGCTCTAGCTGTTGCTGGAGGCATCTCTGATACTTGATACAGCCTTTTAGCTGTGAAACTTTCTTCAGCTGCTTCAGACTTAACAGCCAAAGTAAAAATAGCACCTAGAGTACTTGGCAGAAGTACGTGGATGAAGCCAATGCCATAATCTATTTGGTGAATAAAATGCTGATATGAAAACTGGAACATTGTTTGATAAAGAGCTTTTATGGTTCTGTTATTGTATTAATATCAATTTTTTGTCTTCTGAAAATTTATTACGTTAACAGAATATATTTGTGCACTCAAAACACTTTTGAATGGATGCAAACTGTATAGGTATTTTAAATGCACGTGGTTGTTGAAGGTGGGATGGACTCACATTGGAAAAGTTCATGGAGGATTGTATCCCATGTGAGGGACCCCAGGCTGGAGGAGAGAACAACTCTGAGCAGGGGCTGAAACAACCTGTGATGAACGAACCATCAGCCCCATTCCCTGTCTCCCTGTGCTGCTGAGGAGGAGAGACAGAGCTTGGGAAGAAGAGAGGAGTAGGAGGAAGGTAGTTTTAAGATTTATTTTACTTCTCATTTTCCTACTCTGATTTTGTAATTAATAAATTCCGTTAATATCCCCAATTCGACTCTATTTTGCCTGTGATGGTATTTGGTGAGTAATCTCTCTCCTGGGCCTTAACCCATGAACCTTTCATTATATTTTCTCTCCTCTGTCTGTTCGTGAAGGGAAGTGATAAAGTGACTTTGGTGGGTGCCTGGTGTCCAACCCACCACACAGAGTTAACTGGAGAAGTGTTATGAAGTGTTATATCAATATATTGTGGATCTCCTCGAGGTTTAGCATTTATGCAAAAATCACACTTGCTTCAGTCATTATCACATGATAGAGGACCCAAAAGATTCTGACTTTAAAATACAAATGACACTCTTTACTATCCTATTTACATTTCCATTTTTTTTCTCATTTATTGCAATCCACTGCATTATAACTCATAATCTAGAACATAACCTAGATGGGCTCTGTGCTGTCAGAGGCAGAACTAGCCCCTGGTAAGAAATCAAATATAAACTTGAATATTTTTGTTCATTTTCATTAGACTGGATGATGAAACTGTGGTTTCCGTTCTTTACAGTCATATTGTCATGACTTTAAATATTCTTTTTATACCTGACTTAAATGGCTTTTAAATTCAGAAGGAACAAATTCAGAAGAATTTCCAGTAGCTTCTTTATGTTGAAAATTAATTGCAATTGAATTATCATTCTTAAGGTGTTTCATGCTTAAGGAAGCAGAAAAGCCTACCTGTAAAGAACTCTGAAGTGCTAATTTTATTCATCAATAACTATGGTAAAAATTAAAGTTCTCCAGCAATCCAGTCAGTGTGAAGCTGAGCTTCAGTGTTAGAGAAAAAGAATGCAAGCCAGACTAAGTAATGGTATGATAAAATTTCTTGTTGAGTTCTTAGATAAAGTAATATGTTGAATTCTAATTACTGCATCAAAAATTAAGACATTATAGTGGTATTGAAGAAGACTGTAAAAGTTGATTTCATTTAGAAGCAAAGGCAGTAATAGGTGGTATCTGAAAAATAAATAATGACAGAGTTGAAACATATGAACATATAAATGGATTAAGCAGCAGAAAGTTTTTCATTTTCTTTGGTAACAGAAACATTTGATGACAGTGAAAATTAGTGGGTGGTAACAGGTATCTTTATGGTCTCCTGACAGAAAAGCACTTTCATGCAGAAGGAGGCTGTTCTTCCACAACTCCCCTCCTGCCAGCCCCCAGAGACCTGCACAGTCAGACTGTTTTTCTTGAAAAAGACTTTGGAATCAAGCATTGTAGATTTATGCTTTCATAGTAGGATTCTTACATTCTAGGCTGCTGTCAAAACTAAATTTCTTTTTGGAAGAAGTAGAGGTGAGTTTAAGGAAGGACATTTTTTCCTTAGGCACTGGTTTCCTTCAGTCTTCTTGCCCTTGGACAAAAAAAAAAATCGTCTGTGAGAATCAAAAGGAGTTGGATACTTTTGAGTAAGAATAGTGTTTAAATTTGTGCTTCAAAACCAGTCAGGGATATAAGCAATCACCTCTGAGTCTCCAAGCAGTAAAAATTAAGCTGAGGTGTTCGACTAAGTAGCTTATCCTCATATTTATCTCAACTGGTATCTCCTGAGCTTTTCTTTGAAGTATTTGACAGCAGGTACTGGAAAAGAGCTTCAGCAAAGCTTTTGGTGCCTGGAACTCCTTTCAGAGACTTTCCAGTCATCCTTGCTGCCTCCTGCTTACCCTCCTGCAGCCTTTCTGTGGATATTAGAAGCAGTCATTGGGCTGCAAGGTTTGCTTCTCTCTGTTTAGGTTCCAGCTTCATGACTCCCATCATTAACAGAGGCTTCCACAGTCTGTCTGTCAGTGTTTGTCTAACTCATTCTAAGGCAAGGTAATCCTGTCCTGCACTGTCCCACTGTGTGACATGGCAGAGAACAGCTGAGCACCAGTTCAGTGTGAGAATGGAGTCAGGCACCAGCAGGAAAACACAAGGATTTTACCAAGCAGGTGTCCTGGCTGGTTTCCTTATGAAGGACATACCCCAATCCAACCTACTGCAGCCCAGTGGCTTTGGCAGCATTTATCTCCTGAAGCTCTCTAAGCGATGTTGGGTGTCACTTGTGCTTTGGGTGGGTGTGACTCAGAAGGTGTCTCTGAGCATTTCCCACCTGCACCGTGGCCCTGTGGGCCGGGATTTGCTGCTGACCCAGCACAGCTCAGGCATTCCCTGGCAGTACCAGGGGAGAGGGGCTCTGTGTTCAGCTGTTCAGGTGGCTGCCAGAGAAAAGCACAAGGGTGCCCGGCTTGAGGCAACTGCTTTTGTTTGTCGTGCAGAAAATCTGCAGGTGCGTGGCATCAAGGTAAGCAGGAGGCAGCTGGTGATGAAATTCTGTATTTAATTGGCTATTTTCTTCTCTTGAAGACCCATCCTGCCCCCTTTAAATCTTTCATAATTTTAAGTCATTAAGGAGAGAGAAAGGGGAAAGATTGTTTCTCTGGGCTGATACTTTCACCCTGTAACATAATCCTTTATGTTACAAGGCTTTCTTCCAGGCTGTTAGCCAGGTACACGAATCACTGTAGCCTTAATCAAAGAAATGACAGCTAAAATGGTGTGAGAGAAGCTTCCAAAAAATTGAACTCACAGTAGACTACAATGCTTTATTAGGCTAATAGATTTTAGAAAGTGCTTGTTTCCAGAGTCCCTCTTGAAGCTGTTCAAAACATGCTCCTGAGAGCAAGCTGGAAAAAAAAATCAATAGAGAGCAGTTTTGGCTATCACTTGCTTTTCTGCTGCAATGTGACTGATCCCATCAGAGTTCATTTGTTTAATGCTGAGAGGCAGGATGCAGGTTCTGGAACCATGAGCTGTATTTTGTCAGGTTGCTTTCTTTTGTCAATTACAGCTGTTTTGAAGACACAGAAACTTCACTAATAGCCTAAAGTTCCTTCTGTTACTTTGGGTTAGCAGCTTCCCATGCAGGGAAAGCTGACACCATTACCTTATATTTAAGCTGTGTTTCATTGCTTGAGAGCATCATATGTTTATTTCGAGATTTTTCTAAATCTCTTTTTCAGATGATACCAAACTATGCTAATATTTTTTTTTTAAATAAAAATTTAATAGTAGCTTATGCAATCTATGTTTTTGCATGGAAATGGCATAATTGGACAGTAAATTACCTAATTTGCATAGAAGTCACAAACTCTTGATAAACTACTGAAAACATGTGTCCTTTGGGAACAAAAATGTGGAGATTGCTTCTGAGTGTTTTCTTAGCAACAATACAAAATGTGGAGGTCTCTCCCAATGGGTAAATTGCTTATATGGTTCTGTGTTTTCCTTGAACTTTTGCTTCAGCAGTTTCTGATCCATTTACAAATGCTGCAGTGATAACATGTCCAGTGGGTGAATGTATCCAGCATTTGGGTGCCCAGAAAGTGATGTGTCTGCAAAGGTGCACAGAGGAGTAATTCATTATTAAACTTATAGAAAAGAAAAACCGGAAGAAAACTTCTTCCTTTTAATCTCTGAAGCCATTATTTGAATGTCTTTGTGTTAATATCTCAGTCTTTTTCTAGTCATTCTTTCTTTTTGATGGACTTGAGGGAACTTTAACATTTTTACAGGCAGAAGCAGGGACAGTGTGCAGGCTTGAAGATGTGAGTGTATTTCAAGATCTGACTTTTTGATCACAGCGTTCTTCACTCCCTTTCCATTAACTTTCTGATTAGGTTTACATTACAATTTTCATTATTGCTATCATTGAAATACCTATAATCAGCTCAAGCTATGTATAAAATAAAGACAGAATATTTAACTACACTGCGTATTTCATTTTAAGCGTGAAACTGAATAAACTTGATACTTCTGGCAAAACCTGTTCCCTTAATAAGAATAATCAATTACATTTTCCTTTCTGCCACATGGCCAGACATGCAGAGTGATTCTTTCCACCTGGGTTCCTCACGACATCCGAAAAGCCAGAATTAAAAGGGACAGAACAGGGATTGCAGCCTTCTCCATGTCATTATATAAACTTTTCCTCTGTGCAGCTGGTACACTGAAAACAAAACTGCTTCAGAATAGACTCAACAGATCTTAACTGTGAGAACAAAAGAACTTTAATTCTATATTGTGCATTTTCCCCTAGAGAATTAGTATTACTGTTATTGTGGGGACCCATAATCACCTCAGTACATCAGTGTAAAATGCACCTATGTCTTTCTGTAAGTTTTGTGTTGTTTTTCCCCTCCCTCTTGCTGCCCTCCCTTAGCCTGCCATCCCCTGTCTGTGAAGTGTAGATCTCCTTTTTTGCAATATGTAATCTGTAGTAAGAAAAACCCTGAAAATGATGCAGTTACTCTGATCTCAACAATTAATTCCTCAAGTATTTTATGGCATCTATACAGCCAGTGGTAAGTTGAAAATAGTTGGAATAAACAGAAATTAGAAGAAGCATATAAATAGGCAATTTAATATAGAAACAGGGAGAGAAGTGTTTTCTGTGCAAGTGGATTTTAATGTAGCAAGTAGCTGCTGCTACTTGTCTCCTTGCTGAGAAAACTCAGATCATCTTCAGAGGTCTGAGGACCCTCCCTAGGAAGGAAATGTCTTTGTGGCTCTTTCTGTAACGCTGTGTTGTGGCTTCTACCAGCCAGAACGAGGTAGAAATGTCTCTCTCTAGGCTCAAGAGGTTACTGCATGTGTTGCATACAAAGAGTTTTCACAACCTGTATTCTGAAGCCGGTTTAATTTTACTGATTCATAAATCCTCATGCATAGTCTTTACAGAGCTTCTTAAGCTTGGCCAGTCCTTTATCAGAATTTATTGTATTTGAAATTATCAGGGTCTTTGAGGTCTTAGGCCTGCTGTGACTCTGCAAAATTTCTAGAGTGTTGCTAATTTTTTGCAGGAGCTTTCCTATTCTTTGCATATTGATACTCTGTGCTCATCTCTCATCTACGTAGTGCAGCATTTTGTTGTAAAATGTAGTTGTAAATCACTTTTATGATTTCAAATGTCTTTGCAAGGTGGTGGAATGACTTAGCAGAAAATATTGCAGTTGCTGACAGCAGATTCCTTCCCATAAGAGATAATGCTTGCAAAAAAAAAAAAAAAAAGTAAAAAAAAAAAGTGTAAGCAGAAAAAAATCTGGAAGTCTCATTGTTCACTTTGGTTCCGTGACCTTGGATGTAATTAGAAGACTTCTTAGCTTTGTTGCTCAAGCAATTTGTAGATAGTCCTAGACACAAACTTGACTTATTATGAAAGAGGAAAAATTATCTAATCTAGGAGTTTGAAATGAAAGGTAACTAACTAGATTTTCTTTTCCTAAGAAATTTTTAATAAAAATTGACCTCTCTGAGATCTGAACAAACATAGATTCTTAATTTTTATGTTAGTTCCATCTACTAAGGAAAAAAGAAAATCAGGTGTGTTTTTTTTTTCCCCCTGAAAACTTTTATCTAATTAAAAAGGTATGAGTATTGCTTTTATTCTGCAAGGTTATTTAATTAATTATATTATCTGTTTCACTAGTGAGTATAGTCTTTAGATATACAGATAGTCTATAGAGATATAATCCTATTTTTGAATGAAAATAGGACTTTTTAATCTGACTGTATTCATTGCATCATGGAAAATCCTATTCCAGTTATTTCTCTTTCTCTTTTGTTGATGATCCTGTTTTAAAGATCCCATGTCTGTGATAGCAGTTGAGTTATGTAACTTCTGATTTTTGTAACACACATCCTGTTTTACATATCTTTATTACTGTTAACCAGTCAGACCAATGATGTGTTTTGTAGCATCTGGACTTAGTTCATGTCTTTCTTGCCACGTTTGTCTTTTCCATTGATTACACAGAAGTGAAAAAGACAGTGTGACAGTGCTTTATATTTATTTATTTATTTATTTATCTTTTCTTTAGTCTACTCATTTTTTGTTTCTGGACATCTGTAGGAATGATAGGAACTCTCATGCATTGCTAGCCAGATGTGAGGGAGGAATATCTGAGGGTCAGCAAATTAATTGATGTACTTAGACTGAGGCTGTAGGAGCAAAAGCCCCCCAGCTCAGCACAGACTCAGTGCTCAGTGAACAGCACAGCACGGGCAGTTCAATGGCTGTGGGCAGCACGAGACTGCTCCAGGAGCACAGTGCAGCCACTCTTCATCCCCCTGAAACCTGACATGAAAAAAGGCTCTTTCAACCTCCCAGACTCCTGACCATGGCTACTGGTCAGACCTCAGCAGACCTGAGGTTACTTTGGGGGAATGGCTCTTGATGCTTTCTGACAAGCCCAGTTCCTCCCTGGTGATTTTTTTTTTAAGAAAGGGAAGAGTACACATACTTAAAACTGAGTGCCAATCATCTTAGGGCAGTAGCACCAGATGACATTCTCTCTCCTCTTCTCATCATATTATCCTCAAACCGGTAATGGTCTTTGACAAGCGTTGCTGTGATTAAGTAAAGAGACAGATTGCCTCGTTAAAGGTACTTCACAGAGTAGGAAAAAATACTTTGAAGACTGCTTAGATTAATAATTCATAGTTAGTTGATGTAGTAGGACAAACAAAGTACACTCAAAGTTCCAGTTACCTGGAGATCATGAATGTCACTGCATCCTTGACATAATGGATGCTTTATATTTTCAGGATGCTGCTTCAGGGAAGGCTGTACCAGGGGCAATGTATTTATCATTCTTCACTTTGTCCAATGTGGCAATTAATGTGATTAAGCTAGCGCCAAATCTGTTTTAAATACTGTTGCACTGGGTCGTTAACTTTAACACTGTCATCGTGTTCTCCCTAGTGCATTGCCTTATTTAAGGAAGGTACTAATGCTTAGCATTCACTTGAATCAAGAATATATTAATGCTTCTCTAGTTCTCAAGCTATTACTTAGTGTTCATGTATTAGGAATTACATTGGACTAATAGGGGAAAAAAACTCAGCCCTAATATCCCCTAGCTACTTGAAACTCCCACTGACAGAGTAACAAGTGTCTTTATACCCACAGTTTTCAAACCTATTGGGGTTTAGCCAGTTGTATGTGTCATTTTTATCTTTCTCTCTTTAATCTTCAAGGCTGCCTAGAATAAAAAAAAAACAAAAACGGAGCTGTGCATAGGTCCTATAAAGGATGTGATGCAGTGTAATTAAGAAGAATTACCAGGCTATTCTCAAGTTCCTTTTAGTCAAAAGGTCCATCCAGCCATGGTGGATTTTCTAGGGAGCACTATTGGGATTGGCTGCACACTGCTTCGAGAGCTGCCTGAAGATGTGGGCAGTAGGTCTAGACACCAGTGAAGTGGCTTTTAGAAATAACTCGAATAGAGGCAAAAGCTGCATATAAAACTGGTTTGGTTTGGAAAACTGACTTATTAAGAGAGTCCCAGTGGTGAGAGTGAAGTGGAATGCATACTGCAGAGACTTGAGGAAAGGTTCTGGTGTCAGTTACACAGCCATGAACCCACAGAAACATTTATCCAGGCAGTAATTGGTGCAGGTGGCTTTTAGTCTTTGTCCAAAATTCCTCATATACTTGAAACAATGAAGTGATTTAATATCACATATAACAGTATCTCTGTGCTAGATGTAACTAGCACAGTTACTCTGAGCTAATGTAACAGTAACTCTGTGCTAATGTAACAAAAGAAGAAAAAAGAATGCACTGATTTTTTTTATCAAAGGTATCAGTCTGTCGCTGTTCTCATTGTTCATGTGTGGGAGCAAGCATGTAAGAAAAATGTCTAAAATAAATTCTTATTATATAATTTGTATGTATTTGACTTTAGGAGAATGAATCCTTGGCCTTGAGCTTAAAGTGAAGAGGAAATGCACTCATGGGTCTATGAAAAAATTCCTAGACAATCACAGAATAAGCACATGTATCTGCTAGTGATTTTCAGACATGCTCTTCAAATGTTCATGTTGTTTTACCTGGGGGAGATTTAAAAGCAGCCAGATATTAAACTGCAAACATGTTGGGTTCACCAACATGTGAAAGTGATATGTGAAAGTCTGTTAGGAGCTAGGGTGGAAATTGATCTGTGAACTCATTTCCAGTAAGATTAGAATACATTCACAACTTAGGGTGCACAGTGCCACATGCAGAAAAGTGTGTACTTGTCCAAGGGCTTGTACACGTCGAACAATCACTGAATTCAGGTAACTTTACTGAATAAATTTAAGGCCTCCAGAAGAGAGATTTGTACCACATTTAATACAAGTGGGGCTCTCATCAACATGTAAATGTGAAACCCTTTATTTTTACTTTTGTGACTTTTTTTAAAGATGTGTAACCTTCTCTGAAGTACATAAAACACTCAATGATCTTTCTGAAATAGGCAATGCTATATTTTTAATGAACCCATTTATATGAACAACTGCATGTCCATAATTATGCTTGCTTTTAACATCTTCCTTGATTGTTTTTATCTTCTGAGTTCTTGTAGTTTTCAAAACAACTCTCTATGCTTTGCAGTTTGTCCTGAAAAGTCAGAATTAAATGTATAGAAATCTGCTCTTACAGAGCTGGTGAAGAATGTAGTGGATTCTATCTCCCTCATGTACAGCAGGAGCTGTGTTGTGTTAACTCTTTTCACAGCTGCATCATTTTCTAAAAAAAAATAAATTTGAGAATTGGTAATGGCTGTGGATAGAGGTTAACTTCTTCACTTTCAGCCCTGGTAAATATCATAAACTGAATTACTTCTAATAGCCCCTCTGTTCCAAAATTGTTAATTTTTTGTCTCGGCAGCCTTTGAAAGCATATGTCTGCAGCACTTGGTATCTTGAAATAAACTGAAGGAACTTTCACACCACTGTAGAATCATCTGACTTGGTAAGTACAAGGAAGATGGAGTTTTTCCTGTGCACTAGCCAGATGGATCCCACAGATTCCACACTCACAGTCTGGTACATAGTCTTGGCAGTAGTTAGTTTCTAATGTACCTTTGAGCTTCATTGTTTGATTTGTGATGACTTTCACTTCATTAGTTAATGATTTTAAAGGGAGTAATCCACTACCTGTTGTTTTTTTTATTCAACAGCCATGTACTTATAGAAATTGTTTCCCAATAGAGTCTCTTAGTGTTTTACATTTTTAGAGGGAAGGTGGTTGGGAGGACAACTTCTTACTTCTTGGACATTTTCAAACTTTTTTACAAAATTGGGGTTGAGAATGTATAATGCTTAAGAAAATTTCTCTTTAATCACCTAGTCCACTTGTGAGAAAATTGGACTTTGTCTGTGCAAAATCCTACACAAAATATTTTTTGGGGCAGAGTAGTTAAATCTGCACTTCCATCCTTTGCATCTTCTGCAAATGCTGATTACTTTTCCTGCTTTTAAAAGGATAAAACCCAGTGAATGTTCTTTGGAAATTTCCTTTTCCAAGTACTTGGGAAGATATGTGCCTGTTTATCAGCTTTGTGTGTTGGTCCTGCTCAGTTCCCCGGAGGATTTGCTACCTCAGCCTCACACTCTTATTGTGGTGTGTGCCTGTCAGGAGTAACTTAGGGGGCAGGTGGGAGGTGGGAAGACACTTTTTTATATAAGGGGCCCTGTGAAATCCTCACCTGAGAAAAAAGACAGACAGACTTGTGTGAAGGTACCATGGGATTTGTTTATGGATTAAAAGAGGGGAATAGTTTCATAATGTATCCCTCCAAGATGAAGTGGTAGCAGCCTGTTTTGACTGCATTCCAAAGGACTTGTGACACATTAAATCAATTCAGGGAAGTAAGAGGGAACACAAAAGTCTTAGGTGCTATTTCATGTAGGCTCATGTCAAAAATTCCAAGCTTTGTGTGTGTATTTTTTCCATATATGATGAGCTCATTAGTTCTTCAGAGAAGACAGAGCTGTCTGAGGATAAGAAATGTTAGGTCCCTGACTCATGTAAAACAATTCCCAGGACGAATTTTTAAATCCTTTCAGATGAATATCATACAAAATTCAAAACAAAAAAGTGCATTTCAAGGTTAAGAGATTATTGCAATGAGATGAATATACAAAAACGTGCATAAATTATGCCTACCAGATAAAGTCTTTAAAGGTATTATTCTTACTAGTATTGCACTCAGTATTTGTAATATAGAATCCAAGGAATTCTGCCTGATGCCTGTATTTATATTAAGGTGAAGTAGTTTATAAGCAGAATAAAATGCTCAGTGTTTCATATTAACAACAAGTAAAATAAAATATCTGCCATTAAAGAGGATGAAAGAGATATAAAGTCTAAATTATGTACATTGACCCTTCATTGGGAAGATCATTTCTCCTGAGGGGATTTGCTTAGTTCACAGCAATTGCTAGCACTTTGAACTGCAATTTGACTTTGGTACAAAATCTGCTGGACTATTTGCAGCTTAGTGACCATGTCATGTAAAACCTACATTCAGTATAAATATCAGTGTGTATGTATAGATAGCTAACACATAATTATCAGTAAGCTGTCATCATGAATACAAAATTATGGTGATTACAGGAACAGAAAATAACTACCTTTCTGCCCCTCTTTTTAATACCTAGTACATATTCTCATGTCAAAACCACAAGTTCTTTTCCAGGTCACTTTTGTGTGTACTGGTCCTTTCTCTGAAAATCTTGAGAAAAAAAAATCTGAAAAAGGGGGATTTTTCAAGCCCTCATGGACTATCCATATTTGACATTTTCCAGCAAATTAGTCTCCTTTGCAAAGCAAATTTGTTATTGATCAGATAGTTTTAGGCATAAAACACAATAAAGCCAGTGCAGAACCGATAGATTTCGAACAAATTAGCAAGAGTAGGGTAGCACGAAACAAATCAAGTACACCTTGGGATAGTTTGTTGCTTTTCCAAAGAATAGATTTTTCCATGCAGTAATGGAAGGTTCTTCCATAGCGTGGCTTGTCTAGCATGTGTTTCCAGAGGGTATCATTACAGAAAATGAACTTTGGTTTGCCCCTCCTTGGGATGCCAGAATTCTTCAGAGCTCCAGATTTGATTGCCATGTTCTCAGTGCATCCTTGAAAAGTTCATGATAGAGGCAATATCAAAACTGTCAAAAGACTCAAGCAAACAATACCCACAAATGTTAAAAGGCAAAGTATGTGTTTGTGAAAGTGATACTGGACTTCAGGATTACATCTGCAAAAGGCCCTGCTGCTTGTGGGCTGTAATGCAGAATAAGTCGCAGAAAAATTGCAGAATGGTCAGTAAGGATAAATTGTCAGCCTGTGGTGTTATTTGAGCAGACCTGTTGTAATGATGCTCTTTCATGGAAGCATTTAGATGTAATGTGAGGCACTTGTGGATGCTGGATATACATTACAAACACAAATATCCTCTTCTCTACTCTGAAATGACCTTTCACACTATCCTACTCTCATCAGTCTTTTTGCTGAAAGGATTTGCAGCTTGCACCTCTCTGCATTTCAGACTGTGGTTAATATCAATTTCCTGCTTTGGCAGGTGCAGTTCCTGATCTCAAGGACAGTGATCCAGTTATGTGCTAAATGTGCAGGTTGGCTGTGGCATCACTTATCCAACTGAGTCCTGCCAGATTCTGTACAACAGGTTTTCATTGCAGAGATCATCTCCAAGTTACTGATTAAGAACTGGTGGATGGTACATGCTGCAACAGCTCCTTTATAACATACACTGCAGAAGGAGCTCCAGTCAGTTTCAGGTTTTTGGCACAGGAGAGCTGCAAAGCTGTATGTGGTTCTCACCATGGAATCAGGCTGTGGAACTCTTCTACGGTGTTGTAGATTCTATGCAAATTCAAAAAGTGGATATGCAAAATTGTGAAAGTAAAATTCTTGAAAGATGGTGAAGCACAAATATATCAACTCTGGGTCAAGATCTCTAAGGTGCAAGCTGGTGGAAGCTATGGGGATATACTTTAGTGTTATCATTCCAAGTTTTTTTTTTGTTTTTTTTTTTCTTTTCTTTACATTTACCCTTGGTAACTGTTGGAGCTGGAACATTAAGTTGGCTGGCTTAATGCAGACATACTTATAAGTTCTTAAAATCTATAAGGATTTTTTCACTAGAACAAATTATTTAGCAGCAAAGTCTTTTTCAAAGGTCTTAAGGGTGCCTCAGCCCTTCTCAGACAGGGGGAGTTGGTGATAGCCTCCAAACTGAGGTTAAATATGTTTGTATTTCTTGAACCTAAATCTCTGTTGCTGTCTCCCTGTGCCTTCAGGGTTCTACCAGCAAGTTTAGGCTACCTGATTAAAATTGACGTCCCCCTGTTTTTAAGGTGACCAGTGGTGGCTGAGTGACTACCCTGGTGTGGAACAGGAAGTAATGTGAATAATTCACTGTATTATGTAGAAAACCCTAGTAATTGTAACACAGATGGAATTCAACTGTATCATTCCATCTCCTCCCCTATAGGTGCTTGGACTTGTCTCAGCATATTGCCTGGTTTCATCAGAGTAACAAATCCAAAAAGCTGTCAGGTTTCCATTATCACCGTGTCTCTGGCACATGGGGTAGATTTTAAATAGATGATTCATGAGAATACATTGTTGGAAAGGGCTGTGCTGAAATGTGTGTGACAGATGTCAAAGAAATATTGCTGATATATTTTAAGTGCTGCTCCCAATTGAGGCATTCCGGAAAGTGTAAATATTCTACAGCAACAAGGAAAAAATCCTTCTGTACTCATCAGGAAGTGCTTTGTATATGGTTTTCTGGAGCCAGGGCTGAACATTTATGATGCTGACAATAGACAGATACAGAACAACAGTATTAGAGTCATCCTTCAGGAAAGCATTGTGGGACACACAGCTGTGCTCCCATGCTACTTTCCAGCTTTGTGTAAAGGTCAAGGCTCTCACTTGTAATTTCTTAATGCTGTAAATGGAACATTTAATTTTCAGCTTGCAAAAAAGTTTGTGTAAAATGCACAAAAATTCACAAGTGCCTTGTAAATGCCACTTGTAATATCAGATATGCAAGCATGTCAACTGAATTTCCATGTGTATATGTGTGTGAGTAGGGCCAGCTTGGGAGAGTTATTCAGGGGGAAAATTTGCCACACATGCAAGTCTGTTTAAACCATATAAATAACCAGTTACATGTCTTGTGCATTAAAGTATCCCTATGATGGAGGCTATTAAAAATTAGGACAAAATTAAAAAAACAAAGCCCAAACTCTCCAAACAGTTTAGAAATCCCAGTGAGGAGGATAACCCAGGGTAAAACCAGTCTGCCTAGATGAGAGTGAAAGGGGTTGCATGCCAAGCTTAGGACAAGGACCCTCTTGCTCTTGTGGCTGCTCTCTAAGGACCATGAAAGGAAAAAGCTGAAATTAATAATTTTGACCAGAAGGATGCAAATGGCTGTGAGACCACAGCTGTTGGCCAGGATGTTCCCAGGAAATCCAACGGCACCTAAGGAAAGTGGCAATAAAAGGGAAAGAGCCATCAAAACTCTGCCAAGACTTTGTGACTCCATGAACTGAGTGTGTTCAGTTTCTGTTTTTACTGGAAGACATCCTTGCAAGTTAACAGATCTGAAATTTCCTTATACTTAACAATATTTACCAGTCATTATGGCTGTAAATGACACTGAAATTAAACTCTTGTTTTGTTTTTTTTTGTTTTCTGGGTCCAATAAAGTTGGTGGGTTTTTTTTTTTTTTTTTTTTTTTTTTGCACTGCAAAGTACCAAGGGACTTTAGTGGACTGAAATACAAAACAATACTTTCAACTGTGGTGATACCAAGGAGCAAATATGAATAAAGATGTATTAAAGTGAAAATAATAACAAGATAGTCAAACTATACAGTTAAATCACAATTTAAATTTGAAAAAGTATTTTTCTTGATCATAATTTATGTTAACAGCTTGATCTCTTTATTCTGTGCTATAGAATCATGTTTGTTTCAGGACAACAAGCAAATGAAGACTATCTGTAGATAAGATGTGTTAGTCCCCTTCCTAAGGCCCAGGGAAATCAGAAAGCTGGCTTTATCACCTGAAATTTTTCTGTTCTGCACAAAATTATAAAGGATCTAAAGAAATATATGCCTTAAGCACAAGGAACTTAAGCATATACTAACAGCAGAATCAATGATTTCTGCCTAGAGAAGTGACCTTTTCTACAGCAGCCAGTGTTCTGTTTTATAAATATTTGATAGAACACTTTGAATTGGGCTTGTTGTTAACAAAGGAGATAAGTGGGGGTAAGTGTGCTGTGCTTGCCGGGGGCTCACTGGGCAGGGCTGTCCTTACCAGCTGCTGGACCTTCTAAGAGGCCATGTGAAGCTGAGAATTTGGCTCACACACCTTGCTGTAGCAGTAAAATAACAAGTGAAATGTATGTGTGCATGTCTATTTCTATTCACAAGACTTAATTCCGGCTTTGTGTCCAATTCTATAATGGAGTTACAAATCTATTTCTGTGTTTGCATCCAGTGTAGGCCATGCTCCAAGCAATGGCCACAGAAATCGTCTTTCCTCTTGGTTTCTGTCTGCAAGTTCAAATGAATTCCACGATGTGATACTGTCAGCTGGTTTTGTGCTTTCATGTATTTGCTCAAAAAGAAGCACACTTTTGATGTTGTTCTACTTATGTCTCATCAAAGGTTTCGTAGCAGCTGCATTTCATGGTTCTGTGCAAAGCCACCTGGAAAACATCCATCGTCTGAAAGTGATATTCTTAAGAGCGCCTTGCAGACTCAGATTTGCAGGTTGCTGAATGCTGGTAAATTGAAAACGACCCTATTTGAAAGGAAATGGATGCCGTCAATCCTTTAAGAATATCAAAAGCTACAGTACAAACAGCTCACAAAATGTAATGGGTGTCTAGAGATCCAGCTGTAAAGCTGCAGTGTAGTGCAATCTGTTGAATTTTATTCATATGGAGTAAGATTTTGCATATCTCTTCTAAAATGATTTTACAGTGAATGGCTATTTTAAACATTTACTGAATATATTATTACCTGTGCTTATTGAAAGAGACAAGACCTGTATTTAAAAGAATTGTAGTTAAATTCTCCTGTTGCTTTCATGTCTTCCCCTATCAAGTTGTCAAAGAGAAAAGCATGTGCTTTATGTCTGCTTATCCACAAGTAAATGCATTTAACAATCTTTAAAAAGCATCATTGCTGCAGTTCTGAAATGGTTAGAAGAGTACTTGAAATAGTATTTTTAAAAGAGAAATAAATTATGCATGTTCATGATGAAGTTACTCTTAAGGTCATCAAGGAACTGTTTGTGTATTTGTGCTGGTTTATATACCCTGTATACGCATAAATTATTAATAAAAAAGGTGAACAGTACCATAAACAACAAATTTTGTTTCCTCAGTGATCTTAGAGAGTGAAAACTTAATTGGAATGCAGAGAGTTTGAGAAGGATCTTTTAGGATTGTATGATGCAGTAATACGATAACAGTTTTTTAAAAAATGCCAGGTAGTAAGCAGAGGAAGTCCTAATATAATTCTGCAGTGATCTCTAAATTGTCTATTGTTATTTAGAGGAAAAAAAAATCTCAGAGATATTCTTGATGGTTCTTTAAGAATGTAGCTGAAGGTATACACTGGATTATTCCAAGTGGCTTTAGAAAATACTCTAGAAAATACGTAAAATTTTCATTTTTATGAAAATTCTATGTGTTTTTTAGCAAATCCATTTTGAGAAAAAAAATCTTTATTAAAAATGTTCTCATATCCACCTTGTTCCTTTAAAGTAGGTCAGTCAGATGAAATTAAATCCTTAAGATTCAAATCCTTAAATATTCTAAATGAACAGAAAATACTAAGTAAAAGGAGAAGCTCTGTTGTCCCTTTTTGTTTTATTCTATAGTAATCTGCTATCCCTTTCCATCAATCATTTGTAGTGGCACTTAATGCTGTGATTCATACCATTAATTTATTCCAAGAATTACATAGATTATGTGTAATAATTAACTGCTACATGCTGTAGTATGGGTTTCACTAACTGCTACATGAAAGGACAGATATCTCCATACTGATCTGACAATTTCTGCAGTTCAGGTGATACAAAGGAGCCAGATGCTGGCTGTAATTAATCAGTAGAAAATTGTTCTGTTGATGGAAAGCTCTCAGCTGGAATAAAGCACCCAGAGCTGGCTTCTGCACCAAACACTTCTGCCTCTCTGACATCAGAAGAGGGACAACATCCTGATCCATTAATCCATCTGATATGTAATGTTTTATGAAAAACGTGTTTCTAGGACATTAGGTTGGTGTTGTCTTGCCCACAGAATTGTGGAGCTGTAATTATTTCCTTGTTTTTCATCTGCTGCACTGGTCAGATGAAAAATTTCAGGAGATATCATAATGAAAGAAGAATTTGGACTCTACCTTTTCCTTTTGAGTAATGGCTATCCTCTTAAAAATAATTCCAATAAGTATTAGAATGATGTGAAATGAAGTCCTTTAAACTATTCCCCCTGCTACATTGACAAAGATTTGTGAGGATCTCATTAGTCACAAGAGGTACAGTGAAGGACTACTCACTCTAAGAAAAATGTTTCTTTTAGAAAGGAAATTTACTGTTTCGGATTTACACAAGCAGCAGTTAGGTGCCCCTCTTGCAGGGTCACCCAAATAAGTAGTGTGCATATGTTTATGTTGAACTGCTTCCCCTGTTTCTGCACTTACAGTACATTTTAAGGAAAGGAAGATAAATTCGTACCAAGAAATAGAATACAAAACGAAGTCTTTATTCAACATATAAACCCAAACCATTTTGTGGAGATTTTTTAATGATTGCTAAAAAGAAAACGATGGGTTTTAACTCTTCCGTAGTTTTATATCAACTCTTATTCCTTCCAAACCACAGCAAAAACGAGATCTCAAAGAAGAAATCTCCAAGGGGAGGATTAAAGCGGGTGGTTTGTGGCGGGTTTGGGTGCAAAGATGCGTTTTTCGGTCAGGAGGGAGGGCGGCAGCTCCGCCTGCGCTGCGCCCTGCGCGCCACCGGGGGGCGCCGCAGCCCGCGGGAAGCGCCGGGAGCGCGGCTGGGGCGGGAACGGGAAAGGGAACGGAACGGGAAAGGGGAACGGGAACGGGGCGGGGGAACAGGAACAGGGCGAGGGAGCGGGGAAAGGGGGCAGGAACCGGGAACGGGGCCGGGGGCCGGAACCTGAACCGAGCCCTCCCAGCCGAGCCGGGGCTCTGAGCCCCCGCTGCCCTTCCTGCCGCCCGCCCGGGAGCTCAGAGATGCGAGGCGATGATTGTTCTTTCTGTGCTGGTCCAGCACTGGGGAGTTTCTGTCCCAGCGGAGTATCAAGGTGAATAGGGGTGGTGAAAGGAGAAATTCCTGAATCCTGCTCTCCCTCCGCTCACCCCGCACCCTTCCACCCCGCTTTTTTTTTTTTTTTTTTTTTTTTTTTTTTTTTTTTTTTTTTTTTTTTTTTTTTTTTTTTTTTTTAACACTCTGTACATTAGTTACAGAATTCTGGTCCAGACCCTTCTTTGGAATTTACTCGTGCTTTCTGAACCTGTCTCACCTTTGGCTACGGACAGTCATTCCCACTTCACGGTGCAATGACAATGACTGACAGCTCTGAAATGAAGTGACCACCTGGAACCCGTTTCTCCCAGGTGTGCTGATCACATTTAACTGCAGTCCTCATTCCAGCATTGCTCTTTACTGTTCTCTAGAGATCCATGGCAGAGAGACTCCGCTGATTTCTCTTGGCATCAACACCATCAGGACTCACAGCATCTTTATACTGGCTACACCTACTGGGTTATTCATCCACTTCAGCGTTCTGCTTGGGCTTACAAAAAGTTGGCATTGCCACTTCAGGATGTGGTGAAACCAAAGTGCATGAGTGTGGTAAACAGGATGGTGTTGTAGTCCAGTGTCTCTTTGGGGTAATCAATTCTGACCATTAGAAGAGGTGTCATTTCATCATAGTTGCCAAACACAGTGGAATTCTTGCAGACCTTCCAGGTGGGTTTGACTCTGGCACAGCTGGGTTACTGTAGATATAAAACATTTCAGAGTCAGTGAAACACTTCCCACCTGGGAGCCCCTCCAGCCCGGTGATGAAAGGGAGCAGACGTGTCCTGGAAGGTCTCTCAAGGCGCCTCAATCCCCAGTGCACCTTGAGGACCTTTCTGAGCAAGAGCCCACTCAAAACACCAGTGTGGATAAGAAGCTCATGACAAACACCTCTGAGGAAAGTAAATCTTTCCATGTCTCGATGTATTCATGTGAATACTGGATGCTTTCTTAAAAAGATGTTTTCATTTTTTTTTTAGCTATAATTACAGCTCATTAAAGAGCTAAGTGGATCAAAACCTGTGGGCTATGACACAGTTATAGACCATGTGTGTGGTAGCCTAAGAATCTATATTCAGTTCTTGACAACACAGACTCAACAGTTTCTGTGCTTTCACTCCCACCTGCTATAAATATACAATGGAAAAATCTAAGTGTTAAAAAATTCAAAGTGTTTCCCAGGCAGTTCCTGCAATGCAATGAATGTGCCAAAGTGGGTCACAGGTAGAGTGGAGAATGGGATCTGCTGTTTCCTAATCTTATTGCCTTGTAGTAACGTTGGAGTGCTGTAACAGGGATACTGCACATCCTGGCAGGTCAAACAAGTGAGAGCACTGCAAAGAAAACCACAAACCATTTGATTATTGAGATTTTAAAAAGAATTAAAGCTAGGGGGTTATTTCTTAAGTTGAAAGGTTTTTGAACTGCTTTTGTACTTATTTCAATTTTGTTTTATACATTTACCTACCTGCCAAGCAGCTCACAGATATAGGGACACAGCTGGGCAGCACTTTTGGTTTTTCTTCTGAGGAAAATCTGTCTCTTTAGAGCTGGCAAAGCAGTAAACGCTTGAGTGGCTATTGAACATTTGAACTTCTAATACTGAGCAAGGGAATCCTTCTGTTCTGCATGACTTCATTCATAGTTTTTGCATGGAATGTCATGTTTTAAAAAAACCTACTAGAAGAAGAATTTTATCTCTAAATTCTAACATGAATTCCATAAGAAGAACACAAGATTTCTGATGTAGGCATTTTCCTCATCTCTTGTTGACAAGTTTTTATCAGTCTTATCACCAACAAAAAGACAATCTGCTGTGTATTGGGTTCCCTTTGGGCTCTGTCATCTTTTCCCCTGCTTAATGCAGGTACAAATCTAATGTGTGAGGTGTTCCTGCAGTCCAGTGGAACTTGCAACAGTTGGTGCTAAGAAATGTTCAATTCTCTCTCTTACAAGTGTATATCATGTGTTTTTCATTATATATTTTTGCAAGGATGGTATAATACAGCTTAAAAATCACTTGCTCAGCACAAAATCACTTCCCTATTGATTTGGTTACCTTCTTGCTGCTTTGCCATGCAGGCCAGCAAGCAGTTTTGTTTCCTTTGGTGAACTTAATCAATGAGGAGAGAGAGAACATGGAAGAAAATATGCTTGTTGATATCAAAAAACTTCCTATGCATTTCAGCAATGTTCATACCAAAACAACTACTCTTGTTTTTCATGAACATTCCTGTAAGAAAAAACCAATTTTCATCTAAGAGTGATTATTCATTTTCCTCATTAAATACATTTATTAGAAATATTCAGAGATGTGCAATGGGTGGGAGTGTTGAGTACCATTGGGAAGCCCTTAATGATTGGTTCCTGAGACCTTCTTTCCTCTCTGTGCTGTGAATTGGCATGGGTGAGAATAATTATTGGTTTCAGTGCAATGTGTACCAGTGCCCTTTTGAGCAGAGGGTTCAGGCTGCAGTGTGTAATTGTTGGATGGATGGATTTATAGAGAAGTTGTGGTCTGCAGGGCACACCTTGCTGGGCTTCTAAACCATCCCTGCTTCTGCACAGCCCTGCAGCTGTGTGCTCCCAACTTCCCTTTTACAGAGGATGGATGCTGTCATTCCTGCTCTCTGTATGAGTAAAAAGGAAAAAAACCTTGCCAATAGTCCAATCATTTGCTTATAGTTTCTTACTTCTTTGACTACACTGGAACTATTTGAAGCTTTTTTCTTTTTCTTCTTCTTCTTTTTTTTTTTTTTTTTTTTTTTTTTTTTTTATTTTTTTTCCTCCCCCTTTTTTTTTTTTTTTAAGATACTTTCCTGCCCATATTCAGTTTGGAGTCCCAAAAGATATCTTAAATGCAAAAACTTATATTAGTTGTACTTAAGAGTGTCAATAGGGCTTTGTTTATTTCTGTATCATTTTGTTATCTCACCAAGAACATGTTATGACATTTTACATTGTGGTATTTTCTAAAAATGTGGAAATACATCTGAAGAATAATTTTTTTAATTCCTCTTTTTCAGATAGGAAGGCTGAAGCATAAAACCAGAAAGATTCACTCAGGGTCCAAAAAAAAGGCTGCTGTTAAGCTAGAAATAACCTGAAGTCTGGGTTCTTTGGATGTTACTTTATTATTCATTACTGATCCATATTATGTCCTGTTTGAAATATATGGGATTTTATTTTCTATTACCTTAAATTGGAAATATTTCTCCTAATACAGAGGCCTGTGCTAAATACAAATGATTATAAGTTACTGAATTCACAACAACAGAGTGCTTTCCTTGTTTGGTTTGGAATGATTTTTTTTTTTGTTCCATGAAGTTACATTTGTGTTATTTCTACTCAGGGCTAATTTTTATCTTGACATCATGCAAAATCTTAAATTCCCATTCCCTCTGCTGAGCATCTTAGAGCACAGATGAGAGGGACACTGTGAGTAAGAAGATTTTTGAATAGTTGGTTGTTCATCATAGTAGAACTACAAGTCTTCCTGTTGTGTTTCCCAAGTATTATTACATAGTAAGTACAAATTTATTTTCTAATTATATGGAATGTATTTTCCTGGTACTCAGCAAATGAAACTGCATCAACCAAACTATTTCAGCTACATTAAAAAATACCTGGATTTAGACAAAGAAATGCTCTTTCCCCCCCCCCTTTTTTTTTTAAATGTCCCCATTACTTTATCCTGCATATTTTTTACAAACTAGAAAAGGTGAAAAATTCTATTTGAGTGTGTCTGTATGTAAGTGGTATATTTTGGGCAATGTTCAAAAGAATGAAGTGAGAGTGCTGAGGGCATCCATGGTGCTTGTGTTGGAAGGCAGCCTCCTGGGAGCTGCAATCTGCAACTGAAGCTCGATGTTTTTAAAGGAATCCACTCTGCTTTAAAGGCATCTTGGATCATTAGCATTTATTTCTGTGACTGCACCATGGCAATCATAAATCATCCTGTCGATAGGTGCCTCACCTGGAGTATTTAGATTTGAGACATTGATCCCTAGGAGTCCACTTTTATAAAGAAATACTGTCCATTTCCACCCAAGAAAGGACACCATTGACAGTAAACATGGACACAGGAAGACTTGTCTTGTTTTCAGTGTTTGCCTTCCTCTCTAGGCAAATTGATGATCTGGGCTTGAATTCCCCATCCTGATGCTGTTAAGCTTCTTGAGTAAGTCCACTTTTGATATTCTCTGCATATGAATTTACCTCAATAAGTACATGCCAAAAAATGAATGTGTCATCAAAAAATGGTACCAATACGTAGTGTTTTGAAGAAATTAATTTTAGTGTCAATAAATACACCAAATAATTTTTAATACAAGCCAGGGAGTGATTTGATGCAAAAAAAGTACAAAGTGAGAGGCAAGGAAGAATCCTTCAGTTGTGAAATTGACATTAATGAGTAAAGACCACTTCTAACATTTCAAAAAACCAGTGGTCCACAGGAATGTGTTGGTGCTAAGATGTGTACCACAACATGCTGTGCAACATGTGTTACAAATATACTTTAAAGAGAATTACTGCAATTTGATTTAATTATATTCATAATAGACATTCACAAAGCTTGCTGATTATAACTGATTAATCAACACTGAACACATTCTTTCTAAAGTCAAAGCCAGCTGTGGCACATATATGCACAAACATAGGAAATATGGAATACAGTCATCTATACTCTGGTGCAAATAGCTTTGCTTCAGTTGAAAAAGGAATCTTACCAAAAAGGTTTAGTGTACAAATATATATATATATTTGTATGCATGCACGGCTTTATGCATATATTCATTAAAAAGTATTCTTCCTTAAATAGTTCTTGTTTGTATTTCACTATTAATTAACGTGAAATGCTTTTGTTAGTCTTTAAAGCTGAGTCTTTAAACCTCAAGTCTTTTTGGTGTACCTCCACATTTTTATGATGTGCTTATAAAGTTTTTGAGGTTACAGGTAACTGTCAGGTTAGACCTTGAATCTTCAGTTTCAGAAAGAACTGTGCAGTCAGATGCCAGTTTTTATTAATTATTTCAATTTAGTCTTTCCTTAATATTTCAGCTTTCTCAGCTTGAAGCTCAAACTTCTGAGAAAGTTTGGTTTGCAGCTCCAGCAAGTTCTTCAGCAGCTGCTGCTGGTTAGTCAGCATTTTATAGGTGATTGTCATTGTACAGTGCAATAGTAAAAATGCTGTACTGAATAATGCCATATATTTAACAAACTTACAATTTTTTGCAAGCAACATAAACCTTTAAATGGTTCCTAAAATAAGGATCTTTCTTAATATCCTTTCATCTGTTATACCTAGAAAATATAATGCATAGCATTTTCTGAGGCTTCTTTTAGAAATTCCCGTGGTCAACAACCATAACCGTGTTTTGCAGTTCTGCTTTGCTGGGTCTGAAGCTGCTCTGTGTTGAGGTGAGAATTTCACTTCCAGCCTTTATTGTGAGGATGGGTTTTATTTCACGAGGTTATTTGTGTGGTGCCTCAGCAATGAGCTGTGAAAGTAACTCTGAAATTTCTCTCTGAGAGCCTTCCCCAACCTCAGGATCTGCTCTGCCAACGCCTTGGCCCCGGTCCTGCCTGCACTGCAGGCTCCTTGCACCATCCAGCACAAGGTGACTCTGGAGCCCTTTAATTGGCCATGGAGGGATGTGCACAGCAGAAGGAGCCTCCCTGGAGGCCTCTGTGCCTGCTTGGGCCACGCTCAGGGAGCTGCCAAGCTGATGGTGCAGAAGCCTTTGGGAAGGTTGGCAGGCAGGGAAAATCCGATTAGACTTTGGACAGCTATGATTTATGGGAAAAGGCTACTCCAATAAATGTGCAGCCAGCCCACTTGCCAGCCAGGCTGTGGGGAGAAGTGTTCACAGTGAACCCATGTGTTCACAGACTGGTTTGCATTTTAGTGCATCTCCACTCTGTGCAGTGCTAAAGACATGATAGTTTCAGTTAAAACCCCAGGACAAATAATTTAATCAATGTACTCCTGAGGTTTTTTTCTGCATAATTATCACTGTGATAGAAATGTCCCAGTCTGTGCATTTACCTTCATGCCCAAGCTCATACAAAACCCGGTGTAAAGAGCTCCTTATTCCACTGGAAAGGGTTAACAGGAGATGAAGAACAAGGGATGTGCAGTTAAGGTATTTGCATGAAATTGTTAGGGGAGTTGTGGGAAGAATTTTAATCTTATAATTTTTCACCAGTTATTAATTTTTAAAAATAACATCACAAATTTGAACACAACTAAAGGCCCCAGGCTTTATCACACATCACAACTTCTGCAATCACAAGAGAAAATGTACCCTTTCAGATTTTTATGTTTTCTTCAGCCCTCGGTTCACTTAGAGAGCAAAGGGAAATGATATTTAAGCTTTTCTCTTTTCTTTCTCATCCTCCTACCTAGAAAATTATGGCACTGAGTCAGGTGGGTAATTCAGAATAAAAAGAATAGCTCTTGTTTACATTCTTGTATCTAGTTTTCAGAGCTCTTTTTATATTTCAAAATTATTTTCTCTGATAGTTCTGGGTGTAAATTTGGCAGACTGTTCACCCTGCATTTACTGATGATTCAATACCAATTGTCCTTCTCTGAGAAGGTAGTAATGATTTTTTTTTTCATGCTTTTTTCTTTCTTTTGCCTTTTTTTTTTTTTTTTATATTCAAATCCTGGCAACAATTGCATCATTCCTCCACTAAAATTTTAAAAACATTCATTACCATAAACTATAGTTAGGAATCCCTTTGTGACTTTTAATAATATAAATGTGCAAAAATAATGGGGCTATTACATGTGTAAAAGGCTATGTTCATCCTTTATATGTCTTAGAATTTGAATAGATGAAGTATAAAGACTCAATGAATTGTTACCTTCCCCATTACTGAGTCAAAATAGCAACAGTGGAATTTTTGGGATGGCCATAGGATATCCAGGATGCCACTGCTTTTACTTTGGCCTGTGTTGGGCACTGTCTCACTGGAATGTCAAATAATAACTGAACTGGTGCTGTTGACCCACCCTGTGGCAAAAGGAGCAAATTCTCTGGATTACCAAATCCTCTTTGAAACAGGAAAATTCCATGTTTATTTTAGCAGAAAGAGTAAGGAATGAAATGGGCTCAGAGACAGAGTTACCCTGGGTTAGGTGCATCCAGACAGTGACTGAGCATTATTGGCCAGTCAGTGTTAAAGCCTCTCAAATGTAACTTCAGTTTTTCATTGCTACTCAAAGAACCTCTAGTAGCATTTATGTTTGTTTTTTTTTAAAGCCTATTTATTACTGAGAAAAAGAAAATTGTTAGATATTGTATATTTATGAAAAATAAGGGCTTAACCTTGCTGGAATATTTGCTAATCATCAAATGGTCAGTATTTTACATTCCTGCTTGAGTAAAGATGTGAAATATCCTGTCTGCAAGAGATACAAAGGCAGAGGTGAGGTGGAAAGCAGGTGATATTAAAGAAACATTCATAAAGAGGAGGTTGAGAATAGCCTGTATTATTTACATACCGTGGTACGTAAAGTTTAAAAGCCAAGTGATATAGATAATTTTTATCTTTTGGAGAAGTGTCCTATCAAAAACTTTGTTTCAGAACTCTGTGTTTCAACTCTATGTTTGTGACTGTATTTTGAAATTTTAAAATTGGAGTGTCCCAACATGAAAGATTATTTCTGTGATTGCAGTCGTGGCACTGTATCCCTTTGGTATTTCTGCCACTGTTAAAGGTTTCTTAAACACTTCTTGTTATGTATGTTTTGGCATTTCTGTAGGAAAACCTAACATACTTCTGGAAATTTTTTTAATAACTTATATATATATATGTATGTATGTATGTGTATATGTATGTTAAACCATATATTTTGTTGATTTCTGTGTAAAGGACACATAGTACATTTTGCCATTTTATTCTGGTTTTGGCTTCTGCCAGAAATAATCATGTTTAGGTTTCTCTCATGTACTTACCATGCATCTTATTTGATAGTCCAAATTAGGAAAAAACCTTTATCTGCTGGACATAAAATAAATGATGGTAGCAATGGTGCTTAGCACTATGAGAGGATTAAAAACAGTCTCAGGTGAAAGTGTCCCATTCAAACAGCTCAGCTAACATCTCTTCTCTCATCCCAAATGCTGACTGGACTTCAAACCGGAGCAAATACTCCAGCAAAACAATGTAACATCACATGAAAAATGTGCCCCTGCAACATTTCAGAGTGGGGGATGCAGCCGTGCCTGGCAAGTGAAATTAAAGTTGTCACATCCTGGCACATCAGCAGTGCCACTTCACCCACGCCACAGCCCTGCAGGCTGGAGGTGCCACAGCTGAAAGCCAGCATATGACAAACTCTTCACTTAAATGAGTGTGCCAGATGCCAGGAAATTCTGCAGTCTCCACTGATGTTCTCTCTAATCACTCTCCAAGCCGCTGTGCTCTCTCCAGAGTGGCATTTTGAAACACCACTTAGGCAGAACAATGATTATCTACACTTTAGGTGTGCATCTGGAATAAAATAATGCCAGTAACCTTCTCCCCACTGTCCTGCCCCTACAGCTGTAAATCATTTAAATATAGCCCTTTATTTCAGAGCTCCACGTTTGCCAAGGAATATCAGAAATCCACATAAGGTCCCAAGTGCCAGATTTTGTGTCTGGATCCCTGATTTAGATGAATAATGTGTAAAAGTTCATGAGGTGTGAAAATATATATAGATAGCTCCTACTGCTTTATGCACACGAGGACATTAAGGTTTCTTCCAAGGTCAGTTCAATTTATGCTCACCAAATCAGAAATGTCACCTGCCTTCAGATAAAACACATGACTATGAATTTTGTTGATATTAGCTTACTGTCCCACCATTCTCACTTTTGAAACCCTCATACAAAAAGAGGGATGATGTGAAGACCATACATTCTTAAAGATGTCATGATACACTGTAATTGTAATTTAAAGTAAGGACTGCTAGCTATTCTCACAATCTTCATCTCCCATATGCCTGAGAGCTATGAGCAGGATTTAATATTAAATTTGGTTCTACGACTTGTTTAAAAAATAACCACAATGGCTGCAGACATACCTATGCATTTTTTTACACGTTTTAAATATACTCACCTATTATTTTTTTGGACACATCCATCCCATTATTGGAAATCATGTTAAAAACAAAATGTATTTTTTCCCTGTTCAAAACAATTACTCGATCTTATATGAAACTTTTCCGTAGAAGTTGTATTGCAATTAATAACACTGTCAATCCTTGTAACTGTGAATTGTTGATAACTGCAGGCTATTTCTAATGCCACAACAAAGACTTGTTTTTAAAGCATGCAGCTACACATACTAAAGAACTTACTGGCTGGACTTGATTAAACTGTTTTGGATAAAAGAATAGGCTTACACAAAATGGAAGTTGACCAAAAGGTGTGATCACTGGAAAACGTGAGATAAATAAAACTGCCTGTTCTAGTGGGCCAAGAAGAGTAATTCATATGCTTTATTTAATGTTTATTTATTATGTATCATTTTATAGCTCATTGGTTCAAATATATTCCAGAAACAGAAAGTTATTTACATTTGAAAATGTTGAGCTATTCAGTGCAAAGTGATGCCTCTGTTCATGTGCTTTGTTCATAATAACTTCCACAGTTAAGTTTTACATCCCTTGCCAGTAGCTCATCAAAAAGTGTAAGGATTAGCATAAGTAATACAGATTTATGTCTACCATGATCCAGGGATGTTCTTTTGTGGAAAAGGATAAGACATGTCATGTCTTACTTCCCAGCAAAGCTTTTCTCTGTTACTGATCAGGTCTGGGTGTCGCTGAACCTGAATACCACCAGAATTCTAAAATGATACTCTTAATCCTTAGCCATCATTCTTCCTTGTGACTGCTAATAACTTGGCAAAATTAAGTGTTAGTCTTAGCTGCTCTTCCTTTTTTTTTTTTTTTTTTCCCCTTATAATCTCTGAGAAGTTGTTGATGAGAACAAATGGTTCTGAAATGGTGTTTATGAGTTTCTGGCTGTTTTGGACAATAGGACATGAGGATTAAATCAGTAGCTAACAGAACATAACAAACAACCAAATGAGGCATTGTTTATGTCTCATGTTGACATAAAGAGAAGCTGCTACCTGCTGTGTTGTTTCAGCACTGGAATTTCTGCAGCTCTTTCTTTCAAACCCACACTAAAGTGAGTAGCCACGGATACACAATGCTTAAAGTCCAACACAATCCATGACTATGATAAGTACCCTTGAAGTGCTTCAACTTCAGGGTAAGACAAAAAATCATAATCATGGTGGGTGGACAAACTTACTTCACTTTTAGTGCTATTTGGATGGTCAGGGAGCTGGAAGCTTCACAAGTTCCTGGAAGGCAACACTGAGAGAGAACTCTTCATGGATTTCACATTTTAGAGTTCCTGTTGTTGCTGTGGCCCATCCCTTATGTGCAGTAGTTTTGAGTAAGGTACACCAGGCACACTCAAAGACAGGAAGTTTTTCACATATCAGTGATCTTGATTTTTCAGATTTACCTATGGATATTTTCTGGACTTTTTTCCCTCCCTTGAAAGTGTGTTTGTATTTCTTAAGCACAAATATGCTATATTTCTAGTCAGGAGATTAAAAACGTAAATATGTTGTTCCCTGAGATGTTCATATCTTTTTGTGGGTGGGAGAGAAAAGCTGGCTAGAGTTTTAAGAACTATTACATATGTGAGTTGAAATGTAGCTAACTGCACTAAGAAAGACTCTGCTTTCAACTTACAAAAGGCATTTTTAATGCCAACTTTAATCAAATTTTGCAAATGCTATACACTAAGGAACACAAGATTCTGATAAGAGGGATTTTTTTTTAAGGCTGGAATATTTTTCTTTAATATTTGAATAATTAGTAAAACATATATTGTTACAAAATAAGTATCGGTGTTGTCTCTTTGGAAATCACAATAAGAAATGTCTTCAAATCCCTGCAGAAGTAAAGCATGCTTCTTTGGATCAGAAAATACATGTGCTGACTTTGTTTGAGAAACAATACCTGTGCTAACCACAGTGAATTTAAAGCTCTGTTGGAATTTCTGACAAAAAAAAAACAAAACCCCAACATTGGCTCTGCTTGCTTGATCATCTGAATGAAATTTCAGAAACGTATTTACTGTTATAGTTGTTCAGGATATAAACTTGTTCTGTTTTACCTTTTTAACTCAGTCAAATTGCACAAGAATGAGCTTTGCATGCCTAATGAAGAACAGCTCAGAAGATTAGGAACAAAGCATTTTTGTAGAACTAACACAAACTTCAGATATGTGAGTGCAGAAACTGTTGCTTAGCCACAAATGGTTTCTGTCAGATTCAGCTTTTATCTTGGATATTCCTGAAGGAATCTGGATTAACATAATGAGAATGTTCATGAACAATCTCATCATAATTTTAGAAATTTCAGTGCTGAATAGTACACTAGGTTTTATTATAAAGCTTTGTGACTGAGTCAAATTATTTTATAAAATATATTTGCCCTGTACAGTTTTGTTTGCATTCATTTTCTTGTTTGTCAGCTATTTCTTATTGTTTAGAATTTGAAAAAAGGAAGCAAAGTACCAGTAAAAGTCTGATCAGCAATGCTGATGATTATATCATCCAAAATATCAAACAATTGCAGGTTCTCTGTATTTCCTAGTGCCCTTTGTCCAGGACGTGCCTGAGGGGATGCTCATTATATATTGTTGTGAGTTACAAGTAATTAGAATTAATTCCAAGAATTAATGGAATTGAAAATATTCTTCATCTGGATTTTATGGTAGGATGAGAAGCTGTGCATCTCTTTTAAATTTGGCAATCAAAAGAAATCAATCATAAAGGAGTAAGCATATATAATGTACATTAGCTGTTGATGAAACTATCTGGATGGAAGTGTTTTTAAAACATGAAATATTTGCAGTGATTCAAAAAAATCTGCTAAGATTTTTCATAGCCTTTTTTCCTTTCCCACATCAAAAACACAGAGCAAATGTGATATAGTTGAAGAACTGATGATAAAGGGGTTTTTCTGTTTCATTCAAGTTATTGACAGCTTCTATCACAGTTTTATATCTCTACATGAGTGTGCAGCATTTTTCTCTTTATTCTTGCTCCTTTTACAGCTTTTAAGCTATTTTCCTTAATGTAGTCTGTGATTCCACTACTCTTCTATTAAAGATGGAGAATGATCCTTCACAAGGGAAGCAGGTTTGCCATCAGAGATGGCACCACAATTCCTTTAAATGATTCCGTTAGTAACATAAAAACATTTTGTATAAAAGAGTTTATTTTGTAAAGGAACTCTCTTGGAAATTTATCTGTCCTCCAGTTCAAATATGTACTTACCTCCTTTTCTTATTTATAGAGAAATTGTAACTCACCTTTCCCTAGACCCAGTGTGGACAAAAGTAGCATTACTTGTTGCTGATGGTGTAGATTTAAATAAGCTCTGAAATCTTTAAGAATTTATAGAGCATGGAAGGGTTTTAGTGCTTACCTTGACTTGTGTAACTCCAAAAAAACCAATGTATTTAATGAAGACATCAACATGACTTGCACAGTTGGCAGTAAAGTAGATTTTTCCCATTGTGAAACTGATGGCAAGTCCTTCCTCCTTGTTGTTCTCTGCAAATTCCCCTTCCTAAACTCTTGTTTCAAGAAGTTCTTCTTGCTGTCAGAAATGCATTAGGTTAGTTAGCCAATATGTAGTTAGTGACATGGGTAAAAGCACACACAGAATTTTGGAGGTGTAGGTGAGCTCTGGCACAGACACAGCAGGAAGAGAGGAGCCTCAGCAAGCAGAGTGTGCTGTAACACAAGTCTGTGAAATTATGTCCTCAGGATATTAAAAGTGGTGACTGAATTTTTGAATTTCTTTAGTAATTTTACTAGTTGGCAAGGCTATTGAGTGAACTTCTGTAAATACTGAAGTAAATTTAAATTTGGAATTCGGAAATCTGGTTCCAAGTCCATAGATTGGTGCATAAATATAACTGGCCTGATTTTTGAAAGGTTGAATATCAGGTCAGTCATACTGAAGCAATGATTCCCAAGGGATGGATACCAGAGACTGGTTTTTAGCTATCAGTTTGCAAACTCACACTTAGTGCTTTAAATTCTAAAATATATACAATAACTCTTTTTTGTCACATCTAAATTTTACTATTGGTCTTTGTTAAATGTTATGAATGAGAAGTTGTTAATGAACTTTTTATGCACTTTTGGATTGTGTAACTGAATTTCCTATTCTCAGACAACCAGGTGTTTATCTCCTGGTCTGTAAGGTGCTCTGTAAGTGCCACTTTACTGAATACTGACAAATTTCTCAAGATGTAAACCGAGCTAAATGGAATAAATGCCAGTTTGGGTTAGCACACAAGTAAACCTGGACAGGAATTGTCCCATATACCCCCGTTCTGTTGGGAAATGCTTAGTGATGAAACCATACACAACAATTTAGTGATTTAATACTATTGTTACTGTGCAAACACTTATAATGTTAGTCACTTGTAGTTCCATGTTTTATTACAAAACATAAAACATACAATGCTGCACCAGTTTGTATCCATCTATTTGCATCTAGACTTTTCTAGGTTTTTTCTTACCAAGATTTTGGGAGCACAGAAAAGATCATACACAGAAAACCCTTTCTGAATTTTAACTTAGTTTGATGGCTCTTGAAAGCAATCTTTGAGAGGTTAATGAGGGTTCTGTGAGTATTCATAGAGTGATAGCCATTAAAAAGATGACATCTGGAATGGTAATTACATCTTTTTATGGAAAATTCTCTCTGCTTATCTGATCACTACAGAATTCATAGTGAGTTTCTGAACCCCAGCTCAGGGAGGCTTTAGAAGCTGAGGAGGACCCATGCCTGTGAACACCTTGGCTCCAGTGCTTGCATTTTTCAATGAGTAACTTCACAGCAATAAAAAAGCATATTATTGTTATTATTGTTTTATCCTTTAATAGTTGCTTCTCCCAAAATTTGTGTAAGCTGGAAATACACTAAATTGATGTGTCTTTTCGACATATGCAGGCAACTGTGTGTAAGTCTGGGAGGCTGTAGAAAAATAGAAATTTTGAAAAAAATAGATTTAAAATATTGTGAGCAAAACACATGGAGATTTCACCTGCCCTCCAGCCCCCCCACCCCTCCAAGTTTTCCTGCACAAGTTTTAAAATACTTGAATGCATGTATTATTAATGATCTATTCAGTATTTGGCTGCATTTTTCTCCTTGCTGTTGTGATACAGTCACATGTAATGAAATCTTGCCAAACAGCACAGGGAGGTTGTCAGAAAATGGAGGTTCTTTACATAAGTAACATATGTAGATGAATATATAATTAATTAAGAGTGTATGAGAGGCTACATTCTCTGTAAATCTGCAATATATTATTCATTTTTCTTTGCCTTTTCATTAGTTAACCTATTACTGTAATTATCACTCATCTTTTATGGCAAGCTCTTTAGATTAGAATTAATCACTCTAAAAATAATGCAGTCACCTAAAATATTCTCATCATCTACGATGAATTCTTTTGTGGTGCTGCAACCTGATATACCCTGGTGAAAATCTGTAGATGTGGCATTTTATATACGTTAGGGAAAAACAGGCTGACTGCATGAGAAAAGGAGTGGTGAGTCAGAGGAGGGAGACAGGAGTGACCTTTTCCTTTTTTGTTCTTTGTCTTCGTCTTGCACTTGTAGTACGTAGTCATCATTTTCAGAGCAGAAAAAATGCCAGGCTAATTAATTCAGTGTAATGTAGAAATGCTTTCTGAAGTTGCTCAACAATAAAATGTTATTTAAAAAAAATAATTAGGATGTAAGATCTTTAACTGTATTCAAATTATCAACAAACAATATTCTCAAGTCACATAAAAATTCCTCATAGGGCCTGTCAGTCATCTGACAGTTTTTGGCTAAAAAGTTGTCTGATAGTGAGAGTTTCTGAAGTATCCAAATGTTCAAAAAAAACCCCTAAGTGATGCAAAATATGGTCTGCATTTCCTTCTTATTTTTTCTTGTAGTGGTATAATGTTGTGCTCTCAAGAAGTAATTATGACATCTGAGAATGGATTTAGAGGTGTTAAAAGCTCTAAATTAACACTACTTGTAAAAAGGGACTGAGGACTGTATATAATTTTCCTCTGTGTTAATGGTTTCAGAAGGTGGGTGAGTGAATCAGCCCCAGCTGGAGAAGTCAGCCTTGCAATATTTCCACCATCACTTGCACTTGGAGTACTTGTGACAACAGAAATGGTTTACAAGGAAAAATATTGGAAGGGAATAATTTTGGATCCTACAGCATGGATCTTTATGCATGATGGATAATCCTGGTGAGTGGACTGTCAGCCAGGAATTCTTTTCCACTGCTGAAACTTCAGACTGTGGCAGGATTTGCAATAGGTGCAGTCTACAGAAATATTATTTAAGATTAGATTTTCAGCTGTTTGCCCTGTGGAAGGAAGACCTTTCACATTTACAACTCTCTCATATGCAACAGGTCACAGTTTTCCCCAGGGAGGAAGAAACATGGCCAACCTCTTCTATCAAATGTGCCATCATCGAGCTAATTGTCTAATTCTGATTAATACTTTTATCATGTCTGTTTGTGCCAGCTTTTATGTCCAGCCAGGAAATAAGACACTTGTCCTTTTTCCAGTTTTTTTGAAAAGATCAGCAGAAAACAAGTTCTAGTTGAGCTCTTGTTCCTCTGGTCTTGCAGTTAAGAACAGAGCAGGACATTTCCCAGGTGTCGTTGTCACAGCAGCTTGACACAGTTTGTGTCTGCTGGCCTGCAGACACAAACACTCTATATAAAAGTCTATAAAAACTAATGCAAGTAGTGAAAGTGGCTCTCTGATTTGCCTTTATATCAATCATTCCAATTTAAAAGTCAGTAAAAATTGCAAAATGACAGACTTTTTAAAATTTCTCTGTGGGATGACTAAAATGGTACAAAAATTTTGAATTCCCTGGTAGTTTTAGTAGTACTTGTCTTTCTACATTCAACATTAGGAATAACTTAGAAAAGGTATTTAGTATGAGTAAGTCAATTTGTGGAAAAAAATGCAAGACTATCAGCTGAAGGTAAATTTATGAAGTCTTTCACTTGCCCATGTTTCAGCAGGAATCCAGAGGGGTAGATTTTTTGTAGCATGCATTAACTGAGTTTTTTTGCCTTAGTGCAATGAAAGATTGTTATTCAAATCATTGTTAATAAACCATCTGTGCCTGTGTAACTGTAAATGTTTTGGCCATGCAATTTTTTACTAAATCATCTGGCTGCATCATTTGATGATCATGACAGAACTCTATCTTCACTCATGCCTCTGATTTCTGTGGCAGTAATTTGTATCCAAATCCATCATCAAAATATCTGTCCCATGTCTCTTGTTGACATAATCCATCTGACTAATTTTGACCATGGGAAACCAGTTATTTCTTCTTAATATCTGTGAATATTCCCTTTTCTAGAAGAGAAATGTAGCTGCTTGGTACTAGTTTTGCTCCAAATGGATGCTTATGTGATATAGTTCAGGGATATGGCCCTGGAGGTTTTGACTTATTCTGAAGTCAGGTGGATTTCCAGAACTGATTTTCTTTTCATTCAGACATAACTTTCAGCATAAGAGATGAAATAACAAGGTGAGAAAGAATAAATGTTGATAGGTGAATTGATGTACTTTTCCCTTGCTTAGGGACAAAAAGGGAAAATAAGGAAATAAAAGTTACCATTTGCCATTTCTCAGGAAAATGAGACATTTCATCTTCACCTGTTCACAGACTCTCTACAACACCATTTTCAGTGTGTGAAAGGTGCTTGGAGGCCTATTCCTATGAAATGCACTTGCTTTTACTACTCCTAGTGAAGAGGGAGGTAATGAGGAGAAAGTTTGGAACAATTAAATGAACTGCAGCCCCTTGTTCCCTTATCCATTAAGGAAAGCATTACAGGAAGTAGCTATGGTGAATAATAACTCTGGAAAACTAAGAAGAGAGCTGACATTAGTGATAATGCACTTTCTGCCTCTGGAAGGTAATATGTCTGCAAAGCAAACAATTTGAAATACACTCAAAAGCAAAGAAATACGGAGAGTGGAAATGCTGGATAGCAGACTGAAGCAAAACATGAGTTTGAAATGCAGTCATTGATGGTAGGAAAAAACATCAATTGGTATATAAGTGCTACTGGGATTTACATAGAACATTAAAAAGTTTGTGAGAAACAAAAAAGCATAGCTCATATGTCAAAAACATTGGAAACAATTTACAGAAGAAAACAATGTAGCTATTGATTCCCCAAAATGCCTCACAAAACTTGAGGGTATTGGGAATTGGATGGGAACATGTGGTTCTGTGGGCTGGATTTTGGCCTGCATTCAGTTACTTGGGGTTTATGGTCACCCCTAAGATAACAAATGGGGCAGGCTAAGTCTTGCTGCACCTGCTTCTGGAAAACTGGAGTAGCAAGGGAGGAATGACAGAATAGCTGCACAACCAAAATTACACACCTGAATGGTCTGCTGAAGGAAAGCAGGCTCTGCTGAATACATTTATGTTCTGATCATGGAGATTAGATTACCTTCCCCTCAAAGGGGGATTTTTGATTTTACAGTAATTTATTACACCAGAAAAACATAGATGACTAAAGCAAATCTTAAAGCTTAGGTGCTTTGAAAATGTATTTTTGCTGGATAGTTGCATCCTCTAATTAATTGTAAATCTAACGGAGCAGCAACTCACATCTGTGTTCTGTGTGTGTTATGCATTTCTGTTTCTCAGTTTCTCAGGGACTCCAAACACAGAAAGTGAATTGCTGTCACAATGTTGCCTCTGTTCTGTAAGTTGTTTACCCAGCTACCCCAAGGCTGTGTTGTTTCAATAACTCACATGGAATTCCACATTTCTGGGGATGCAGTTGATCCACCAGGGATGTGCAAGTGTTCATGTCCACCTCTGCACCTGCACAGAGCACAGCCTGAGACATCCAGGGTAGCATCTGAAATATGTGAGAATAACTTATTAGGTATTTGGAATATAGCTGCTGTATTCTGACTAGCTTGAATGTTTAATTTAGAAAGAACTGATGAATTTTTCATATTGATATAGTCACTTGCCTTTTAAGTGTGTGTTTTGTATCCATAGGGGAATACACAGAGTTGCCAGGGTTACCATGACTTTTCTTGAAGTCCTAGGATGATTAAACACCTACAGTTCATGGAGATGTGTCTCTGTGTGGGGTGAAAAGTTTCTGTCTAGGGCCATTTTGACAAAGTTGGGATGAATGCCATCCAGGATCCCAGGGAAGCCTGTAACTAGAACTGACCTTGGGATTTCTTTTGCAAGCTTGTGCAGCACACACAGAAACCACTTTGCTGTGCTGCAGCATTTATCACTTGCAGGGAAAAAGTAAAGACAAAAAAACCTGAAAGTGCCTGGGTGTGAAGACTCAAAGCCAGAAATTGTGACCCTTAAACGTGTCTTGCCCTGGGAGCAGCAAGTCAGGCTCACAACTGTCCTTGACTGGGAGTTTGGTTGCAAATGTGGTTGTGAATTCAGGGACAGGCTGCAACCAATAAATACAAGATCAGCTGCTGCAGTAGATCTTCCTGGTATTTAATTCCACATAGATGATGAGACTTTCCACATTTTGGTGGAAATAATATTTGGTTTCTTCAAAGCATGTAAAGATAAGACTTATAACATTTACCTATGGATGCATGCAGTTCTATAGCAGGTATAACTACATTTGCAACTTCAGCCTAAAAAACATAGACATAGTTACTTAAAAGTCAAATGTTATGACAGATCATCACAAAAACCCCCTCAGTATAAGTAAAAATCAAGGCTAAAAAAGGTCTTATTTAATATATTATAAACATGTGCTTTAGTTTTTTATGGCTTTAACAAAACTATTCTTGAAGGACCATTCCTTAAATATCCATCATGAAGCTTTATACTAATGACAGTACATAGGATTAACTCTGTTCTCATTATCTTTGGTTATCATGCACTAATATTGCAAGTTGGAGCTGTAGACCCAGGTACATTTTTTTAAGAGTAAAATGAGTACTGTTTATATACATGTGTACATACTAGTTGCACTTAGACTCAAGTAAGATGTGATTCTATGATCTAGACAAAGGCAATTTTATTCTAGTGAAAAATTTAGAAGGCTGCCTTGAGCTGATGTGAATTCTTCTGTTTAAGATGCCAAAGACTTTTGTCTCATTATCTTCACCATCTTAGTTCTGCCCAGGTTTGAAACTAATTTACTGTTTTGTTCAAACCTTAAAACTGCAGTGGTACTGGTTTACATGTTCTTTTCCTTGCTTTTTTCCTGTTTTTGTGAGGGATGGAAGACTTTTTGTCTGCTGCTAAGCAATGAATGACACTGATAAAACTTGGCTATTTTCAATAAAAAAGAATAAGGTCAATATGAATAAAGAATATCTTATGCTGGTCAAAATGTTCAAGGACAGTGAAGAAGGGGAAAGAAACTGAGTGGTGGAAGGAATTCAGTTACACTTTTTTCAGGGGAAGGCCAATACCTCTGCAAGTCTAAAATTAGAAATGTGTGCTGTATTAAGAAATTAGCAGTAATAAAGGTGGACAATCTAAAAAAACTGTAATAAAATTATTTGTCAAGGTCAAATATTTCAATTTAATGCTGCTTAAAATATCTCTAAAGTACTTAAGTGATGCTGTGTGCATATCTGAAACCACTTCCATCCCATGGTGAAGGTTTTGCAGTGAGGTTGAAGATCAGCCAGTGAGAGAAAGCACATCACAAAGAACACATATAAGAATTGAGTTATGGATTTTTATGGCTGGAACATGCAGTATGTGCTAGGAGGACTTGATAAAAAGGAACCCTCTCAAAAGATGTTCTCAGTTCCCAAGCTGTTTTTGCATGACTGGCTTCAATGGCTGTTACATTCCAACACTTCCAGGTGTTTGGGCTGAACCTGAAGTCCACTGATGCAGCACTTGACTGAATTCTGTCACAGTCCATGCACTTAAATGCAGGTTTTTCCTCAACAGCTTCCACCTGTGAAAGACCTGGGAGAGGTCTCAGGAGGAACTTTTGACTGGGAGATGTTTCTCTGCCTGCCTGGTGCTCAGAGTGCTTTGGATATGTGGGGTTTCTCTTGGACAGTCCCTGGATTAAATCACAATATGGATGTGAGTAAGAAGATGCAAATCCCTGTTTTGCCTAATTTGATGACAAGAAATGGACACCAGTTGAGAAATGTCAGCCTGCACTATCTGTGTTTTCTTTCAGGATTTCCTTGCAGACAGAGGTAAACAGTGTAACCATGAGAGAGGGTCTGGGGCTTTGTGTTGTACCAAGAGGAAAGAGAAAAGTGTTGTCTTGGGATACCTTAGTGCATAAACCTCACAGGGATTTCTTTAGTTTAGGGTTTACAAGAATGATGCTTGTGGTCATCAGGGAAATCTCTCTGCCACTTGCTCAGGCTCAGAGTGTTGGGAGTTTTCTCAGAGTACAAAAACTTCTTTCTCCAGGCTGGCCTCTCTTACCTTGGTGTTTGCAAAGCAGCTGAAGGTGTCTGTGCTAAAGGCACCCAGTCCTCAGCTCCTTCAAGGCCACCAGAGCAGTTTGATTTAGATCATTACTTCAGTGAAGACAATGCCCTATAAGATTGCCCATGTAATCCTGGTTTCAACAGCACAGGACATGAGTAGTAGAACATACTACTCCAATAAAGTCCATTTCAGTTTAGATAAAACTGTGAAAAAGAAGGGAAATGAGGATAAAATATACTTCTACTATATATTTAACAAACAGTGCCTGTTGATTTGTGCCACTCATTTGGAGCACCTTGGGCATAGCTTCCAAGTTTTGTAGAGAAATAAAAGCTGAAATTACTCTTAAGATCTGTTAAATTCATTCCCATTTATGTTTCCATTTGTCCCTCAAGGAGTTAGATTTTGGCTACAAATGGAAATGCCCTTGCTGCTATGCCTGACTAGATGTAGAACACAAACAAAAATTAAAAAACATTAAAAAGAATGAAGGATTTCCAAAATCTTCCCCCACAAAGGATTTACTGGACAAAAGGAGGAGAAATGTGGGAGATTTAATTCCTCAGTAACCTTTGTCTCTGCCTCCTCTACTCTGACACATGGTAAGTGTAGGCTTCTAACACTCCAGTCTGCAGAATCTCCTGAGGAACCAAAGACTACACAGCCTCATAAACTGAGACTGGACTAGTGCAGCAGGTGCACCCCTTTCACCTGGCTCAGATCAATCCCTCACTCATTCCTTTGGTCAAACATTTTATCAGTGTTTACATCAAAGATATCATATTTTTACAGTATTTTCCAGGGATGGGTTAAAATGATGGGCACTGATATTACAGGTTTCTTGTGTTTCATGAACTGGGTGAGACCAACTGTGATTTAATCAGCTCTTTCTTTCCTAATGCATTGGTTTGCACAGAGATAGTTCCCATCTGTGCATCTTTTCTTTTTGCCTTAGGGAATTTAGCAGGAAACCTAGCACACATTCCAACAGTGCAGCATAGTTTAGTGATTTGTATTCTGGTCACATCATAAATAATCTTCCCAATGCTTGTTCCAATATATAGTAAACACATTTGGGAAAAATGCACACAACTGTGTTGAGTGGAGTTGATTTGGGATCACTAAAGTGGTATTAAACCAGCATGTTTGTAGTTCCTTCTTAAAATTTTAACCATGTGGGAGACAGTGATTTCTGAAACTATCTGATAGGTAATAGTGAACACTAATATTTCTATTCCTTGAATAGACAATCCTTTTTTCTGGATACTGTAAATTAATATTATTTCTTATCTTTGTGCCTTGCAAGCAGACACAGAAGCCATGAACTGAAACAGCAAAGCAGAGTGAAGTGCTTGAACACATTCTAAAAAGAGAAATACCTTGTTCATAACAACAGCCAGGGCTGAGTAGTGAAAGTCTCAGTACTTTTGAAAAGCAAGGCTGTTAACAAAGAATTTAAAATTTGTTTTTAGTAGCTTTGATTACAGGTAGGTTTTTTAATGTCAAGCACATTAGTTGAGCAAAGAGTAAGAAGTAAGTCAGAGGTGGTTATGTGAAGATTCCTTATGCTATCATGGGCCCAGCCAGTTAAACAGCTAAAATGTCTGTACCTATCTTGAGAGAAACATGAAAGCCACTATAACCTCAAATTCCCTCCTTTCACACCCTGCTCCAGGTAGAAAACTCAATCCTGTTTCCAATCCATGTGCTTGTTTCCAGTACAATGTGGTTTCCTCTCCACTCACTTGCACTGAGCACTGTTTTACATTTGTTCCTCTGAATATCTTGATTCACAAGGAATTTGCAAAGGTATAAAATCCCTGAAATGCCAAAGGTGTTTTTCAGTTGCTGAAGGCTGACTAGGTTCTTAGGAATCAATCTTAGAAATAAATAAATTACTTTAAGAAAAGGTGGGAAAATGTCTGTTACTTCCAAGATACGTTGCGATTATGTGTGCCATACATGGTAATTATTTTAATGCTTAATAAGAAATAGAGACATAAGTTAATATATGAAGAAGGCTAGGCAAGATGGGGCATACAGCAAGACAGCTGCAAGACCAAGTAGTCCTGAATTCAAATTAAGGCTGGATTGAACCTCTGCATTGTATGGATTTTTTTTTTTTTTGAGTAACTACCCTACC
>VXBR01007848.1:507014-605993 GCA_013400215.1 Cisticola juncidis | reverse complement strand
TTTTTTTTTTTTTTGTGAAACTCCACCGATTTTTCTCTTTTAACTTACCTCAATTATTTTTGCTTTCTCTGCAAAACAGACAAAAAATGATTGAAGATAGCTAGACATGTGTAGATGAAATTTAATTTTTTAGAAATAAAAGATTTCTTTGCAAAGAGGGGTGGTATAAAGAAACCTTTTGGTGGTACAGAAATCTGCACTAATGATACTGACAAAAGTTTATTCTTAATTTTTGTTTCTACCCTTCCTTCCTCATCACTAGTATTTTCACTAAAATGAGAAATTGATGAGTTTTCATTTTGATATCTTTGCAGATGTTGCATAAAATGAATATCTATTCAAATACTTAGTTTTGTCATTGGTGTATCTGGCTTTATATTCCTCAAAGCTTTGTTCCTTGTTCTTTTAAATGGCGCAGTAGTCTGTTATTTCTTTTTTTAAGGAAAGCTTGTAGTAAAATTTCTATTAATTTCAACCTAGAGCCTGTTTTGGACTTTTTAATTGGAGTCTAGTTGGAATACTTTGGAAGCTCTATGCATTTTGAATGATACCAACTCTTTGGTGCGCTGTCTCCTGTCCTACTTGGACCTTTTACTTCTCCCTGCTGCTTAGACAATTTATACTGATGAATGGTTCCAGTCTTCATTTAAAGCTAAGTCATTTCCCTCTGTTGCCTGTGTTTTGGTTTCCAGGATTCTTGAAGTAATTTTTTGATTTGTTTCTCTTGTATTGGAATTCTGTACTCAGTTTCAATTGAGTCTAAAAGAACAAAGCATAAAACAATTGAGTTTAATAAAAGAAAAAACACTCCTCACAGTGATCAGTAAGGCACAAAGGTGATGCTTATCTGTAGGAGCACCAGATGTATGTGCACTGCTTACCAACTTTAAGGGTTGTTCATGCTTTTTTTGAAATATTATTTCCTCTCTTTATTGACCCTCTGCTACTCAGAAATCAAAGGTGACATTGCACATGTCTAAAATTCTAGATAAAAGCCCACCTGGAGCACAACCAGCAATTCCAAGAATTAGATTTAATAATATGCTTCACTCTTATGGATTTTCTTCAATGACTATTGGAGAATTTATCAAATCTCCTTTTTGTAAGGTTGATCTTCAGTGCATGTGGCTCTGGAAATGTGGAAACCACAGGCATTACTGACTTCTCAATGACAAAATACTAAAATACTTTTGTTCTACTTTAGGGCTTGAATAGTTGTGTGTGTGCTGAAAGTGTGGTGAGCTGTTTTTGTTGAAGAAACCTTTGGGTTGCTTGAAAAGAAAACAAGAAATATGAATACACAAAATGAAATTTTGCAGACTGAACCTTTATATTTAACAATAACACAACAAGCCCTGTAGTGGTGGAACAATAAGCTGGCCTTTTCATGAACCATCATATTTTGTAGAGCAGGATAATACTTTCCCAGATGCAGCAATGACTAGCTGATTTTATTCCATTGCTTCCAATTTTTTGCTACCCAGAAAATACTCTTTTTTTTTTTTTTTTTGAAAGTGGTTGTCTATGGACCAATATTAACCAGAGCTGGAAAAATGATTTTTTTTTTTTAAGTACAAGAGGGAAAAAGTGTTATGGGCTGTAACTTTCTTTGAAAAGCAAGTGGGTTAAGAAAGTTACAATATGCTCTTTTATTGTCACTCATAAAAGCTAAACTGTTACTGGGAGTTATGTGAAAAATCATGTTTTAGTTTGGCAAACAGTATTATCAATTTGTCGAGGTTTTGCAGATTTTTTTCTGGGTCATAATTAACATCTTGGCACCTTGCATGTATATAGCTTCATTTTAATTTTTGTGCATATTTTTTAAATAAAGTGTCATCTGCAGTGCTGGCAGCCTGCTTTGCTTTAATATAGACCTGGGAGATGCACACAGACATCACAGACTTTGGTAGTGGGTAAATATCTTTGCTCTACAGTACTCATGAGAAATTTCTACTTGTTAGAGTTTTGTGAATAAAAATTGGGGTTTACTTCCTTAACAAGGAATTATAAAAAGAGAATGAAAACTAAAAAGGCTGGGAAAAAATTAAGGCATATCTTCAAATGTCTTTGGGGATTTCTCAAGACTAATATGTGAAGATCCCTCACAATAAACAGTGCCTTTTGTAAAGCTTTGTGCTCTTGGACCTGCAAGTATCAGTGTAGGTGTGTTTCCCACTCAGTTAAATAATGTATTCTTGAAATTGCTCTTAATGCAGGGAGGAGAGCAATGGCCAATAACTGTAATGCATTATTTCAAAGGTCCCATGGCTGCTGTTCTTGATATAAATTTACAAATTGTGTTATGTGTACAGCACTATACTATTAACACCACCTACCCAATACTCCTGTTTATAGTCTCCATACTGTATGGTGTGATAAGTGATAATAGGGCTGTGTCCCTTCACAGAAAGAAACTGTGAGGGGGTTTGATTGGGGAGTTCCACATGATTTGTGTAATTGGTTAATATGTGAAAACTACAGTCTCATACCAAGAACTGAGGTGGCATAAGCTGAATCATGCAAAACTCTTGGTCATTAATATAGCTAGATCTAAACTATAAATGGCCAATATAAAACAAAATAATACCAAACAAGAAATATGGTAGTATTTTATGCTAACTCCTTGCTGAACTAATGATTGAAAACAGCGTTTGCAGATGGCACTGAAACAGAAATAACAAATACTGAGCAATGCAACTAGACGCGAGAAGGTTTTTGTTCCTAACCACCATGTGTGGACTGTTCATTTGATACAAATGCAACAACAGATGCTGGAAATGTCTCTCTATAATGGCATTATTACAATGAAAAAATATTTTTAGTCCTGGTGTGTGCAAATGACTTGAATATTAATAATTATAATTTGTATGATGGTGAGTTATTCCAGTACGCAATGCTCAGATTCCTACAGTACCCACAAATCTTTAATTCCATTGATATCAATGTATTAATACTGCTTGAAATTTTACAGCAGATCAAAAAGACCCTTGTCATTCTGAAAGATGACTCTAATTTGCATGAATTCTGTTCTTTGGTTCAATGTGTTACTTGAACACATTGCTCCTATCTTGACATTTTATTTCTCAAATCCACAAAGACAAAGAAGCCAAGGACTTTCCTTTCAGCCAACCATCATTCTTTCTAATGTAAATATTTTGTTTGGAGTGCAATTAAACAGTATAATTTGAGTTTAAGGGCCTGAGGATAAAAAAGCCCTTGCTCCACATTGGGTATTTTCACTTGTTATAAGTCAGTGGCATCATGCAGATCTTCTGCTGGGTGGCTTTTTTGTTTAACTGCTTGATATAAGATGCCCATTTATAAACCAACAGCTTCTGGAGCTACCATTTGCTCACGTCTGACTACTTGAAGCTTGCCTATGTTTCCAAATTCTTGTATTGCTTTAACTCACAAAAATAACAACAGAACTAATGTCTATTAATTTTCTGTTTTGCCTATACAATTCCATTCTATATAAAAATGCTATATGTAAACTGTATTGCTTATAGAACACTTGTTCTATAAATAAGTATAAATTGCTTGTTCTTTGACTGGAATAGATGCTGTTCCAGACTTTGCCAGTTCATTTGAGGTCAAGAGTAAAACTTTAAGAGAAACTGAATGACATCCTGAAATCCATCACTGATTTCTATGTTAAATGTGCAAGACAATATTAAAACAAGAGCTGGCACCTTTTGACCTTCCTTATGCAGCTGAATTAATAGTTTAAATGAAAAAGATTTACCATTAGTGTCAGTCTTTGGGCTGGAAGCAATGGGTCACAACACTCTGTATCTGCCTTGCAGAAAGAGACAGGAAAAACAGTGATATTGAGGAACTGCTTTTAAACTCCTGTATCTGGATGGTGGCAAAATCTCAAAAGAACTAAACTAACTGAAACACAGTGTAAGAGCTGTGGGGCCAAGGTTACCAAAGTAACATGTTTTGTCCATTTCCTACACACAAAAGGAAGCCAAAGAAATTGGTTGCTTACCTTGTTTTCCTTCCAGCAGCAGTTTTGAGTTTCTCTCATCCCTGCCTTTGTTTTGTTCTCTGTAGAGATTCTTCCCAGATGAAAAGGTTCTGATTTTTCAATAGGGCTTGCTTTTGCTTCTGAGACTACTGCTGTTCAAAAAAATGAATGCACCTGGTAATTTTTGTCACTGCTGTCTTTAATTTGAACTCAAAGTTAACTGCTCTTAAATTGGTAATTCCATTGCAAACCCGAAGAGTGTTTTTGAAGCTATGAATAAGTGAAAATGGCAGGAGATGAAGTGTGGGTTTGTGTTGGGAGATAACAGTGCTAATTGTTCTTCTTGCACTCCCAGGTTTTGGGTCCTTGCTCCTAAACTCTGTTTCCCATTTTGCACAAATTGTAGACCTCAGTTCTGAAGTTTTTAAGGTGGTGATAAAAATTTCTGCCCAACTAAAATCTCTCTGCTATTTTTCTTACCTCTGAGTGTTATGGGACTGTAGTAAGGGCTATTACAATAAATTTGATTGCTTTTTCAATTGAAGTTTCTGTTTTGAATATTCAATAACTCCAATGACTAGAATAATTACAAGCTGCTTGTTTGATGTCTCCAGTGGTATCAGTTGTAGGGAGCAATTCAGGACAAATCTCAGCTTCCACTCCTTGCCCAAGAAGCCACTAAGTCACCATTGGATGGAGAAGTGGAGGATTTTGTGTTGTGCAGTTCTCTGTAACAACAAGAAGCATGTGCTGTTTCAGGTCTATTGAGGTGTTACTTGTGCTGCCTGTTTTTATCTTTTCTTGCTCCCTTTTAAAATTTTGCCCTTGACTTTTACTGGTGTGTTATCCAGCCAGCAGACACTGGTTTTCAGTCCTGTGACCTCTAGTAGTTTCTGGTTTCAATGACTCTATTTAAAACTAAGAAAAAGATTTCAAAATATGGTGAGACTACAAATGGAAAGTACTGATTTTTATTTATATCTCTTAATGCTCTTTGTGATGAAGGTGCTGAAATATGTTTAAAAAACTCCAGTGAGGAGCACACATTAACAATATAGTGAATCACTAAGCTTTTTCCAATGGGACAGATTGTCAGTGATTACTGAATTTTCTGGCTCCTGCTGCTTTGGATGATTCCTGCTTTGTACTATCAAGGGTCAGGAGAAAATGGTGGTGTTTCTTTTGTATTGCTGAACAAAGTACTATGTTTCTTGACTTCTGAAATTAAATAATTTTGAATTGTTTTCCCCTTCATCTCTTCCCATTCACCTTCTTTTGCACAGTAGTTTGAATTCCCATTAGAGAAAAGAACATTAGTAGCAGGCTTTCAACTTCCCAGCACTTGCAAGGCAATCATTAATGGAGGTGTTTTGATATACTTCTTCCCATGACAGCCTTAAGCTGCAGCCACAAATGGCTTTTCAGATTTATTTGAACTCTTGTCTTTAGTTTTCCTGTTTTTGATGAATGGATGCTGCCTTTAAAGTTTCTAAATATATGTTGGACATATGAAAACATATTCAAGGTCTCTTCTTAAGCGAAAAGAAAGAGTAAAGCCCATAAATAAACCATCAGAGCATTGCTTTTGGAGACATGTCACACCTGTTGTAGAATTAACATTCTGAATCTTCAGAATGTCAGACTGTTTTTGGAAAGATTCTTCCTAATGAAGAGGAAAAAAATAATAGAAAAACAAGAAAAAAAAATCACTTCAAAGAGCTGCTTGCCTGATTGAGTTGGGGTGAAAAAATGACTTGATGGCTTTGATCCTTCCATCAAATGAAACAACATGAGAGAGGAGGGGGGAGGAAAATATGTGGCTTTGCAGAGTAATGTCATGCTATCAGCAAGGACCGCTAAAGATATTTATTGTCTTCAGCAGACTGCATCATAATACAAAAGAATTTTCAGTCACTGTAGGGCTACCAATTTCCTCTGCATTAAAATTTGGTGGCAGATGTTAATAAATCAACAGTGGTTATCTAACCAACACTAGGTTTGTGGAGATAGATTCAGCATTACTCTCCAAAGAATAAGGGCTACCATGCAAGGCTGATTTCCAGTATAAACAAACATTATATTAGATAAATATAAACACATTTGTCTAAATATGCTGTGAATATTTTATGCTTAGCTTCTACTGGGGAAGGAAAAAAAATCTATCAGACCTACAGTCTGTTTCATTGAAGAAAAATGCTACAATTTCCATATCTGCCACCAAATTTCAGCCAAGTCTTACTGAGAACAATTGCAAGGGGGGAAAGGGATTGATTCTGAACATCTGGTGGTGTTTTAGATCCTGTATTCACCATTTATGTTATGCATGGAACAACTGAGGACACTGAGGATGGATGGGTTGTGGGATAACATGAGATGAGTTGGGTGGGAGGGCAGCCCCTGGGTGGTGCCAGGAGCTGGCAGCTGTCCCGGGAGAGGTGTCAGCCCCGGGTGTGAACGCTCAGAGCTTTGAGGGAGTCTCAGCAGGGAGCAGGGAAAACGCTCCCTGTTCCTCAGATCTGGCTGTCTGCAGGGAAATGGGACTTGAGACTGTCTCACTAAAGATGAGCAGGGTTGCATCAGGAGATATTTGGCTCTGTCATCACTTTTACCTGGAAACAATCATCTCCAGGATTCTGTGTTCATTTCTGGCCCAGGAATAGTTATTTCTGTTCTCTGATGTTGTGATTGTGAGTTGCTTTTGAAGCCAAGCTTTGCAGCTGACCTTTCAAATTTGAAGTGCTATCTCCTGTAGCAGAATACAACATTTCCATTTTCCAAGTAATGCTAGAGCATTCAAGGTCTGCTTTTTCTATTTTGAGACCTTGTTTTTCCAACCTTCTTCTTAGTCTTCTGTAAAGACGATAGAAAAAGGGGGAGGGAAGAGAATAGTAGCAAATGCTTTTAAAGATTCAAAGAAACAGCAATGCAAAATTATTTTTAATGTGTAGTCAAATCTAGGCACAATTGCTTTCTCCTCATCTTTATTGTAAGGCTGTAATAAATAATTAAGTTGGATGCACTACTTCTGTACAGGTTGGTGTAAAGTATAAACAGCTGCTGTATGATATTTCAATCTCATTTTACTTACTCTCTTCCGTGAAAATGCTGACCTAGAAATTGTCATCTCTGACTGGAGCAGTGCTTCTTCTGCTCCACTACCTACATCTGATTGTGATCAGTGGCAGCTGTTTTGGAAAAATGTAAGATAAAAAAATGTCTGTAGTGGGAATATATAAAATAGCTTTTGCATTTGGAGAACATTTCTGGATATGATGGTGTGGTAAGAAACAAAAGACCCTAGGGGGTCAAGTAGCAAAGATGTCTTCTCATGCCAAACAATAATTGGTTAACAAAATTAAAATAATAAAATTTGTGGAAGATCTGTTTCTTGGAGTATCTAAACTTGTTTTTACAGTTCAGTTAATATTTAGCTAAAACTAATGCATAATTTATACATCTTGCAATCAAAATTCCAGTATAAGATCAAGAATCAAATCTTTAGTGCTTTCAGAGTTTGGTCCTGGTCACATACAAATTTGACTCACTGTAAGTAAGGTAAAAGTTCTGTCATTACATGCTCTGGGAACATCTCACGTGCTGACTCAGTTACTTATCTAAAAGCCTTTAGAGTGAATAAATGTATTTCCCTGCATTATGTGCATACAGGATGTACAGGACATGCAGGCCTGTATGTGTAGGCTGGTACAGTTTGTGGTTGGGGCTGTTCAGATGTGTTTTGTATGTTCAAAATATTTCATTGATGCCAGTGCATTGTTTTGCAAATGGATATTGACTTTATAGCCTGTTACTGTTTTTGTGTAACGCTTAAGATGAATTGAATATGAATTATTACTCTGTTGGGTTGGAAATGCTGGCTGCTGGTTTTGAGTGGAAAGCAATTGTAGCCAGTTCTCACCAAGTCAGGCATCTGAAGTGCTAGATGCTCTTGAAAACTCTAGCAGATGTCTAACTCTATTTTAGGTGCTTGAACAACATTGTGGAATCTGGTCTGAAAAAGTTAAAAACCCCCTGGAGATAGCACTAGGATTTTCATGGCAGATTCAGGTACATAGATTATCTGTCTTATTAATGTATTTTCTGTGAATGCTTTCAAGCCTTGCAGGATGTTTTACTTGAGATCATCAGATACTTTTTATTCACTGAAATAGTAATAAAGGTCCTTTTTCATGGCGTTGATGTATATAAACACTCAGAAAAGTGATTTCTGATTTTACTTTCATTTTTACCTTTGGTGCCACCAGCAACAGCTCTTCCTGTATACTACCTGTCTAGGCTATGTGTACCTTTGAGTAAAAATTTGGTCTTTATTTTCATCATGATGGAAGAGTGAACCTTTAAGATTCAGACAATTTTCTTCCATTGTCAGCTCCCTCCACGAGCATCTTGGGAGGCTTTTTGTATTCTTTTATCTACAAGAAAAAACAATTAGGGTATATTTAGAAATGTTTATCTGAACTTTTTTTTAAAAAATAATCAAAACCTGCTTCAATCTAGCTTTTCTTAATATGCTGGAAACTTCAGATAGAATATCTGCAAAGAGGTTTGTCCAGGACCAGAAAGATGTTATAACAGAATCACAGAATATGCTGAGCTGGAAGGGACCCACAAGGATCATTGTGTCCAACTCCTGGCCCTGCACAGAACCATCCCCAAGGGTCACACTGGCAGAATATTTTCCAAATGCTGCTTGAGCTTTTTCAGGCTTGGTGCTGTGAGCCCTGCCCTGGGGAGCCTGTTCCAGTGCCCAACCACCCTCTGCATTAAGAAACTTTGTCCAATATCCAACCTAAACTCCCCTGACCCAGCTCAGGCCCTTCCCTTGGGTCCTGTCACTCACCACCAGAAAAGAGCTGTGAGTCTGTCCCCTTTCTGTGTTTTGGTTAGCAGAGATTTGAGGAGAAATTCTGGAGTGAGGGTAAAAGTGCCAAGCATCCACAATGTAAATGTAAGGTAGTGAGTATTTCAAATGGTGGTGATAACACCCAAGCCTTTTTACTAACTTTATTTTCTCTTCTTCTATTGAGGGTTTCTGAAAATTATTTCTGTACTTGATCTTCTCATAGATGATCTTGGTTATGTTTGGGGACTAAGAGTGTTTAGGGGACAGCTGTGAGACTTTTGCTGTTGTCTGGAGGGATGTTTTTTATTATTCCCTAAATTCACAGAGAAAATGGTAAGGAATAACTGAGGAAGTACTAACAGCATAATTTGGGAATCTATTTTGGCAGATACAGTCTTTGTTTCTTTAGCTGAAACTCCTTTTTGGGGCATGAAAGAAAGCTTATCAGTGAAATGGAAAATTTTTGGGCCTTGGCAGGTGGTGATTCTGACCTTTATGATGACATTGATTGATGTTCTGGATGACACTCTCCAGAACACTCTGCCAAGCAACCTTGGCCATTGTTCCCCAGAAGAAAAAGGCAGAAGAAAACGTGGGGGTTGGGTTGAAGCAGTGAGCTTGGTTAGCCAGGAGAGAGCCCTGAGGTTGCTGCTCAGTTCTGTGTTGGGGGCTCAGAGCTTTGGGCCGTCAGTGATGTCTGTACAAAAATGATTTCTTTTAAGCTCTTTTGCTGAGAGAATAACAAATAATTATCTGTTTATCCAGACAGATCAACTGGGCATCTGTGGAGGGGATGAGGACTTCAAGTGAGCTGCTGTTCAGCATCTGTTTCCATCTCATTCCCTTCACATTCACTTGTTAACTTGTCCAAATTCTGTCCCACCACTACTGTTGGCCATTCAGATGTGCTGCCACCTGGTCTTCTTGTTCTTAGTGGAATAAGTGGTTTACTCACAGGGAGTAAAGTCTGAATTAGTGCAACTTGAGAATGCAGGACTGGCCTGAGCTCTGGCTGCTGCTGTGCTGTTTTTGTTGGATTATGCTCTTTTATGATTTAGAGATGGGGCAACTGAGAGGCGTTTTAAAAACTTTTATTCCATTTTCAGTCTCCTGTGAAGGATGAGATAGTATAGAAGTTACAATTCATGCCATCACAATCAGAAGCCAACTATTTCCTAATTACAATCCATTATAAGTGTTTCTTGGCCTATCAGCTTCTGCCACACAAGTCTGCTAGTGCCTTAAAGCAAANTAGAGATGGGGCAACTGAGAGGCGTTTTAAAAACTTTTATTCCATTTTCAGTCTCCTGTGAAGGATGAGATAGTATAGAAGTTACAATTCATGCCATCACAATCAGAAGCCAACTATTTCCTAATTACAATCCATTATAAGTGTTTCTTGGCCTATCAGCTTCTGCCACACAAGTCTGCTAGTGCCTTAAAGCAAATCATCTAAAATTAACCCTCTTGGGTCCTATTACAGTGCACCTTTCATAGTTTTATTTCTTCAAAGTATCTAGTCTTATTTGCAAGGCCATCCTTTGAAACTTGTTTCCAGTTCCATTTCTCTCTCAACCACGTCCATCCTAATCCATGGCATTTCTAAGTCAGCATTTCTTATCTCAAAGTTTGCACACAGATGCACAAGACTGTGTGAGCCTTCTGTCCGGCTCTGAGAATTCCCTACAAATCCATTTCCCACACTGGTCTCACCAGACTGCCATCAAAGCACTTCTAGGGGTACCCCTGGCTGTTATTTCCCCCCAGTCTCCTGCAAGCCTGGTGCACACTTACAGGGCCAGAGGTTTGATGTTTCACTCAAAAAGAGCAGAGTTATCTGTGGTGTGGGGAAAAGGCACAGACAAAACTAAAGCAAGTTGCCTGGCTGAAGTGTTATCAGATGTTAGCAGGTTGTTCTTGAGCAGAAATGAGGAGTTAATGAATGTTACACACAGGTTTGTGTTATCCAGGTTTAAAGAACTCTTGAACTCTTTGTTAGGAAGATGTTTTCTTAAGTGCAAGCGATCCTTTATTAAAAGCAGCAGAGATTCTTGTGCTTTATTTTCAGTTTCTTCTGGGTTTCTCTGTAGTGTTTGAAGCACTGCGTTGCTTGAGTGCTTTACCGTGGAGACACTTTATTGATTCAATTGTGTTTTGTTCCAGGGAAAATGTGGAAATCTGGGAAAAGAAGTCACTTAGTCCTGATAAAAGTGTTTTTGATAAATATTTACTGTCTTGTACAAAAGCTGGCCTCATCTAGTATGATACTAGTGATTTTCTCTATCTTTATATAATAAAGCAAGGGGAATGTTGAGGCAGACTTCATAAATAAAAATGGATTATGGTTACAGCAGATGCTGGTCCTTTTCTAGTACTTTGTTCAGCAGCTTCCAATAACATGGAACTACAGTTTATAGTTCTAATTTGGGGTTTTTTTAATAGAAATTCTGTCATTATATAGGTTAACAAAGTTAAATCAGAGTCCACAAAATGGCAAGTTTTGGAATGAACATTACATGTGGAAAACACAAACTGGCTATACCCTTAAAAGCACAAGGTTGTGTCAAATAATCTGTACTCCTCCCCTTTGGATTGCTTGTTTTGTAGGAAGAATCTGATTTACAAGCTACACTTACAACCAGCTGATTTCTAAAGATCTTGCAGTGTAGTATTTTTTGCTTGTGACTGCAAGACTTACAGTGAATGAGATAATCTTTACAGGTAGTTAAAAGTATATAATGGATTTTGTGTTTTATATTTTAGAAAGAATTTTCCCAATATAGCATATGAAACTAATAGCGTGGAAGTCAAATACTCTGTAAGGAGCTCAGTGTGTGTTGCATGGTGGTTTGTGGGGTGGGTTTTTTTTTTTTGTAGCTTCTCTTCAGAGAAGATCTGAAACAGTCTGAAATAGGGAGGAGCATGCAAATGATAATAGATCAAAACTTTTTCAAAAAACTTTTTCAAAATAATTAAATTTTCCAATATATTCTCTGAACACATAATGTCAACAGACAAAAGAAAACCGCATTGTACAGCAGGAAAAAGTGAACAAAAGTGTAGGTAATTGAAAGTGTAGTCAGATTATTTGATAACAAGTTAGGTAGCATATAGGAAAAACAGAGAAGAATCTTGCACCACAAGATGAGTGACAGATCCAGGGGTTAATGAAACAATCCGAGGTGTGAGAAGTAGGGAATCTGGTAGGAATGATGTCAAACCCAAGACTCTGAGCATGTCTTGTGCAATGAGCTGAGCTGGGTGATGATATGAACTTTCCCTGGCAGAAAGCTTTTCCAGTGAAGTTCAGCTGTTACTGGATCTTGAGAGCTGCTGTGGCTCTGTGTCAGTTCATTGTCCTCAATCCTGACAGGCTGGATTCCCTCTGTGCACGGGGAATTTACTGTGGAAGGAGGAACTCTTCAGTGCCCAGTGGTGGGGATTTTGTTGGGCAACCAGTCTAGTAACTATTTCTTAATCTAGTAACTATTTCTTAATCTTAATTTTTTATACACCATGAGGAAAGAGGTTTTCACAAAGGCCAGACACAGCTCTCCAGAGCAGCCTGTAGCACAGATGGGTACTTGGCATGGAGGCAGTGATGTTTAACGGGTGAATTCGTGTCCTGGAGACTTGAATGCCCTTTCCCAAAAGGTTCCGATGGTACAATTTTTTTCTTATTTTTTTCCATGCTGGGAGGGGGAGGATGGTCAGGGCACACAGGCTGTGGTGCCTCCCTGAGGGCCTGTGTGCTACTGCTCTCTTGATCCTGGACCTTCTGTGCACCAGGATGGGTGCTGGCTGGAACACGGGTGTGTACTGCACTGTTCCTGTGTTGAATAGGATTTTCCTACATTGTACAGCATTTCCTTTTTCTAATTCACTCCCAGAACAGGTGTGAAAACATCCACAAATCATGCATTCTCTGAGTCTTCACTCCCAAAAGTTGGAAATAAATCACAAGTAGTGTGAGGAAAGAGAAACTTAATTTTTCTAGGCAAGTCCTGGGAGACTGTAGTAATATCTCAATAATTACAGAGCAGGTAGGATGACAGGGACAGAATAAAATCTGAACTCTATCAAAAAGAATCAAATGGCTTTTTTTAGTTTGCTGGTTTGCTGGGATTTTTACCTTGTAATGGCAAGTTTTCCAGCAGTAAAGATCTTTTCAGTTGGTGGCTTCAAAGCCTTGCAAGTTTCAAATAATATTTCCATTTTATTGATATGTGAACTCCTGTTTATACAATAATATGTTTACTCTAAATAGCTGTGTATTGGTCTGGCACTTACTCCTGGTTCACATATTTAACAGGAACTGAGAGGTTGTTCTATATATTCTAAGGTCTCATTCTAGAATAATTCCATTCTCAAGGGACTCAGTTGATGAAACTGGAAATTTCAACATATTTCTGACTAGTAAGTACTAGGCTTTTCTTGATTTGAAGGTTTTCCAGTCTGCTCCCTTAGAGACTGATATGTTTGATTTGTCTCCTGTGGGCATGCAACTCTTACTAGTACTGCTATTTGCCACTTTACAATTTAATTAACTCATAGTTGCCAAGTTTTTTTTTAAAGTAGCCTAAGGCTTCAGCTAAGAAACACGTAAAATGTGCTCTGCTAATGCCACCTGCTGATGCTGAGAGTACATATCTGCCTGCAGTTTCATTTTATGCAAAGTTTTATGTACACATCCTGTACACATGCAATGAATAACTTCTCATATGCTTTGTCAGAGTGTTATTTGAGACCTGTAGTAATTAATTAGTTCTGGCTCTTACTCCTATGTGCAATAATTTCGCTTTAGCTCTACTCCAATTCATAAAGTGCAATTCTGGTTGCTAAAAACAAAAGAACCCAACTTAGTCCTTGTTCTCACTGCTGTGTATTAGTTCCATGCATAGTTAAACTGCAGACTTAAAATAAGCCATTCTTTACATTTTTATAAAATGTGTCTTACTCTGTCTCAAAATTTTCATGTGTCATGAAGGTTTAAGCTCTTGGGCTTGTGTGTGACACTGCAGCTGAAGTCCATTTTTCTGCCCCAACTTCTTGCTGGCTTTCTCTGTTGCAGAGGACTTTTGTACAAAGTGACTCTGGTGATCAGGATCACAGGGGTGGTTAAAAAACCTCTTTTGCTGGAAGTAGTCTTCACTTTTCTGATGGATGGCAGGCAGGCCTGCCAACAGCACTGAGAGACAGGATGCTCTCACACTCCCCACTTTTCAGATGTGTTTAGCAGTGGATCATTTTTGTTTTAAGCCTTGCTTTTGGTTTTCCCTCCTTGCGGAGTTCAGTGTGATGCAAACAACTGAAATAACCAAGTGCTGGAATTATTTTGTGTCAACCTGTACATAAACAGTAATTGAGTGATTTTGAGTGGGGCTGTGCAAAAGCAGGGGAGCACTGAAAGTTTAAGTTACTGAAAACCTGCTTTACACAGTACCCTCCACTAAGGGCATGGTTTGGAATTTGGGGAGGGAGAATTGCAATAAACTGGAACATGGCAGGCATGAGCTTAAATTGCTGAAACAGAAATCTGAAGTTGAAATAATACCACTTTAGGAGAAAAAAAAATAAACAACCAAACTGAGCTATTAGCAGCATTAATTTATTTCTGCAGTAGCATCTCCTCCTTTGACAGACAGCTCTCTATGTTTTGCATCTGCTTGTTTCAGCCACAATCATATCCTTCACCTGTATAATTATGGACATAGTAGCTGAAACAAGGTTTGCTTCTTGGGTTTAGTGGGATTTAAAAAATATTTCATTACTATCTATGATTATTTTTCTCTGGTCAGTCATAATCCTGTGCTCTGTTGTTCCTCTCAAAGGACCCATTTCTTTAGCTCATCTGATTCAAATAGCTGTCATCAAAATAACAGAGGATTTGATGTTTATATACCTTTTTTTTTCCACTGTGAGTTTTTACTCACAGTTGTAAACACCCCATATTTCTCTTTACTCATAAGAAAAGAACTCTCTTTCTTTCTGTATTCTCTTGTGGATTTTGGGGCAGATATCTTTGCCACCCATCAGGCACAGTGGGACAGTCCATTTGTAGTTTTGAGATCCTGGTTCTTATCTCCCATGGCTGTGACAAAATTCTGTTCCAGTAGAATATCATTCCTTTTGATTGTTCTTCATTGTTCTTGCTCTGTGTTAGTTTTTTCACTAACTTACAGTAAGAAAAATATTTGGACTCTTGACTTTTCTTATGCATTATCTCAGAAATACTTGTTTTGTGGTTTAAAGTAAAAAATTGAATCAGGACCTCTGACTGGCATTGTACAAACCCCTTAATCAAATGCAATTGTGTCTCACATAGATGAACTTTTCTATGCAGAAGCGCGAGTTTATTTAGCAGAGATGTTAAACATTGCCTACATTATTCTTGATGTACTTATGAAAGTAAAAAATGTCACTGACTAAAAATATGTCATGGGTTTAATTTTACTTTTCTTATGCAAAATTACAATTTACTTAGTTGGGTATTTTTTGAAGAAAATGGATTATTTTTTAACTGAATGTATTAAGAACAAAAAAGAACTTTTATTTTGGTAGACAAGTGCTTATCTGTGTCTTAAACTTTAAAGCTGCCTCTTAATCCCTGAAAAGGAAGCAACTAAGGAAAGGAAGAGAAGAGCGATGAGTTGAAGCTGTTTATCTTGTGCGTGCAGGGGACTTAAACATGTGATTCTGATGTATTTTAATTTTTTGAAATTATTGCTGCAGTAATGCGTTTCTGTTTTAATTTTGGATGATGTATATGTACATAGAACCAACAGAGTAAACTTCTGAGTTTAAAAGTCCCTGGTTGCAGCTGCTTGAACTCCACTTTACTTTAGACTAAAGCAGGTGCTTCACTTGTCCACCTGCTTCTTATCCTCTCCTCCAGCCCACATGCCTCTGAAGTGGACTGTGAAATGCTGTGGCAGCAGCTGAATACAGCTGTTAAAGGAAATGGAAGGAGAGAGACTCTTGCTTTAGCAAGCAGAAGTCTTTTTGTGTTGTACAGACCTGCTGCACTCACCCAGCTGCCATGCAAAAATCATGTCATTTGAAAGCATCATAAAGGAAAATAGTCCTGGGTGGTCGACTTTGCTAATACTGAAGAGTAGAATTAAGAGATGTTACAAAAGGTCTAAACATACCTGGGGTTTTTTTTCAGTCTGGCAGGGGCTGATTACTGTTGTGTTGAAGCTTAAGAACAGTCCTATCCTGACAATTCCCAAAACTTAATTCTGAGGAGAAAGGCTCAGAAGTGTGGTGCACAGAAAACTATATCTGATCTGCAAGAACTCCTCAGTGAGTGATACTTTATGTATGAATGTACTATTAGAAGTCCAAGATGTAGTGAAAATGTGCATACCTGAAACTGACAATGTTCAGACATGTGCAAAAACTGATAAAATCCAGAAATCAGGGTCCAATTTGCTGGCTGTTTTTGTAGGCATTTTTGAATGTTGCATGCTTTACCAACAGCAGGCTCAGCCAGCCTTACTTAGCCTGTGAACTCTGAACTCAGTAAGTGGAGCAGACTTTTCGTTTGTCAAGTTTTCATTAAATTTTAAAATACATATGCATGTTTGTGGTGTCAGCAAAGACAAGAATTTCTTCCGGCAGGATCCAACTTCAGGACTTTGTGCTCTGGGATAACCCTGCTTGAGCAGGGAGTTTGAACCACTCTGGTCCCTTCTAGCCTGACCCATTCTGTGCCTCCAGAGCTTCAGCACCTGTGCTGGTACACTGAACTCTCTGTGGGGTTATTTATCTAACATAATACCTATTAGCCAGGACTTGAGGGCCCTGCTCCAGTGAAGGCAGATTTAGTGTGCATGAGATGTAAACCTTGTGATGATCATTGACACAGCACTTTCAACACAAAGGGTTTCCCTGCCCACGACAAACAACTCTCAAGCTCACTGTACATCTCCTCCTAATCTCTTGCTGAGCCTTGACAGTCTGGCACAATGGCAGATTCTGCAGCTGGTTTCCTTTAATGAACTGGAAATGGCATTACAAGGGTGCAGGCTTGGTGTTCCCAGTGATTGATGTGTTATTGCACCAGGTACCTTCCTCTGTGCGTGTACTAGAGCAGAACAGACACGTCCCACTGCACACAATGGCTTCATTCTTCACTAGATAAATATAATGTGAGTAATTGCAGTTCATTATGTAAATACCTCTGGATGAGACTTCTATGGAGTAGTAATGGATTTTGCAGAATATTTTTCTCCTACATTGAACGCTTTTTTTTTTTTTAAAAAAAACAATGTAAAAGTGTCCATCAGGAAGGAGGCTTCTAAACCTGCAATGTGGAACATTTTGTTGTAACTTAGTCTAACTTGAATTGGAGAGAACAATCCTGAGCATACAAACATCTGACTACCTACAACTGAAAGGTGAAAGCCTGTTAAGTGTGATAACTGCACTGTTGTTTTACTATTTATTAAGCATCTACATCATAGAAGGGGAACAAGGGTGGAAGTTAAAAGGAAAGAAACATGCACTCCTAAATAAAGGGAAAGAGATGAGAGGGTTAAAAGGATGTGATGGAGAAGAGTAGAAATTGAGGTCTAGAAGCACCATTGCTTGTGTTAGTGTTGGAAAAATTTCTAAAACAGAGGAAACCTTTTTGCAAATCCTAAATTTATAGGATTTATTTTAAATATTTCTCTCTCTGTATGTGAATATGTTAGTAGTGGTACAGAGATAACAACAAATATTTGAATATAATAATAGAAGAGCATTCCAGTGTGAAAAATAGGAACAGATCATCTGTTGGTAAAGGGTCATTAAGAATGAAATATTAAAGAACTGAAAGATATCCCTGCAAAACTGACATTATTTTTTTTCCTGACAGTACCGTTTTAAATCTCATATTTAACTGCAGATTTCTGCCTAAGTTTTGCATTCTGGCATGTAGAAAAAACTCCAGTCAAATGAAAAAAGAGAGCTGGCAACTCTTACGCCTCAGATTGCAGTGTTTTTTTATGTATCTTCTCTCCTTGGAATAATGTGGAATGCCCTTTGTTTCTGGGCAATAATACCTGAATATGTGAAAATCTTATTTTTTATTTCTGTTGGGTTATTCTGTTTTGCAAATAGAGGAGTCTTTGATCCTTATCTTGACTGATAACTCCAAGCTGCAATCATGTCAGTCAGCTCTGTGAAAAAAAGGTTGCCCAAGTTTGTGAAGACAGATCTTTGTCATGTCCTGGTGAATTCCAGCTGATACTGTGACATACCTGGAGGGCCCTGACAGGCTTCCAATCTGCCAATGTCCCTAAAATATCGACAGATACAGAACGGAAGCCTTTGTGTGTTCTTGCTATAGCTGAGCTCCCTGCATACTGAACAAGAACTGTTAATGAGGGAAATAGTTTCAACATACTTAGAAAAGCAGCTCAAGTCTATAAATGAGTGAAAGGAAAAGCCAGATAACACAGCTGCTCTATGTAATGGCTAGTCTGTCTTCAAACAACTCGACTGTGAAATGATGCAAGCCTTGAGATTATTACTTTTCCCCACTGGCAATTTGTATGCTCGAGCAGCCTGTGCTCTACTATATTTCAGTCTCAGGATGGGGGTGGCAGGATGCTGGGGGGTGCATATTGTGCCAGTTGTGGTAAAAAAGGGCAATTAGGGCACTCAATTTTTTAAAAAATAAACCCCTAGTCACTTCATCTACAGTTCTTTAAAATGCATAACGCTGGCTCCCCGGGTAGTACAGCTGAGGCAAGATGCCCAGAAAGATGACATGTGTTGTCTTCAACTCCTGCAGTTTCCTGGTCTTACTGCTTGAAGAAATGTGTAACTGCTGCTCTAAAAGTGCTCCTTGAAGTGTTGGCTGTTGTCAGGTCTCCTCTCACTGCCAGCAGGCTGTGGGATCAGATGGCACCGGGGTGATGTGGCAGGGCTCAGCCTGGCTGCAGGACTCGAGCTGCCTCTGTGCATCTGTGGGTTAAAGACTGGGCGTGTGCTGATCATCCACAGTAACTAAATGTTGTCTTGGGAAACTGAAGCTTTTTATTTACTCAGTTTGGGAGGGATTATCTCTTCAGAGCTCTACAGCTTCTCAGCTGTGTGTTATGACTGTCTTGCTTTGCCTGGGAGTAATTAGTTTGGTTCAGCAAACCCACCAGACTACTGACTACTAGGACAAAACTGTTAGAGAGAAGTGCCATTGAACTGTTGCAGTTTTCCTTGATAACAAAAAATCATCGTATGTATTGCTTTCCTTTCCTAAGTGAAAAAGGTCTGAGTTTAGATTTTAAAGCTTGAAGCAAAGTAAGGAGCTTCCTGGAACAGCTGTTGGGAGGAGGATTTCAGGCAGTGTGAGTAGATGACACCTCAGGTGGAGATTCCCTGGGGAGAAGTGACACCCCAGGGACTCAGCAGTGCACTGGGAGTGGGTCAGGGGCTCTTGGGTGATGGGGGGCAGTGGTGCCCTCGGGGGCTTGGGGCTGTACCCCTTGACTATGAGGCAGGTGTGACAGGAGCACAGGGCATCACTCCAGAGAGCTTTTCATGGAATTCGGGCACCTCCTGCTCTGGAGATTGAGCAGCTTTTGCAGTTCAGGTTTGTGGTAATTTGAGAGAGAACTGAGCATAGGCTGTCATTTAGATGGCTGTGGCTTTTCCAGAAGCTTGTAGGAACTGGAAGGGTATCTGGGATGAAATAGCCTTCACTACACTTACATAGGAGGCTGGGAGCAAGGAATTTAGGGATCCAAGGAGCTGGAACACTGTTTAGGCAATTTGATGTGTTTTTGTGAGAAAATGGGGCGGTACCTTTCCGTGGTTTGGGAAAGTGGCACTTGTAACAGATAAAGGTGAGAACTGAAAACAGAAACACACAGCACTGGAAAATAAAATGGTGGGGGAATAAATGTATTGAAGGAGAATTAGGGAGCCTTAGTTTACAAATGATGTATCAGGTTGTATAATGCTCAGGAGAGGGTCTTGGGGTCTGATGACTTTTCTATGTCCTCCTTGTCTGTCTTTTTTGTAAACATTGACAAGATAGCCTATTGCTTTTTTTTTTTCTCAGCAGCCCTCAGGTAATTCCAAAAAATACCATTTTGAGGAAAGTTAAGGAGTTCAGCCACCCAGTGGTGGATGGAGACTGTTATTTCAGTAACAGCTGAGAGGTGGAGGGCTGAGAACTGCACAAGCTTTTTATTCTTATTTCTGAGGTCATTGATAAATGGCACATATAAGAAAACATCCCTTTTTGTGTTAAGGGAAGGTGTCACTGGCCTTTGCTCAAACATTGCATTGAATCCATTATCTAAATTTACTTTATTGATCCCAATTGAAGATTAAGTAAAAGTTAAAAAAAAAAGAAAAAAGAAAAAAAGAAAAAAAAAAAGGCACTGCATGAAAAACCCCCGAACCAAACCAACTCCCTCCAAACTCCAGCCCCCCAACCTCAAAATATTGGGGTAGAAAAAATCTGATTTAAAGTTTGACTCGGAACTTTTCTTCCTTTTTTCCCCCCTCTATTTTTCTAAAATTAATCTAGTATTGTGTTGTTATGAGTAAAATTTTAGTATAGACTAGGATTTGGGTGGTGATTTTTTCCTTTTCTTTTTATGGATAGGAAGGATGACTATATTATAGCCTGAACTTGTTGGTATTAATGTTTAAAATGGAGTGATGCATTAAAAAGTAATAAGCACAGCAGTCTGATTGTGTCTGTTGCAATGTTAGTGACACTATGATGGATTAACAGCCTGTAAAATAGAAATGCATGCTCTGGCAAATATTTTACCTAACACTTATTAGTATATTTATGGATATCAATTTTGCTTTTACTTTGCATCTTTTAAGCATAACCATGCTTTAATATATTTGAAAAACCCACAGACCTATAAATCTGCTATTCTTCTGCAGGTGTGAAATTTCCATGATATGTAATGTCAAGTTATATTATTAAACTAGAAGTAGAACTTGAGCATTATACACAAGTCAGAATTTGAAACCTCAGAGTAAGAAACTGTCTTGTTTTCATGTTTGTTCCTATGATGGGGTATTTTGTGTGATGTTGGAATCATTCATTATGCCCAAGTCCACTTTTCCACTTTAGAATATTATAGAACTGCCCTAATAATAGAAGATTTCATCTGTCTACAGAGGCCAGGTTTCAATTAATGCTCACCAGAACAAGAAGGCACTTGCACTGGTGGGAAAAAAATGCACTTTTAAATTTGATTCTTACCCAAGGTGACAGTAACCCCTTAAGAAGTGAAACTTGATTTCCATAAACCAGCAGCTCTTAACTCTTAAATGGGTTTTATCAGGTTGCTATTGTAACCTTAAGACAAATTATGACTTGCTTACACTCTCTTGAAGTTAAATCAATTTCAAACTGTGAAAAGTTGAGAAATTTTCTTAGTGCTTCCTAGTATTATTTTAGACCTTATTGAAATCTGTTTGCCTTTTGGTAGCTCCTGGTGGCCTTTCTCTGCAATTGAGATCAGATCTGTAAGTCTAATGACTTCACAGGACACTTTATTCTGTTGATATATATAATTTTTCCTAATGCAACAATTTAATGGAATTCATTACCACAGTGCATTACTTTTTAATACATACTATTTCCAATTTGAGATAACTTTCCTTTTGAGATAACTTTGATTTTCAGGATCAATGTTCACAATAAATGAAAAAGGCTCAACAAAGTGAATAGAGCAGAGGTGGATCACAGGTTAGCAACTGCTGCCATGGAATTATACAAAATTCATTTTCTGTTACATCTAGAAGCAGAACTGTGGTGAATATCAGATCAAGAAACTGGCAGTTGTAGTCAAGACTTCATAAAAGTCACATTCCCACCACAAAATTCATACTTGTGATGCAGTGACAGAATTATGGGCCTCTGAAGTACATTATGGCTCTATGTAATTTCTTGACATGGCACTTTTTCTTGGATTAAAAGCCATGTTACATTTTCCACTTGGCAATAAGAATGTTATTTTGAAAATTATTGCATGCCAATCTAAAATTTGCAGGTTGCTTTCAGCTGAGTGGTTGGAACCTTGACCTCCCTGATGACAGTGGGTCCAGAGATGTCTCTTCATCTCCTGCTGCTAAAGGTGCCCTTTTGTCAGGGGCTGCTCAGGACTGCTGCTCCTCCCTCCCCCTCGAGTACATCACTGATGAATGCATCACAAACACCCGGTGTTTGTGCCACCAACCCTGCCATGTCTGAAGTAAAGGCAATTTCCTAACCTTGAAGGCTGTACTGAGAGCTGCACCAAGGGTCCCTTCAAGTGGGGCTGAGGAATTTGTAAGGTTTGGAGGGGGAACTTTCACAGGCCATTACAGACATGACCAGGGGATCATTCTAGAGTGCAGACTGCAACAGATTCACACTTAAATAAGCTGTGACCTCTAGTCTTCCTAGTGGTGTTTCTTTTTTTTTCTTTTTTTTTTTTTTTTTAAATTTTTATTTATTTATTTATTTATTTAATTGTGAGAAAGAAGGCTAGATACATTTGTTTCCATGGCATTCTGCCCATTATATCAGAGCTCTTAATTACAGTTTCTCATTTTTAAGTCCTATCTTCAGTTTGCAGGTATTTTGAATTCATTGAAAGCATTAACATTTACAACCTAGCACCAGCTTTGAGAGTGAAAAAATAGTTTATTTGCTTAGAGAAGAGTTCATTTCCCAGCATGAAACACTTGAAAGAAACCAAAGGCAGACTTTGTTTTAATAGTTGAAAATTCAAAATAAATGAAGCTTATGTAAAATGGCAGTAACAGACTAGAGATACAGTGGACTGCTGAAATTGGATTTGGGTAGCTATAAACATAATTAGCTTAAAGCATTCTAGCTTGCCATGCAGTGTGAGCTCTCATAGGCTGGGATGTGATAATGCTTTGCTCTTTTGCATTTTAACTCCTTGTGGAGATTCAAAAGCCAGCTGATCTTAGGCTTTGTGGAAGCGAAATTACCCACACGTTCCTTGGGGGGTTATGGCAAACTGTGAGGTTTATTGGGTGTTGAAGTGTGCTAAAGATAACGTGACAGTAACCTAAAATGCTGGACTCCCAACATACTAATGAGGACTGTATATGAGTATTTTTAAAAATCTTTAAAGATTTGTATTGCTAGTCATGTAAATGACTGATTATATGTGAACATTGGTTGTGTATGGTCTTAATGCTCTCATGGGTGAAATACTAGTGCTTGATTTGACCTACATAACAATATACACAAGCAAGATGATAATATTGTAAAGTTGCATATAAAAAATACTGATGTGGTGCACAATTTCTGCAGGATTTGTATTTCTCTGAAACACTGGCTCATGCCCATTATGTGAAGTTGTGTTCATTTAAAGCCAGTGAGTGATGCCTCCTGACCTCAATCTTTGCTGTAAGTGGGTTGGTATCAGTCAGTAACTCGGCATTCCCACACCAGTGGAACACTTAGGTTTGTACACATGAGACCTCCATAAAATTCTAGGAATGCATGTTCACCTCTCCAGAACAGACCTCATGTGCAGTCTCCTGCTCTTCCTCAGATGAACAGATCACTTGAAACAAGTGAGCCTGTGTTCTCACAGCAGGCAAACACTTCTTGATGAGTGCTTCCACCACTGGCTTGTTTCCAAATAATAAATTCAGAACCTTCAGATTTTGCCTTTTATCTGACAGTCTCAGGCTTTGCAAATCTGAGATAACTTTTGTTACCCCTCTACTTCTCCTGTTTCTATTTTCCACAAGTAAGTTTATGTGAAACATCATCTTTGCACAGATGTAAGGGAAAGTTTCATTGCGTTGTTAAGACTGGAAGAATTTTCACCATGGGACATTAAATTAAATTGTACGAGGTGACCCTATATCCTTTCACTTTCACCCTTTTTATTCTTTCACTGCCTTTATTTAAGGGAGATTTTAAAAATGAAGTATTTCAAACAAGAGTGAAAATGGACAATTTAGTCTGTTAAGTAAAAAAAATTCACTGTGGAGAACGCATCTGAGGATTATAATCTTAGTATTTAGAAGTGCAGAGGAATATAGTACAAAGCAAGTATTAACACCACATCATGAAGAGTAGTTACAGCTTTTCTATACTTTTGCATTATCTGAATCTTCTAATATATGTGGAATATAGATAAACTGGCATATTTTCTTTCTTGTATTCTTTTTTAAATATTAATTTCCAGTGGAGGTGGATTACATCTTCAGCAAGGCTTTTAGTAAGTACTTCAGCCTCCTGCATTTATTAGTTCTGCTTAGAACTCATTGTAGATAAGCATCAGAAAAAAGAAATACAATAAACATTTGTGTTAATTATACAATTTCCTCCTACCCTTCTCCCCTGCACCATATGTTCTCTTCTCTGTATGGCCCTTGACTGACTTTTTTTAGGGTTTGGTTCGTGTCTAACCACAGACCTCAAACTACATGCTGATGATGTAATTGTGACTCTGTTTCTGCACCCTTTCATAAATGTAAATATACCTGGAGGTAGAAGAAAAGAACAATGAGATTAATTAATCAGGTATTTATTATGTGTATTTCTATATGGGGCTTTGCCTTAGTCTGTAGTCTCTGCTTCAGCCTTTGTGTCATATCTCACATTATCCCTTGACCTGGATTTTTTGTTTGTTTATTTGTGGGTTGGTCTGATTGGTTTTTGTTTTTCCTCCAATCCCTTGGTTATTTTCTTGGATGTGGTCCTCTGAAAAACCTTTGGGTTTTCATCAAGTTTCTCTTCCCCGTCTTTGCCTTTCTGTTACAACATTTGCTTCACATATCCAAGTTTTATTTCTGCTTTCGTGGGGAAAACAGCTTCTTTCATTTTCTGTGAGATACAGAAATGCACCATTATGCTTGATCATCAAGGACACAGGAGAAAATTAGTTGCCATTTTTTATTCCTTAAAAATGGCAGGCTGGGAGCAGGGAGATGCAACTTAATCCACTTGTATGGGGAGCTCTCCTTCAGAGACCAGTGGCATGTAAGGACCTTACCTGCCCTTTCTACTGAGATGCACTTTGGTTTCAGAATGTGTATTTGCTATGTGCATAAATGCTTTCCTTCTCAGGTCAGTTATCTGTGCTTACACTTCTCTAGTGGGAACAGAAATTATTCCAGATTCAGCAGTTGTCTATAACAGCATAAGGACATGACAGAAATGCCACATTACTTCTAAAAGATAAATTCACTACTAGGCTTTGAAACTTGGCTTTCTTCTGCCTTTGCTCCAGGACATCACAAGGCTGTAGCAAATAATGAAACACATTGCTCTATCCCCAGTAAAAACGACTGAAACCCTTCAGCAGAACTCACCACTTCGTTTTCCTCTGTTTTCCTTGGTTCTTTGCTCTGCAAACCCACTTAGGGAAAGTTTCTGTGTCCTGATGGAAACAATAGGGGAGAAGAGCTAACATGAATTTTGAATCCAGTGTCACGACTGCAGTGATCTGCATGCCAGAACAGTCAGCAGTGGTCAGGCCAGGACACAGCTGCAGACTGTGGTGTCACCTGGAGTGGTCAGTGTTAGGTTCAGGCTTGCTCTCCATTCACTGAAGGGTTGGGAGGACCTGATTTCCTGCACAGACATTCCCAGTGTGCATTAATGAAAGGTGCTGAAAGCACCCTATGAAATAGCGTACACAACTTTGCTAACACAAAAGCAGCTTGTCCTTTCAAGCAAAAATTTCTTTTGCGAGTGAATTTAGTTTTGCACACTAGCAGTAATACAAATACAATTTATGTATTAAAGAAATGTGAGTGTCCAGCTTTGCACACACCAGATGCATAAACTGTAGGTCTGATATAGTATTGAATGTGTGATAAATGTAAACAAAATCGAGGTTTGATGGATGACTTTATCATCTTTTCTTGCCAATAATTAGTGATGGGATAAATCTATGTTAAATTTTGCTGGCCTCTTTAACACAGGCATATTGTGTGCTTTCAAAAAGTTTCTAGGACTTCCAGTAATGCTTTCAAAAATGAAGGTGTTACTTGTCATCATGGCACTGTGTCGGCTTGAAGCAGATAAGGATCTTTGTTAACATAAGAACTGTTTGAATCTCACAAAATGAGCTTATGAATTTACTGCCTGACAGTGTTTAGCATGTAAAAAGAAGTAAACAGCACAAGTGTTGAGACAATCAACTGTTTCTGTTTCATTCCTGTCTTTAGAAAGATACCATTGTTAATGTAATATGTTCAAAGGAGCACATAATTGATTATATACTGTTAGTCAGCCATGTGCATTTTTACATTTCTGCCTGTAGGTAAGCTGAACACCTGGTGACATGGCAGCATGTTTAAAACACTGCTTAGGAAATCCACAGTAACAGCACAGATAACAGGACTTTCAAAATGGTTCAGTAATACACAAAATAAATGTTCATTTTAAGATGTCTTTTCTTTATTCATGCGAAGGTATTAGTACAGGGAGAAATGTGATCTATTTGCTCTTCGTGGTGGGGATGGCTGGTGGGTGGTGAAAGTTGCAGGGTGCTGTGCCACTCTGTTCTGCACAGTTCCCCTGTTAGTCTTTCTATCTTTAAACTTCTCGTTCTTTCCGAGAAAGCAGGCAGCTTTTGTCAGCTAGGTATTGAATAGAGGTTTTTGATATTTAAAGCGAACTGTTCAGTGCTCTTGGAGATGTTAAAGTGGAAAGAAATAAAGGTACTACATCTTAAGCTTCAAGACAGAAAATGCTAAGAACAGTGTCCAAAGGCAGAGTGAATTTTTTGAGGTGTTAATTCTAACTACAGAGAGAGGAAACTAGAATTCTGGAACGGACACTGGAGCTATATTGTAGGATGCAAAGGATGACTCAGCCCGAGCTCAGATCATGATCTTGCCATACTTGTTTACATTAAAGTTCAGATGCTATTTTAATTCTGCACATTTAGCGGAGAAGAATGTGAGAAAAAAAAACAGAGGTAGAAGAATAAAAGCAAAAGGAGGGAGGGTAGGTTTTAAAACGCAACAACAACAAAAATACCTGGACCAATCCCTTCTGCTCCGTACGCTGCTCTCTCAGTGGAGGAGCTTGTAATCCTATATTTGTTATATCAAGAGGATTCTTCTATGAGCACAAATTAATAATTTATTCATAGGCTGGAGTCAGCCCGCATTGATTTACTTATGCTGCATTTATTTTCATTCATAAGCCTTTGCCGGTCCCGAGCTCTCGGAGAGTGCCTTGCTGCAGTGCTCCGGCGTGGGAGGAAGCAGCAAACCGGCCNGCCGTGTCACGGGCAGGTGCCCGCCGAGCAGCGCCGCCAGCCCGGATCGCTCCCGGGGGTGTGCGCGGCCCCCGCCCCCGCCAGCCCCGCCGAGCCCTCCCAGGCTCAGCCCCCGGCAATGTGCAGCGCTCTCTTCTCGCCTGCCTGCAAGGGCTCAACTCTACACTTTCAGCGCCTCCAGACTTTCGCTGCTTCTGCCGTGCCCTCCCTCTGGTCCAGCTCCTCCTGTGCCTGCCTCTCTGCCTCGGCGCTATCCCGTTAAAAGGCTGCTGCTCCCGCTCCGCTGAACCAATGCTCTGGCTGGCGTGATCCGGGATGAAGGCTGGAGGTTATCGGCGAGGGAAAGGAGAACTCTAGGCAGCTTTCCATTTGCAAAGTGAGCAGTAATTGCAAGAAGATAGCCTCCCCAGTTGGAATCAATAGTCTGCTTTCTTGCTGCTAAGGGCACTTTGGAGCAGCAGTAGGTCACTGAAGTAACTTCAGCACACTGCTGACTGCGGAGTTGTAAAGAACTACATGCAAGTGGCTGCAGTAGTGCTGGAAAACGCTTTGCTGTTACCAGGGACACAATAGTTTTCAAGTCATTAGAGCTTCGCTGCTGGTCCGCTCCTTCCATTACACAGAGAGGGTCATTTGGAGGAATGAGGATGGAGCTGTGAATTTTTCTTTTCCAGTGTTCCAGTGTCCCCTTCAAGTGGAAGGGGGTAAGAGTGGGGGAAAAGAAGCTTTTAGAAGCAAAACCCCACTGCTGCTGAACTCAGCTTCACTTGAATTTCCCCAAACATTTCCAGGCACAGAGAGGCACAATGCCAGAGAACCTGAATCTTCTTCGGGCTTTTGGGGGTTTTTTCTTTATCTTCTGGACAGCTTTTAACACAGCCTTAGTGGATGTGGTTGGATCGGAGCAGCAGATCCCCTTGTCAGTGTAAGTGCTTTCATGCTATTCCTCCCAGGACCATGTTCAATGATGAGAACTTGGCTGCTCAAGTTCTTCTGTTTTTGTACTGCAGATATTTGACTGTTCCAGGGCACCTTTGCTCCTCTGTCAGCTGTGTTTAAAGTGGTTGTCTCCAAGGCACTTGGCAATACTCTGATTTTATTGTAGGAGCATGTGTTGGTGGAGTATGTGGCCACTGAGTTTTAAGTGCTTGCATTTACAGAAATTGATGCTGTTAACTCTTTGTCATGTGGGAATTTGTCATTCAGAACTGTTTTGCCATTTTATCTGCTGCTTTCCTTTTAATGGATATATGTCATGTTATGCCAGAGCACGTTTCTGTACAGGTTAATTCCTTAAATTTTAATGGTGCAGATTGGTAGTTTCATTTCAGAGGCCTTACCTTAGCACGGGGTCTAGTTTGTGCTTACACTTGTACAGCTTCCCTGATCTTTTGCTGTGCTTAGGATCCTCAGTGAGCTCTCTAATGCAAAATTGCTCGGATCCTTCCGAGTGCAGCTGAAGCTGTTACAGTCTCTGTTGCTTGCTATGACATGTGTATTACATTTCTTCCTGTCTCTCTTTTTTTTTTTTTCTTCACAGTGTAAAGCTCTGGGCCTCAGCATTTGGTGGAGAGATCAAATCTATTGCAGCCAAATACTCAGGTTCCCAGCTCCTGCAGAAGGTAAGGATTTCTTCGGTTGTAATAAGGAAGGTTTTAACAGAGAAAATGGAGGCAGATTTAATTTTTAAATGAACAGGAAACCAGTGCTGTACGTGCTTTTGTCCAAGTTCTATTTTTGTATTGCATACTAGTCCCTGATGACTCCTTTGCATTGCACTGCACTATCTAGAGCTCTTGCTTAACCTGATATTTTTCTGTTTGGATGACTTTTTTTTTTCATTGGAAAGTGAACTCCCAACACTTTTTTCTTGTAGCCTAGGCTTCAGCCCAGGTTGCGGGTGTTTAGTCTGGTTGCTGCATTGTGATGATGATGTTTCTGTGCAGAAACAGCTGTTTCTTGGAAAAAATGTTAACTCCATTCAAGGAGCAGAATTAGTGCATATTGTATTATTTTCAGCCTGGGCTCTATGTACACAATGCACTGTATTAGGAGAAGGCGGCTGCACTGTTGTTTGTCATCTCTGCAGTTTTTACAATGCCATTATTCCCCCAATCATCTCAACCCAGTGCTGAGATGTATTACATCATTACAGATAAGAGGAATGAATGTGGTTATCTCCTTGCTCAGCTGCACAGCTGGGTAATAAGGTAGTGAAGTACAGCAAAAACTTGAGAAATCGGTATAAGTCTACATAATTGGGGCAGAGGGTAATGAAAAAGCAGATCTGAGTATTAGGTATATATCAAGGACTCTGTTTAATTTAAATATGCTACCTATAGTAAACTTCTGTATTGTGGACAGTTTATTTTTACAAGAGTTGCAATGAAAAAAAGAGAGACTAAGAGGAATATGTTAGATTGAGACTGCTATTTTGGGACATTTAACGTGTGATTCTCAAAATGCAATATGTAAATGGAAAAACATTGAGACATTCACTGATCAAAACCACTCATTCAACCCATATATTAAATTTCTGCTGATTTTTTGTAGACATGATTTTTAGTTCTGACTAACACTAATTCTATCTTTTGCCTGGTTTTGAAGGAAATTATTCCTTGAGCTTGTAGCATTTATTTTGAAAGGCTTATATATGTGTGAAATTATATAACAGTACGTGTAGCAGCTGAAATAAAAAGCTTGTGCTATCCTTTAAAATGAAAGCAACTGGCTTTAGTAATTACTAAAGACATATGAGTTGTTTAGCAGCCTGTCTTTTCAGATGTGTATACCCAGGACTGTAAAACATGAATTTCACTAAGCGAAAATACAGAGCTATTAAGAACAAAACATATTTGCGCTCTCTTACTGCCTTTCAAGGCCTTTAAATGGCTTCACTTCAATATGTTGGGCAAACTTTCATTTTATTATAAAAATCTGGACATTCAATATTTTTTATACTTCCAGCTCACATTCTTTAAAGTCTGTGTAGTCTTACATTGTCACTGTTTTTTATGAACACCTTCAATTCATAAAGCAGATGGAGCTTTCAGTTTTGATTAGTTTGCAATCAAGTATTATTTAAAAGCTTTATTTTTTTTATTGGGCCATAACAAACAAATATCTTTATTTAACTTTGGAGCTGTTCCATGCGCAGCCATTTTTGCGCAAAAATGGCTTTGGAAATGAAACCTACCCAGCACTGAGCCCAACATTTGCTAGAAGAATATGGAACGTACCGTGTGTGGCAGTCATGCTAAAATCCACAAAGAATCAGTATGAATCCTTAATCCTCCTTCTCTTCCTCACAGTAGATGCTGCTGTCATCCTTTCTGTAATGTATTTTTTCCCTCTGAAGTAGCAAGATTGCTTCCTATTGGTGGTTATAATTGTAGGTAATTGGAAGCTGTTCATTTTACCTTTTCATCAGCATCCTTTCTGTTTCACTAACCAGTCTGTGCTCCTGTTTTTGAAGGTGGACAGTGCGTGTTCTTTCCAAGCTATTCTGTTTCTTTCTTGCTTACATTATATTTGATTATTTAATGAAAGAGAAAAGACAAAACACAGGTTTGACAGGTATTTAGAGCATTTTTATTCCTCTGTCACATACTCGATTGGTTTTTTAGTTTTTTCCTTCTTCTGGTACAGTAGTTTTTATAAGATGTCAGTTGCTTTTTCTTTTATTTAGAATTCCAAAATGTCTCTGTCCATTTCAGCTTGCTGTATCCTGGTGTTTTTTGTGGCAAATGAGCCTGGATGACAGATGACTTTAGCATGTACTTTTTTGCATTGTTATAAAGTATATTTCTTCTGTAAGCTTGTGTGAATAGAAACATACCAAACTTCAAGATCTGCAAGTATTTTCAACATGCAAAGTCAGTGACAGAGGTTGTCACAACAATTTAAGGAGGTGATAGCACAGGAGGGCTCTTAGTACAAAAAGGTTTTTTTTCCCACCCCCTCCCTCCCCACTAGCCAGCCATCAAAAATGTATTTGGTATTTACTGTGAGCTCTGGATGATCAGAATCTATGTCATTTTAAAGTCAAGATTCCACTTTTAGAAGCAGTGAGACTTCTGATATTACCGGAGGAGCCCACATTTCCTGATTATGAATTAAGCATCCTTAAACAAGTGAAGATATAAAATGTGTGTATGATTATGGATCTGGACAGTATAGATTCCTCAACTGTCAGCTGCTTTGGAGTGCCATTTAGCTTAATACAGGCTTGCTAAATGAAAAATTAATGTAAAGGTTACTTGATTCATTTTGTCAGCACACACAGTGAGTGCTGCTTTCAGAGGGATGTGCTCACAGTCGAGGCGTGATTGACAGTCTCTACTGCCCAAATGTTTTGCACATTGAGTCATTTGACCCACACTAAAATTTCATTGAGCAAATTAATTCATGTGAGATACTCAGTAAAGAATTTTTTGCCAGTTTATAGTTGTGAATATTGATGGAGTTACTGCAATTCTTAAGGTCTTGTGTACTGTGAATATCAAATGCGTGACCAGCACTGGCATCCTCTTGAGTGTGTAAAAGATGTGTAAGAGTATCTTGGTTGCTTTTTGAAAGTATTTTTTTAAATCCACTGCTTCCTGTATCTTGATTGAACGTTTCATTATTTTATGTCATTATGATAATCTTATCCAAGTATTTTGTTACACCTCCTAGAAGTATCTGGGATATACGACTTCCCAAAACTGACTTCAGATGAAATACAGATGCTTCAAATTGCTTGTAAAATAATAGTTAAGTAAGTAATTTCAGAAATTATGGTGAGGTTTTAAGCAAAATTAGCACTTAGAAATGTTCAACTCCTTGCTTTGAAAGAGATGGAACACCATCAACTGTACAAAAAACATCCAGAAGCAAACAGGACTGTATTGTTCCTAATTTGTCTGGTTTCTGGAGGTTTTACAGTTGTCATATAGATTTGAAGAGGCTCCTTGATGCTGTAGAGATGTTCATACTCTTCACCTACTTAGCAAATACTACTGGGGCCTAAGAATTAATTTTAATTCTCTCTCAGGTGTTGCTTTTTTCCCTTAGACTGTCAAAAGACATCTGCCTTATTTGAATCCTGACATTTTGGATTTTCCTCTTTTGTAAACACTCTGTGCTTAGTGGGTCCTCTACTGAACGTGAGAGTATGGCCCAGTGGCAAAGCCAGGCTTCAGATATGGGATGCAAAGCAAGAGTTAGATGCCAGCAAGAGATTCACTTCAGCTGCTGCAATTAGAGTTTAGGAAAACAGGCTTTGGGGAAAGCTGTTGTAATAGAGTAAAGCTCTTAAATCAGTGCAGTGCCTGTTTATGTGAAAGTGCAGCATGGTCTGTGCTTTCTCAGGCTGCTTTTGATGAGACTACTCTCTTTAAAAAATATTCTGAGCTTTGATAACTCTTAATTTCCTCCTGAATCATCAACATTATTTATTGCAAATGTAGGAATGGTTTCCAGGTGAAAATACCCTTTATTTCTTGGTCCTTCCACAGCGGTTTGTTCCCTACGAGAAGCTTGTTTCAGGCTCCCTCAGATTGTTCTTATGTAAGTTGTGTGCTGGAGCCCTCAGTGTTATGTAAGCACTGCCTGCCTTGGTCTGAGGCAGGCTGGAGTCTGCATCTGCCTGCTCCTTCCAACAAATCCTCCGTTGTGTTGGGAGTTCTCAAATCATTGTTTTCTCTGAGCAGGTTTTCAGCCAGGAGAGCATTCTGGCTTTTAAAGATGCAGAATTGCATTTCATCTCCCTGACTAGGATGGGGTGCTGAATCTTGGTAGTTACTTGCAATTGTGGAAATGTCAGTGTAAAATTAATATTATGGGGTGATTTAGATCAATTAGCGTTCAGCTGGTGGATCTGATTCATACAGTACATCTATCTTTAGTTTAAATTGTATAATAGTGACTTAAATTCTTAGGCAAGTTTCGTGCAATCATCTTGACATTAATTGCCTTTCTTATATTCAGCCTTATGTTGGTTTTGGTTTTTGTAGGCTGTTTCTTTGCTTGAGATACTGCTACTGCTGCTTTGAAGAAAGGGTCAAGTAGGACCGAGGCAAGCAGATTAAAGGATGGGCATGGGCTGACTTTTTGGATATCAATTTAAACTTCTGCCAGCTAACAATTCCAAAACGGCAAAACCAACTTTTTTTGTCAAAAATGGGGAAAAATTATCAATAAAATCTGTAGACTGTAAATCAAAAAATACAAAAAACCCCATCAAAGGAAATACCACCACCCTCTGCAAAAAAACCAAACCAACACCAACAACCCCTTCTCCCCACAACCAAACCTGACACCTACTCCAAAGCCCAAATTCAAAACCCCATGAGCCACATAAATGGTGTAGAGCTTACCAGAAACTTTATACAGAGTTAATTCATAATAAATTTGACTCCTGAAGTCTGGTTTATGTTAAATGTGTCTCCTAGCACTGACTTAAAATCAAACCATAGAAAACAAAAGAAATTTACATCCAAGAGTCTTAAACCAGTGTAATTGTGATGATTAATGCAAACAATATTTTGGAACTTGGAGAGCTTGAATCTCCAGCCCCTTGAATTCTACACATCTTTGGGCTACATGAATGACAAGATTATTCTCCATGCCAAACTAGGTACAGAACATTTCAGTGTGCATTGAAGTATTTAATATTATCTGCAGACATAAAGATGTAAATTCTTATGGATAGATATTGTAACTTTGTTCAAGAATAAAAAAAAATAAATCAAACACATTGTTATGCTACTCTAATGTATTTGGTAGGGAAACCTGGAAAAAAATGCTAATCTTCAGGTGGTATGTTGATCAGTAGAGGAAAGGATTAGTTTTATCAAACTTTGAATACATTCTTCTCTCTTTCTCCATAACAAAAAAACAAAAAAAAACAAAAAACAAACAAACAAACAAAAAAAAACAAACAAAAAAAACCAAACCAACAACTTGGTTTTCTTTTTTTGTAATAAAGTTCTGCCTTTTTTGGAGGTATTGGAAAAACTTTTCTGTGAAGTTAGAACTGCACCTTGAATGACCTGTGATTTGTACTCTCCTCTCCTCTTTGAATGTTATGGCAGGAGCAATAATTTTTTTGGTGTTGGTTGTGGTTTTAAAATGTAGTCAAATCAGCTTGAATATCAAACATGTTTTAGATTTCACTTGCTCTAAAAGGAAAGCCATGCTGAATTAATGTTTTGCTTCCTTCAGCACTCTCTATCTTGCAGTACTTGTATTATTGAAAGCAAAAATGTTCTATTGTTAGTATGTAAGAGGAATTTGAGATGGCTTTAGTAAGTTCATGATACATGCATTACACTTTCAGTCATGTCTTTTAATATGGAAATTATTGAGCAGACAATCCAACTGGAAAACATCAGATCTTGAAAGTAAGAGAATGCTAATTCCCTCACTTAATGTATTTATGGTTGTTTGTTTTCACATCATGTATTGGAAAATGCTTACGTTTCAAGGTTAAAGGAGATGCCCTCCATGCAAATTATCTTGCCACTGAAGGAATGTAGAGCATGAATAGATGCTGTATTGTAGTGGTGATTCACTCTTAAGTAACTGCTAATCAATACTCCACACTTTCAAATGTCATTACTGTTCTGTAGGGGACAGTTTTTTGTTGCTGATAATAAGTGCTAACACATTTTACAACACAAATTATATATTGATAGGGTAGATGGTATTTTAGTTTCTGTAGAAACTTCACTGACAGGTTTTAATGAAATCCAACAATTAATATGCAGTTCTTGTGAAGTTCCATTTTGCAGTTTCCACTTATATTTTTTCAAAATTGCACGAATGTTTTTATGGTCCTGTTTATTATCTGCCAAGTTAATTTGTGTAAAGCTGAAGTACTTTCTTAAACTGTGTGATCAAATAACTGTAAGATTAGTATAAAAAAAAAAATCTTTGCAAAAACACTTAAAATCATAGTTGGAAAGAAGTTGATAAAGGTCTTGGTAGCCTTTCCAGAACTGATTAATTCCAGAGAAAGGTAATTACTGAAAATTTCCTGTCCTCAGGTCTCCCAGGACATTCCAGGTGAAGTTACCCATGTAATAAATGATAACCAGTACACTGGTTTTAAAGACAACAGTATAAGACACGAGGGGATTGTGAGTGCTCAAGACACTCCTTCACATAGGAGTGTACAGATTCTGCAACCAGCATATTGAAAACAGGGCAATAAAAGTTTGTTCTCCATATCCATGGTAAATGTACAAGAAACAGTCTTTAAACACAAGAATTAGTTTTTTGCTGCTATCTATTTTTTTTAAATGAGAGAGAACCCAAGAATAGTGTTGAACTCTTGCAGGTTGGCTGTTCAGAACAGGTTCCTGGCTATTATGTAGACTTTATTGGACTGCCCTATGTTAGGAGGATGAGCTACATCCTTTACTGTGGACTATCATCAATAACAGTAATTGTATTTCCTCTTTGATTTCTATCTGTGCACTGTTCATCTCTGTGTCTATCTCTCCTTAAGGCATAGCTGGGGTCTCCTTCAGTTTTCAGAGCAGAAACAGGTTATAAACCCAGTTGTCACTGCTGTAGAGGGTAACCAAGTAGCCAGGCTGGATGAAGACTTCCTGGTTTTCTCCTCCCCTTTTAGGCACAAAACAAATGATCTTTATAAAATATCATTTTACTACAGAGGAATAAATGTCAGCTACAATAGACTAAATGCTTTTCTAAAAAGATTTAGACGGCTCAGATCATCTCTTGTTGGGCTTCAGGTCTGACAACATCATGAAAAGATACCAGCAGGGTGAGCTTTTTGAGGTGTTCCAGCGAGTTCTTGTGTTAAATGTAACAATGAAGTTCATGATGGAACTTCAGTGGGGCTGGCAAGACCCTGGGATGTCCCAGTGAGAAAGAAGGAAATAATCAGATGTAAACTGTTTGATTTCCTATGATCCTGTCACAGCTTCTGTGCTTTGTTATCAACAGTTGATACTTGTTAAACTTTGTTCTCTTCACTGTTGTTCTTCTTGAGAGGAATTTTCCTGGAGCATTATTTGCACTGAAGTTTTGCCTCTTTAGCTGGAGCCTGATTGGTTGGTTGGATGGAGTCTTCAAAGCATATAGGTTCTATGTAGTGATTCTTCATCAAAAGAGTTTGACAAGTGATTTTCTTCTAATCATATTTTCTGTCTGTCAAGATTCCTGAAAGAACTATAAACAGTTAAACCAACAAATTTCACTGAGGTGACCAAAAAAATTTATAAAATCTTAGAAGGTGTTGTCTTTGTCAAAGTACCTCCTCCTACTTGTGTATTTTGCTTTTACTTTTTTTGACATGTTTTATTTATGTCTTTGTTTCTCTCCCTGTCTCCCTGAACCACTTTATTTATCCTTCTTTTTAATCTTTCTGGTTTTAAATGGGCATAGTTTCTAGAGAGAAATGTTTTCTTCTTAGCCTGATGCCAAGTGTTTTGTGTAAATAATTTTATTGTACAGGAGGCACTTAGAGAAAGTTATTTCTATTTATCCTTTTAGATTGAGATCATAGAGTACCAAAGTTAAGGAAGTAAAAGATGAAGGAAAAAATTGTTCTCAGGTCCATTAACAAACCAAACTATAAGGTGCCTTAATCTGTATCATAAAACTGGGGATATAAAATTAGAAGTGTGTGTGTATAATTCATTCAGAATATCAGGGCATAATGCGTGGATCCTATGGATTGTTGATTGATAGCTTCTCATATGTATGGCTGGCAGTAATTTCCTTGAAGCATTCCTCTTAGTTTTTAGGAAAGGGTGGAAGAGCTTCTAATAAAATATCATAAAATGTTTTTCCTCAGTGCTCTCAAAATGTGGATTTGACAGACTTCCCTGAATTTTGTGCAGGTGATGGATTATATGTCCTGTTGCTACCATTCCTCTACAATGTGCAAGTTGAGTAGATTTCTTTTGCTTAACGTTGTTTTTCTGAATATAGTGATACTGAATTAAAAAATTCTAATTATACTCTAAGAATTGAGACTTTTGTGTTTGATGCTAATGACTCCATAAAACTGATTCTGGAAACCAACACTCATTCTCTCCCCTCTGCTCAAAGTCTTCCTGTTTTCCACTGTGGAACTCTGTTTTTCATTATTTCTGGACTCATGGGATAATTAATTCCAAACTGGATTTAGAAGGTCTTTTAACTCAGATTCCTGTTCAAAGTGGGGGTCAAAGATAAAATCAGTGCAGATTTCTTGGGTCTTTCAGTCTGATCTTCAAAACCTTCAAGGACAGCAGTACCACAACCTCTTTGGTTCCAATGCTTGTCTCTAGTCTGGACAAGAACTTACTTGAGCTGGAACTTCCCATTTTGATTTGACTGCTGACTGTCTCTTCCACCTCCCTAAATGTTGTTCATTCATCATCTTCATAATCTCCTGGAAGGCATGAAAAGGCACAGAACTTTGTTCTGACAAAGGCCCCAGTCATAGACAACATTAGGGGACTTTTTAGTTGCTTTATCAGGTCTCAACACTTTTTCTAACCTATTGTTTTAAAATAGTTCTCAGTAGCTTTATGGACTTTCAAACCAAGCTCTCTGCTGTTTGATATTCATGTGGGCTTTTTACCACTCACAATAGGAATATATAACTGTTCTCATAATTATGAAGTCTCAAGAGTAATTTCCACTTAGCTGATTGCATGAATAGGAGAAGACTTTTTAATTTGTCGTGGTAACACAGGAATTTATTTTCTAATCTAGGGCTAAGACAAGCCATTTAGTTCCCAGTTGCTTTATTAGCCATTTCTTTTACCATCTTTATCCCCCCCCAGTATCTTAAGTGAACTTAGTGTTGTACAGAAAGAGTCTGTCTGCTGGTGAAAGGTTTTATGTCTTATTGTCTATTTTTACTTTATTCTACAGTAGCTGTCAAGGGATTTCTTTGTGCTTTTATACACAAACAAGGATTTAACTTGCTTTCTTAAAGGGTGGGATTCAAAATAAAGCAGTCATAATATCTGTAGCCTGTTTGGCAAAAGCACAGTGAAAATGCTGTTTGGAATGCATGATTATGAAAACTCTGGTCAGGGCCCCAGCATGCAGTGTTCTTATTGTTCCTTCAGGTCCCATTTCAATACTTGGCTATTCAATATACTTTGAAGATTTTGTGTCAAGCTATCTGAAATTGCTAACTTTAAAAAAACACACAAAAAATCTACATACTATGGGTATTAAAATGTGATGGGTTGGGAACACACCATTGGTCACAAAATCAGATAATTATCTTCTAAAGTAACAAAGCCTTGGAGATAAGAAGCAGGAACATTCAAACTTTGGCTTTACCTTGAAGCTAAATGTCTATCATCTTCTGACAGCTGCATGAAATGCATGAATACCGAGCTGCTTGGACACGATGCTATCGTATTACATTAATAGCAATTTTCACTGATAATGAAAACTGGTAGGAGGCTGAGAGCAAAGATTTAGATTATGACTTGCAGCCATTGACTATCTGCATCCAGCAGATTTATTACCCCCTACGCACACTGTGCCTTTTATGATGTTTTCTGCTGTTTCTTCATCAAAGTAGAGGAAGAAAGATATTATAGATGGCATGAAACAGAAGAAATCTGGGTACTCACTTCACATTTCAGACATACACTCATTACAAACTGCAATGCAGTTTTACAGTAGAAGTATGATAAATCCTGACATCCCCTATGAAACCTTTGTGAAGGAGAGGAGTGTGAATAAATGAAAACTGGGAAATTTCTGTTGGTCAGCTCTAATTTTCTATGTATAGATATATCTGGCTTTTATCCTGGGGCTGTGATAATAATTTCTTGATGATTGTCTAAAGTCCTGTAATCTTGGTGGCCAAAACTCAATGCAGTCCTTAAGTACACTGCTAATTCAACCTGGCAAATTCAACAAAGGCAAATCTGGGGCACACAGTGGTGGCTTTCATGGAGAGTCCCAAAACCTTAAACTGAAAATTAAAACTGCGAGTGAATCTCCCTCCTCTCCCCAAAAGGAGGCATCTTTTCCTGTTTTTCTGTGTGATAAGGGCCTAGTAATACTTCTTTTTCCCTCAAATTTTAAAACTTTGAGATTAGAATTAGGGGCAATGCTTCATTATAGAGCATATAGAGAGCATATATAGCATATAGAGAGAATTTGCTGGTGAAGAACACCCTCAGCATATGGATATGGAAATAGAGGGAAGTGGAATGGAATGGATCAGCTGTGAGAGCTATGAGGCATTAATTTTCACACGCTAAATATAATTTCTTGCATTACTGAAAAATAAATGGTTTCCTGGAACTGTCCTGAATAACTCCAAAATTGATAAAAACTTGCTTATTTCTGTTGCTGGTATTTGGTGAATGTAGCTGGCAATAATTCTCCATATGGCATTGCACTGGCAAGTGAGATTGAACCCTTTTTTGTCAGAGGATGAATCCCTGCTGTGCTTTGAATACAAGGTGATATGCTCTGCTGATATCAGAAAGTAATTTGCAAATTTGCAAACCTTTTCTTCTTTCCCATACAATTTTTTTCCATGCTGGTATTTCTTTCTTATTATCCATTTTCCACATAGCTATAGTTCTGCACTACTTTTCCCTGTCGAGATACTTCAGATTTTTTTCTGACCTATTCTGAATTTCTTCCAAGTAAGATCCAACCAATAAGACTCTCATTGAAATCAAATTTACAATTGTTAAATGCAGCTAAATTGGGAATCAAGCAGTTTTATTTATCATTTTATGAGTGTCTGATTAATTTTGTCTACATTTCAATTACCATAGAAATTTATTTTCATGTGTACTTTGTCACTCTGTCCCTCTCTTTACTTCCACTTGTTTACTGCCATTGCTTTTTTCTTTTGGAATTTTTTGCCATTAATGTCATTTTCATGTTCCTTTGGCTGCTGTAATCATAATGCTGCAGTAAGGATCGGGTCACCTGAGAAAATGATGCAGAAATAAAATGAGCAATAGCTTAGTAATACTTATATACCTAAGAATGGGGGAAGGTTTTACAAATACAGCTGTTTTTCTTAAAATCTTTTCATTAAAATATGATGCATGAACCCTTAAAAGAAAGAATAAATAGATTAGGATCTATTAGTGCACTTTATACGTTGTGAATGAGAGGGTGAATTTATACATTGGAAAGAGAGGGTGATTATTTCCCCAGTAACTGCCAATATACTTTGTTGTGCCTTGGATGGCATATGTAGGAAATGGGGTGGGAAGGATAGAATTCCCTCCAAAAGCAAAGGGAAATTCTGCCATGGAGAGGGAGGCAAGTTTTGCAGAAAGGAGTCAGCATCAGGAAGCCACTGCAGGCGCAAAAACCAGCTAAAGGTGAGGACAGGGACACATAAAGAAGAGGAATAGAACACACTGGGAGCAAAGAGGCAGAATTACTGAAGAATGTTAGTTTTTTCTCTGTATTTTAAGACAATTGGAGAAGAAATACATTTGTATGAAATGCAGGCCAGGTCTCTATTCTAGTGATTATTTTTGACAAATCTATTAAATGAATAACATATTAAAAATATGTAAGTCATAGAAGGCCAAGCTTACTTTTTTTTGAATGCATGAGTACCACATGATTTAAAACTTCATTCAAGAACCAAAAATAAGACGAAATTATATACTAAAAAATGTAAATTTCAAGTCAGGAAAAGCATCTGAAATTAAACTGGATTTTGTAATGGTGTAATTCTGACTTTTGTATTTTGTTTTTCAGATGCTTAAAATTGGAATGCTTAAATATTTTTAAAAATTGTAGATTGCTTTGCCAAAGTCCTTTATTCTGTACAATGCCAGTGTAATAGGAATATAGTTCAGCTACCTTCATAAATTGGCACTGCTCCTGTCCAGTTCACCTTAAGCACGTCATTAATGTAGATATATATTTGTTCAGTAGAACTTTCTCAGCATTGCAAGATGTCTAGGGAATTTTGTCTGAAAAAGGATGGCAGAGCACAGCCTTATATGAGGGATTGGGACCTGTACTTATGCGTTGGAATAATTCAAACCTTAGTGAATAGTATTATTCACGTAGACCGTATTTATCTGATTGCATGCTGCTTATTTATCTTGGTTTATAAATATACAGGAGTCGAATTACTGAAAGCTCTAATTATTCTGAACATAATTTGTCAGACAAAACCAGCTGCTAACTCAGCTCTTCTCAAGGATCTTCAATAAAATGTGCCACCTAAATAATAATGTCTTGAAAAGTACAGAATTCCCATTCTTCACACAAATCCTCTCTGCCTGTTGGGTACCTTCCCCTCCAGAGTCTAGTAAAAACCTAGGTTTTTCTGATGTGACTGAAAGGACAAGAAATCCAGGCAGACTGCACTGTAGCTTGCATTGCTTGAACTTCACTCACAGCAAATTTTTCAACGTTATTTAACCTGTAGGTTGGCAGAGATAATTCTTTCCCATCTTGGCTGAAATCTTGATATGTTCATTGCTTAGTGCAGCCATTAAGCTGCATTAAATAGTACTTCTGCTTTCAAAGCCTTCAAAAAACCTACAGTTCTAGTTTGCCCCTGACCTGGTGATTAACCTTGTGCAATTCAGTTCCAAAATGTCTTTTTCCATGTGTATAAAGATGTGGAAAGTCCTCCTTTCTGTCTGCAGTTTAAAAACCTCTCGATGGCAACTTTTGTGGAAAATTTGCTTCTGTGGGGTGTGTTTTAATAGGTGTGATATTATTTGTTTTGTAAGTTGGATTTTTTTTAATAAAATGGGGTCAAATATCACAAGTAGGTATGGAAGAATGATTGATTTAGTTGACTGAACAGGTCAATTATCTGTAACTTTGCATATATAGCAATGCTGTCAAAAAAGAAGAACCACCTATATGGCATTTTTAGCATCTGTTTCCACAGGCTTAGGAGCTTGAATGAAAACAAGGTGTGTGCAGGATTAATGCTATTATTTCAGTCTCATTTGCAAGTAAACTCATTACCATAACATTTGAATGCACAACAGTTCAGGGTCGATTGAGGCCAATGCAGATGGGAGTCACTTCTCTTGATGTGTGGCACCTCTGCTGCAGATTTGTGCCTGAAGCGAGGTCGTTTTGGGGTAGCTTTTAGTGAAAAGTTCTTGTATAATGTGTTGTGTATCTCAATTATTGTCAAAGAATAGCAGATTCTCTGTTGAGGGTTTAGGGCTAAAATCAAAACTGCTGATGAGAAATGATCTAAAGAACAAAAGTGAAGAAAAGAATTGCTGTTGACTGGCGGGTAGACAAGGCAGAAAAAAAGTTCCACATATATCTAGGATATATGAACAGGCCTGTATCTACTGTGTATGCTGCCTTGCAAGCCTTCAAACCAGTTCTTGGAATGCTGAATTTTGTATGAGTTGTAAAAAGATTAGACTTTCAGTCTGGTAGTTTTCTTTTATATCCACAGTAGTCATATACAATAATGAGACTCTTATCTGTGATGAAACTATTCTCTTGGAAAAGAGGTGGAGAATGTTTGAAGGGACAGTGTTTGTCAAACTAGAAAAACATTATGGTTTAAATATGGAGAGTAATTATAAATCTTCTTGATGGCTTCTAATTAAGTCGAACTGTAATTTATTTCACTGCAAAATATGTACTTTGCTGATTTCTACGTTTTCTCCTTGGTGGGTGGGAGGTTAGAATTGAAAGATGGCTTTTGTTTCCTTGTTTAATTGCCTAAAAGGAAAAGTGACTGGAATAGAATCTTATTTCTTGTAGGGGAACAGTGAAATGAGATTCTCTCACCTACTGATTTCAAAATGTGCACTTCTTAATTCTTCTGTTCATGGCCTCCCACAGGAGCTTGCGATCCTTCTGTGACACCAACTCTCCTCTGTCCTTGTGTCACATATAAAGAATTGCCTTTTCCCCTTTTAATGAGTGGCTTGATGTACAACATATCTTTTGTCTTTAGCATTTAGTGCTATTCTCCATTATAATACATTTAATTTCCTCCCCCCCATCCTCTATCCTTGCCTCAGACTTCTGATATAATTTGATAATTTTTCATAATACGGTTTATTTAATCCTGTTTTCAGATTTACTCCTGTGTATTAACTTACATTTTTAATATATATACACATATAATAAAGCTGTTAGTAATTTCTCATCTCTTGGAAATACCCCAACACTTCTCTGAAGAAACATAAAAGTGAACCTTGATGTACATAAAATCCCTATGGGGGTGGTGACTCCACCAATACCCTGGGCAGCCTGTGGCAATGCTTGACCACCCTTTCAGTGACAAAATTTTTCCTAATATTCAATCTACACCTCCCTTGGTGCAACTTGAGGCTGTTTCCTTTTGCCCTATCCCTTGTTAACATGGACCTCTCTGTCTCTGCCAGTGTCATTCAGCCTCCTAAAGGCCCCTTGGTTTTGGCTGCACTTAGTCTAGAACTTTGTGGTTGTAGAATGGATTTTTATCTGGAAGGTGCAAATTATTCTGTGCTTGTTCATTGTGCACAAAACAGCTCAAGGTCATGATTTGCTATAGCTGCAGAAAGAAACGGATCTTGTTGGCTGTTTTTAATGGCAACCACCTTCATTTAAAGAGTGAGACACTGTTTATTGGATTTTACAACTGCAGGCTAACTACTGTGCTAGAAAGGGGTAACAATAGCATTTGTATAGTTTTATGCCTCTTTTTTGATTGCATGTTTAAAATTCCTGTTTCTTCTTAACTGTTCTCTCATTGCTGTTGATAGATTTTACAAGTTGTGTTCTATTTATATATACATAGCCATATGCCATCCTTAAAAAACAAAACTCCCCCAAATCTTGGAAAACCTTGTATTACCTTTGACTGTATTGTGTAGCTGTATGAAGCATTAGGAGGTTTGGTAAAAAAAGATACAGACCCCTTAGAATACACCCTCTTATCAGAGATGGTGACATTAATCACTAATGAGTTATATACTGTGTTGTCTATTCTTTGTTTACTCTGTCTAAGTAGTCCCTAAAAATCATATAGTAGAACTGTGATATGGTTTCAAGTCTGGGTAAGGTTTACGGGGTAAGCTTTTTTATTTTTTAATAACATGGTTATCCAGGAGAACAAGAAAAAGGCTGATAAGAAAAAAACCCACCTGTACAGGTCCCCCCCTGCCATGTGTTCATTATACATTCAAGGATTGTTCTACCTGTGCAGAGATAAAAATACCCAAGCACTGCAGCAAGATGTTGTATTGCAGGTGGTGTTTGTCCAGGCATGAAAAAACCCTTCCCTACTCTGGTTTTTCTGAAATGTGGAGAAATTGTGAACAGAGATTTACTTTGTTGTGCTACATAAGTATTAACAGTTGTCTATTATGAATTAGAGAGGTAAAGGAAGAAGACAGGTTGGATACCATTGCTCGTTGTCCTAAACAAGCAAAGTCTCCTGTCTGATGTTCTAAGAGCAGGATTTAATTGCTGGTGGTGTTTTTGTGATTTTGTTCTGTTTTGTTTTCCCCCTCTCCTTATAAGATACCGTCTGGGTTCTTTCTTGACCTTTTAAAGAAACAAATCCTTTCCATAGAAAAGAATCCTTTGCAGTTTCCTTACCATAAAGTTATTGCATACTTGTAAATGAAGAACAAAGAATGAGAGTTAAAAATTTAGCAACCCCCAAGGACATCTTATTTGCCCACAGCATGCTGAGAATGAGATCTTAGCTTTACTAAGTTATTTTTCGTGTGTGTTTCTTGTGTTTGAGGTTTATTTCTGAATTTATCCCAAGTTTTATGAGCTGTTGAACAAAGTAGAGATTTGGCACCTAAACCATGTACATCCAGTCCCATGTAGAAGTGGTATTTTAGTAGTGCTTGGCTACTGTCTAGGGAACTGCATAGTCCAGAGCTGCTGCTGCTAACTCAGGTGTTCAGGAATAAAGAGCACTAAAAAATTGAAATCCTAAAAACAATCACAAGTATATTTTAGGGGAGGACAGGGCATAGGTGTAAAAATCTCTCACTTTGTTTGGTGTGGTTAAACAAATTCAAAGTAGACCAGAAAATTGTTGAGAAAATTTGACTTGTGGAATCATCTTATTACTAAGGTTGGGTGTGTAGGGGAAAAATAGTTGGAAAGAGCTAGAAATGAAGGAACTTGTAGGTTTGCCTGGGAGCCAGGTGTACAGGCAGGTGTGTCATGGTGACCATGCCTTGCCCCAAATCTGCTCAGCTGCCTTCTGAGGAGTCTTTGCCCCAAATGCTTTTGAAACAGAATATCAAGCAACTGCTCAAAGGGAAGTAATTCTTGATAAAAACTTTATTAAAATTAAGATTAAAGTTTTAATCAAAGGGGGACTTTTTAATGAGGTATGCCATATTTTCTGATGTGTGCTGGCTATTGTGTGTCAGACACAGACAATGTGTTTCTGAAGGTCAGTACTGCTTGGGTGCTCATTCCCTCAGCTCTTCTGCTCTGGAACTGGGAATGGCAGCACAGTAAGACAACAGTAACACAAAGGTGTTTATCCCTTTGTCTAGGCAGAGTTTAATCCTTTTTTTTTCCTCCATTTTTATTCCTCTCACCAAAGGTAAACACATTCCTCTTGTACACAATTAGCTTTTAGTCAGTTGGCTGACACTAAAAGATAAACTGCAGAAGTGCCAGAGGGTGTTAAGTCACACTGGGAATCTCAGCTGTGCTGGCTGATAGTCCCAGCAAGGAATCTTTGGGGTACAGCTCTCAGGCCAGACCACACTTGGACTATGAGCAGATCCTTACCTGGACTTCAGTAAGTTTAACCCTTCCTACCTGGAATCAAGTTAATGACAAACCCCTCCATCCACTTCAGCCCTGCCTCTTTGTGGGTGAGCTGCCTGAGAAGTTCCTGTGTTCAGATTCCACTCTCTCGTGTGTTTCTCTGCTGAGCCTTTCTCATCTGGTGGGAATAATAAGCAATGGATTGTTATTAACAAGCAAACGAAACCAACTGCAAACAGGCAAAATATTGCATTGTACAGACTGATCAATATTTAATTTTCTACCATTTTATTAATCTGGTTTGGTTCCTGAGGATAATTTGCCCTCTTCCTCCACCTAAGAGGATGCAAATTTTCAGGAAAATGATTCCACCCTTCAGAAGGTTCTCTTTAACCAGTGCCATGTGGAAACTAGAATTTTTAGGTGATCTATCTCAACTTTTAAAAATAAACCCCTCAACGTTCCTGAAGTTACCTACACATTTTGTATCTATGACATATGCATTCTTAAAAAAATTATTGTCCTGTTTCACGCAATAAACTTGATCAACACAGAAAAAAACCCCAAATCTCATGAAACTCTCTTATCTTTCTGGGATTTATTACCATTAGGCATAATTAAAACACCTTGAGGATATTCAGTTAAGCTTTTACTCTTTGTATGCTTCTGTCCTCAGGAGTGCTCAGCCTAACGCGGGGATTTTCCAGTTCCATCCCATTTCATGTGTTATGGGTACTTTATTTCATCAAGTCAGGAGAAGCATTTTAATCTCCTGACACTCTGCCACGAGGCAAGGTGTTTCAAGGAAATGTTACCTGTTACACTGTTATAGCAGACAAAAAAAAAATCATATGGGATCCATAATAAGATTTTATTAGCTTGACCTATTTAGTAGCTTTTCTTCCTTTTTGTGACAATTTCTGTAATAGAGATCAGGAGAAGTGTCAGTTTTTCACTGTGAAAATGGTAAAGCAATTACACACACCCCCTAGGCATTGTATTTTGAAGTTTTATGTTTAATGCAAGACTTTCTTGTACGCTTAAAAAAGGGGAAGGAATTTCAGAAGTGTTTTGATAATAGTCTGGGTTTCTTTTGTGGAACTTTTTTCTTGCGTTTACTGTTTTTTGTCACAGGATGGCAGCATGAGTAAGACCCTAAGAAGGTATAGCAGGGAGTCCTTTTTGATGTATTTTAAAGATTTCTACAGGGTTAGATTTGCTGCCCTTCAAAGGGAGACATCAGCTATAATTTTGCACCTTAAAGACTGATTAAGTTTGCAGTACCACTGCATCATCTTATGATCTGGAGGGCAAACTGTGAAGGGCTGAAGTGGATAATCTTCTCATTGGAAAGATAAAGTTTCCATTTAGATCAGGCTTTTGAATAGTATTGACTTTTATACACTGGTCTTTTATTTTCCAGATAAGAGTCCAGGGTTCATTTTTAGCATGCATGTATATCACCTGGAATTTTTTTCCTTTTTGTTATTGGACGAACAACTTCTGGCTTGTATTTACTGGATTGCCCAAGTATTTCACAAAACATATACTTGAGGCTGAATCAAATACCTGGATCTCTAAACCCTGATGTATCTTAGCTATTAGAAATTTGTGGGCCAAACCCATCTTTAAAATGAGTTATTTGGTCATTGGTTTAACCAGGTCCTGGGGAAGATCTCTCCCAAAACAACTGGTTTTGCAAGACACCTACTACTACTACACATCCCCCTGTCAAATGACTGATTATGTCTCAAATATCTCGTCTGGAAAAGCACCTGTTTTTCAGATTAGGTGGTTCTTGAACAGGTACACTGGTTGTGATTTGTACAAAATTATGAATTGATTTTCCTTACCATCCATTGCCTTTATCCTCAAAATTATTTGCTTAAAAATGTAGAATATAAAAGGAGGAAACCCAACTTCTATTTGTGACCTAATGATTCTTCATTTTATTTCTGTTATTCAAATCTAAACTCTCCAAATTTTACAGCCTTAGTTCCCCTTGAATTATATTCTCTGGTAGTTTTGTGTCCTGCTCCACAGTTATATTTAGGAATTTTATAACTGAAGATTCAGACTTTCAATACTTGTTCCACCACTGAGAGATATGAAGAAAAGTATTTTCTTACTCAAAGCTCTCTGCATGGTAGACTGAATTCTTCACCATCTTTCCATATATTAATTCAATACAAAGATCTTCATGACCAAGCTAAGCCTTAGAAGTTTATGGCTTGGGTACAGAGAGCAGTTTGGGCTCAGATAAGCAGAAAAACAATCAGTCTGAAATCAACCCAGTATTAGCCATCGTATTTATACAACTTAGAGCTGTTAGTAGTAAATGTAGAATGGTGAGAGACAATAGATGGAGTTCTACTGATTCCATTTTTTTTGGTAGGAACGAGAATTGTTATTAATTATGAATTAATTATACACATTAATTATTAATTATATTATTGTTATGAATTATAGGGCATTGTCAATGGGGGAATACAAGAGGAGGGAGGATGAGGTGTGGGTGGTACATGTGCTGACATATCGCTTGGTGTGATTCTGACTATGTAATCTCTCTTTCCCTGCGGACTTCTTTCATTTTAGATCTTAATTTGCCACTGCAGATAATTCTGCTATAAACCACTTAGAGTTGTCATATGCTCTCACATAATGCTATGTCAACCACAAAGCCAACAATGTCTTTGATCACTGCTGTGGTGGTTGTTAGTCACTTTCCTTTCAGGAATTTCTGGGCCCTTTTGAAAGCTTCAAAGAATTCTACTCCAATCCTGCATCAAACCAAGACACCCTTCAGCTGAAGAGGGCTCTGCATTATCCCTGCAGATGCCATTGGTGCTGGGTCTGAGTCTACAGAGGAGTTCACAAACAGCAGTGCACTGCTTTTCTGCTGCTGCTGGGGAGCTAAGCAAACTTATGCTGTAGTGCTACCAGCTGCCAGTAATTTTAGAGGCTTTAAGTATAATGCTCACTGTGCAGATTTACATTTACAAATTCTATTACTTTGTCCATTTTATTCTGTGAGTGGTTCATGTCCTTCCTATTCATTTTTCTGTGTATCGAGTGTTATTTCAGCTCTAATTTGTTTGACATTCTTGGTAGTAGTATATTTGTATTCACAGAAAAGCATGTGAACAATTTCATCTATTGATGCTGTACAATGTGCCTATTAGATATACAAGTAGCAGTTGAATATATCCCCCGACCATTGTTAGGCCTCTTCAAATGATAATGTGCCCACGTTCCTCTGTGAGGCTGATGCAGCATAAGAATGAGTCTGCAATCTTCAAGGACCTGTGTGTTGTGCTAGCAGTGAGCAGAAATTGAAAGTAATTACTTCCATTACTTATGCAGTGAATAGCAGGGAATATGTGTAGTTTCATTATGTTCATTAGTTTTACTTGTAGATCGCAGCCATTAGCAGATCACAGCGTTGCAGTTCACCTGGCTCTGCTGTGGAGCTCATCCTGCTCCCCTGGTGGCATCATGAGCAGAAACAGAATGAGGAGTTCCTGGTCATTCTCCAGATATTTCCACAAGAAGTGTGGAATCAGCCAGAGAGTGACTTTTAAAATCTCTAGTTATTCAATACTAGCTCCTTCACTAAAAATGCCTTTGTAGAGTGATACTTATTATGCAATGATAAAAAATAAATACACAAATCTTCTTACTGGCCTCTTTTTAAAGAGCTATTTCTGCATATTTGGAAGAAGTATGAGCATAAGGAGATTTGCTTTCAATATCCCAGGAAAGAGAAATTATGCTTATTTTGTCCTTTTTGGTTAAAGGTTCTAATAGTAATAAGTGATATTACATAAAGGGATCTAAGTGTAGCATAACTAGAGAGCTGTCAAGTCCATGTTCTGAGATCCCCTTGAAGGCAAGAATTAGGAATGACAACTTGTTAACATTTATTTCCTGAGCTGAGTTTTAGGCAAGTCTACGTGTTTTACAGAAGCAACTGTATAGAACAGCAAGCATGTGGGTGTTCTCAGCAGGATCACAGTGTGCTGCTACCAGCAATCTCACTAAAAAATAGTAATGAAACAAGAAGGAAAACAAGTATCTGCTAGTAATGTATATGCTAGTGAATGAGCTACCTGATATAAATAGCTCAAGTACATCACAGTTGCAAAACATGGAGCAAGATCACCCTAAGTGGAATGTTATTCGGGCAGCTTCTTTAGGCTTCTCACTCTTCTGAGAGAACTGGGGAAATTTGTGATGCAGAGTTCTTGAAATGTCTGCTTTGACGTGGTTCTGACTTAATGCATTCAATAGATAAAAGATAAAAAAAAGATAAACTTACTAGAGAAGAGAAGCTCATGGGTGGCTGAACAGGGGACTTTGTCGCGCTGTTTTGGCGCGGCAGCATTTTCGAAGCACTTATGGACTTCAAGGAGTAAAATAAGTAGGAGTCATTTGACTTCTTTGCATTAGGCTTTTGAGTTTCCTGTCAAACTCAGAATTTCCTTGAGCAAAAAGTTATTTGGTTTGAATTACTGAAACAGCATGCTCAGTTGGTCTTAAAAAAAATAAATGGTGCAGTAGGTCCTTGCTGTGCTGTTGAGGGTGGTAGCACTGGATTGCCATCTCTGTTAACTACTGCATAAATGATCTGAAGTGTAGAGGTGAATGCAAGTTCTGTGCATGAATAAAGTCTGTGCTGATCATCTTTTATTCCAAAGGGCAGGCACAAGGTTGGAAAAGCCATTTCTTGGTACCATGTGTTCCAAGGACCACTGGCAAGATTCTTTTATCATGTTTGCTCACTCATATATCCTGTGAGGGATTGCAGCACCAAACTGTTGTACTTTGCACTCAATACCATTAATCTAAAGTGTGTTATTTAACTTATTCTGGGTTATTAGCTGTTAACCTTGGAAACCAGTGAATAAAAAATGAAAAGTATCCTGATGTCTGGCATTATTTCTTGAAAATGCAGTGCCTGGGTTCAGTAATTCATTAACAACAGAAAGGAGACTATAACAGCTAAAATATTGATTTAGATCCCCTGTTATGTAGTAAACAAAGTAAACGGTACTATCACACAATTTGGGAGCTTGAAGGACTACCTCCCCCTCTACTTTTTTTTCCCTTGTCCTCACACACATCAAGATACTTTAGGGTTTAATTAGAAACTGGAACTCCCCCCACACACTCATCATTCTCTTTATTTATTATAGTGTTGTTGGATTGTGGAAATTAAATGTTTACTGAATTCACCATGCTGTTAGGAAAAGCATTATTGACTCTTATGTGTGTTGCTTAGTTGTGGGCACAGGAAGAATTTAGCATCATCATCATCAACCTTCAAAATCTTCTTAGGAAAGGATGAATTAGGGTTATGTGCTCCTGATATGCCTATTGATTCAAAGCATGATGGGTAATTCTGATAAGATAATTGATTTCATAATATGGCTGATAATTGATAAGGGAAACTCTTCAAACAAGATGAGGTTTGCTTTAAACAACATCTTTTACTATGTATAATTTAAATTATTTTACACAGATCTTTTCAAAGTAACTTTTTCTGAGATTTTTATTTACTCTAGAGGTTGCTTTTTTAAAACAAAGTTTAACTTTGGAGTTATGATTATTTTGGTTTTAAATTAAAATTTTGAATTTAACAGGTCTTGTATTTTCTCTGTAGTTTAATTTCTGTCAAACTGTGTATTGTCTTTCTCATAATTTAAATTCATGAATTCTGAAACTCATGGTTGTGTGAGTCTTTCTGTTACAAGGTCTATAACTGTGCTGGAATAACTGCATAAAGGAATAGTCATTCTGAGCTTACAGTTTTGAAGAGCAGAGGGATTTTGTTTTGTTTCTTTTGGAGGAGTAGGAAATGTGATATAAGAGATTCAAGTATGGTGCTACATCCCACAACCCCATCCACTATTTGTGTCCCCTCATAAGAATGCATTTCTTGGCCATCTCTTGTCATTATGTACTTTGTTTTGAGGCAGAAAAATAGAAAATCTCTTGGCTGGAATTATGGCAGTGATTGCAGTTAGTGGATATCAGCTTCCGTGGGAAGGATTTTGTAAAAGTCATTTATTTAGGGTTATTAAATTTTTTCCTTATCTGCTCTGTGGATGTGGGCACATTAATGTTTATAAAATACTTTCTGAAAATTGAAGGAAGGCGTCTGAAAAGCATAAAGCAGAGCCTTTCTCCTGTTCTCTACCATAGTCCTCAAAAGGGATTAAACTTAAAGGCTGCCTGGTAGGATCAGTTCTGGGAAAGTATCACGGTGTTTCAGCTCATTTCACATGGCTCAAAACTGGGGAGAGGATTTCAAATCAGCTGTACTTGCAGAGCCAGGCTTAGCCATATTTGTTTGCTGTCTTTTGTACCGAGCCATAAGGTTTCCTGTCACCATAGAGAGCTGGAACACTATTTCATATTTCTGAGTATAAGAAGGGTGTCTTATCGCTAATAACTAAACTCCAACTTTTCACAAAATGCCATTCTGAAAAGTTTTCTCTAAAGGATATCATTCCATTTGTTTAGAGCAATTTTTTTGTTGTTTCTGAACACATTTTATCCTCATAGAATAAATTGATGATCTGGGGGGCTGAGAAGACCCCCAGGATGACCTGGGAGTTATTATTGTTTAGTCCTCTTTGGAAAGAAGTTTCTGGTGTGCTCCAGGCCTAGTACTGGGTATATTGTAGACCAAGTTAGCGGTTTAAGTTTTTTCAAGGAACAGTGTGACTAAATGTAGAGAATATTTTAGGTAGAATATTATGAGAAGAAAACTGATTTCGAAGCACAGGGATTTCTAAAAATCACCCCCAACCCCCCCATTCTGGTGAGAGTTATGGGTCTGCTATAAAGTGGCTTCTGTTGCAAGAAGGAAACTACTGTATCTCAGAAGCACTTTCCCCTTCAGGCTTCCTGCTTGCCATGAAGTCAGAGCCCTTCCAGGATAGACACTACAGGAGGAAAAGGGGTTTTCACTTGATAGTTATTGGTGAACCCAAAGACACATGACTGTGCTGCTGGCATTGAAGATGGATGGCTGCAGAATACAGGAAATGTAGCTTGAAATTGCAGGGTAGAATGCAGACTGTTCATTTAGGTTATCCTGTTTGTTGGTGTTCTTCACTTGCCAATGGAATCTGAATTCTGAAAATATTTATAGGTTTTTAAGAAAGGTGTGTGAAATGGGTTGAGCTATGTTGCTATAGCAATTTAAAGAGTGTGAACATCTGAGGAAAACACTGTAACAAATTACAGATAGTGTTGGGCAAACTATTGCAAGCAATCTTTTGTGTGGTGCAGATAACTCTACCAAGCATAAGTTTTCAAAGTGGTATTTCTGTGGTTTCTCTTCAAGATGGAAAGAGCTTTGAAAGCATGTCTTTAGTAGGACTTCCTAAAACTTGCATCAGTTGGGAATTTGCCCCAAAACATTATTCTTCTCCAAAATGAAATTACACTACTTTATCCTATTTTTGTTCTTTGTGTTGTGTATCAGAAACTGATAAAACTTGCAGTATTTGACTGAAATGAGAAAATCTTTGCTAGGGCAAAAGCTGTTTAAACATTTAATCATATGTGTGCAGAGAACATTGCAGCTGAAACATCTGAGAACTCTTACCAGGCCACCAGGTTGAGACTTTGAGAAGCCCTGCACAATTTAAATAATTCTGAGGACAATCACTTGTTACTTTGGTTTTGCCCTTAAACTGTTTTAGTTTAAAAAGAAAATGTGTTGATTTTCTATTTTCCTAGTCAGTTGATGCAATGTTTTATTTTTTCCCTCTATATTTTTACATGTAATCTCTGGCAAAGAGCAGGGAAGTGTCCATGGTACTGGCACACCAGTGCAGCTTAAAGAAGCAGTTTCCCAGGACTGCTGTCTGTTTTCAGACTTACATCTTTAGCTGCATCAGCCATTGAATTTGAGTGGCTCTATGGAAATACAGCTTGCACAAATCAAACATTCTGTATTCACTCATAATCACAGTGCTTTTGTCCTGTTCTGCTCCCAGCTTCACAGGATCAGTTCTTCTTTTTTCTTTTTTATTGTCTGCTCTAGAAGTGAGATCCATTCAGATGTTGACCATGTGCACAAAAGAATCAGGCTTATTTTATGTAATATTTTAAATCCTTTGCTACTTTTTCTGGATTCAAGATATTCCTCTATAGAAATGGAAATAAGGCCTAGCAACTGAGTGGTATTGTGGAGTGAGTTCCATCAGCTGCATGAGTAAGTGAATGAAAAGATTAAAGAATTTGAAATGAGCTTAAAAATATCTCTTGCTATTACTTTTTCCCTTCTAATTTTTGAAATCTGTCATATTTTATGTTCAAAAATTGAACTGAAACAGTACTCTTCCTTAGGATGGTATATTTTAATGGATTCTTGAATTTGAAAGATTTAAAAGGTGAATAGTTTTCTTTTGTGAGCTTAAGATTACTCTTGAAAGAAATAACTCCTTCAAGAAATCTAGTTAAATGGATAATATTCATGTGACCAGGAGCAATTTTAAATGTGCAATTGGTTATATGCTTTACAGTTGGAAAGGAGGATAATACAGAAATTTTGCAATCTACCAATATATTCTAATATATTCAGTATGACCTAATTCATATAGATACAGTTTCTTAGAGTCTAGGAGTTTGCTAGAAAAGCAGAGAAGTGGAGAGTTACACTGCAGTTGTGTTTGGCTAAACCTCAGTGTTGGCTTTCTAACACTGAGTTGAATCCTGCAGGCTTTGAGGCTCAATTCAACAACTGACACAGTCAGTCTTGATCTCTGCATTCTTATAAAAAGCATCTCTGTTTTACAGCAAAACAGGGAGTTTGGTGTTGCAACTGGTTCCTGTAGGATCGTGCTTTGTGCAGAGTGGAAGTCCAGAGTGAAAAAGAGGAGAGAAAGAATTGATGGGAGTGGAACAGGATAGAACTAATTATGCTAGGCTGTTCATGCATGTTGGACTTAAATCTTGAATAAAATATCCAGGGCTGATTTTTCATCCCAAAAAGGTTGCAGTAGGATGAGAAAAGGTAGCTGCAAATCTTTAATATGCTGAAATGTACAAGACACATTTGCAGGGTGAAATTAGGACCAGCATACAAAAGAAATGAAAAGCAGAGAAAGGATAGTTTGAAAGCTGTGTAAAATCACTGATGACAGAAGTGATCAAAAAATTATTCAGTTTCTTTTAACAAAGGAGTTGAAAAGCATCCTATGAAATTCAGTTAAAAGTTTTGATATAAAGGAAATGCTGTTTTCATTAGATATAATTAATCTATGCAATTCATTGTCATGGGATATTATAAATGCCAAAGTATAAATAAGTTCAAAAAGCAATGAAGCAAGTGCACAGAGGAAAGGTTTACCAAAGAGCATTAAAAATTAAGTGGATGCAGATGCTACTTTTATCTTGAAGTTCTTACATCACAGGTTTTAATGCCTGGGAGAATATATGTGGAGCATATTAACACCTACGTCTTTCCTCTTTTTAGCATTTAAGCATCTGCTGCTGGACACAGTAGCAGTGAGTACTGTGTTCATCTAATGTGACTGTTCTTGTGTCCATAATGATTATTGTAGGCTACATAAAGCATACCTTGTTCATTTATGCTAATTAAGGGTGACAGCATAAATCGTGGTGGCTTCAGGGCAATGAAGTTTAGGCATAACTTCCTGTGCTGAACAGAAACAATTTCAGATGTGTCATTGGAGCTCTTACAAATAACCTGGCAGTTTTGCTTTCCATTATAGGTGTGTTTTGTGTGTTATTTCCTTGTTGAATACAGTGTGTGACTTCAGCTTGGTATTCTGAGTTTTGGTACCACTCCAGGAGAAGTAATCTTTGATCTCTGAACACCAGGCTAAGGGAATGATTTATTTACAGTGCTTGTCTCTTGAAATGGATGTGGCATCTTTGATACACATAAAAGGAAGACAATAAAACAGACAGTTGACAGCAATATCAACCACACCAAACTGTTTCCTCCTGCTGGTTCTTCACGTAATTTGCTGTGTCATTGTAGATTATATTTGTTAGTTCAATTACTTTTAAATTCCTTGATGAAATAATTTGTTAGTGTGACTATTTAGAAAGGTCAATTAAAATTACTTAGCCCAGATAAATCAATTTACATCAGAAAAATTCTTTGAAGGCACAATTAGGTGCCTGATTCACTGACAAAACTGTTAGATTTGTAGATATGTAGTTAGATTTGAATTCCAGATGTGGGCACCTCCCATCTACGATGAATTTGCACTTTTCAGTTATGAATGCTGAAGATATGAAAGGCTTCATGATTTTGTTCCATGGCTGAACATTTGCTCTTGTGCCATTTCACTTCAGTTCCTCCTAATTTATTGCTTTCATTTTTTTTGTTGTTGTTGTAAAACAGCTAAAATGAAAATTAGAAACATAACCTTTCATAGTAAATCTTTGTTACATAGTCAGCATGGCTTGTAGTCTGTTCCCCTAAATGAACTGTTCAACTGATCAAGCATCAGTAGTTTCTTTGTGTTTTGTCTTTACACCTAAAATAGCAAAAATGGGTGCAGCTACAGTTGTTTTAGAAGAACACATTGTAATATTTACACCTCCTTCTCTACCTCTGTTACCCTTTGTTAATGGTTAAGAGCAGTAAATCGACTTGAAATTGAGCCGAACTGACACCTACAATTCTTATGCTGTGCTTATTGTGTGAGAAACTAACTGTAGCATCATTAATCAAGCTGTCAGGTACAATGTGAAAGTCCCACATTCATTACATAAAGAGGAACTCCACGAAGAAATGGAACCCCTGTGATGAATAGGCACTGGACACCAATTATTGTGGTGCTATTAATCATTACAACCAAAGTTACCATGGACTGGGGACTGCAAACTTAAACCACTCTGGGGAAGAAGTGCACATATGCTCACATTCATATATGTGGTTTTGTGAGCTTTAGAAGCTTAAACATTCACTTGATGAGATGACAGCCAGAAGTGAGTGCTGCCGAGTTAACTCAGGCACACTTCTAAAGGCAAGTATGACAGATGAGGAATGCTCTTGCCACGTGTGCTCTGGGAACACATGAATCACACTGACTGCCACTGCCTCTCACAGCCCTCCTGGGGAGCTGGGATGGGGTTTCACAGAGAGATTTCTCATATTTAACCTTAAGGTGATTGTCTTGTTTCCAGAGTTGGAAAGTTGCTCATGGTATGAGAACATGAAAAGGAGAGAGCACTTGCAAATGACAGGAGTGGTGTGTAATATCTAAAGAGTATGTATGTTCCCACTGATAGAAGTCTGTGCAGATCTATGTCATGAATATCTATAAATGAAGTATCTAAAAATTTGTTTTCTTGAATGGCAGATATCATCCTGATTTACAGTTTTTCACATAAGTAGTATGTATTTTTCTGTAAGTAGTTTTGTGGCAGGTACTTTTTGGGGGTTTTATTCCTACTTCCTGTAATTCCTGAAACTTTCTGTCTGAAATCACAGCTTAATGAATTTGATGGAAAAAAGCAACCCCCAAAACTGTAAAGGCAGTGGATCTCAAAGTATTGCTGTGTAGCACCATTGCAGAGCTGCATCTGTTGTTGAAATGATGTGCAACATGAACAGTGTATGCTCCACTTGGGGCTGCAAAAAATAATTCACATTCAAATTAAAGATTTTTCGGAAAATGCTGGGAAATCATTATTTTTTGTGGAAAATAGAGACTTTCCCTCTGGAGTAGAAACTGTACAAAATTGGTTTGATCCTACATGTATTTGAAAACTCTTAAGGAAAATATTAAATCTCAAAAATAGTATTTATTTTATCTTGTTATTTCCTTATGTCTTTTGCTCCAACATTAACTTTCAAAAGCTATCCTTTTGGGTTAATTCCTGTCTCTGGAATAATTCTCATTGATTTCGGATGTTTTGAACACAAAGACATATTTTTATGGATGATCAGTGACTTAAGCTAAACAGTGAAATTTAAACTCTTCAGTTCATTTGCTTCACCCTTCTCTTGCATTTTCATAAATAACTCTCTGACCCGTGGCAGAAATCTGAAATTCATTTTTACCCTGATGCATAAGAGAACTGTACTCTGCCATTCTTTCCTTTTGAACAGGATTTGAGTGGAAACTCTGCCTGCTGCTTTGCTTGGACTTTTCAAATTATCACTTGAATCCTAAAGAGCCTTCAGGACTTCTTATCCTTTTTTCAGGCTGCTGAGAGCAAATGTTTCCATCTCAATGTTTCTCTGTAGAGAGGAAAGGAATTGCATGAGGCCACTTTCTGTACAATCATCACAGAACATTCAATCAGAATTAATTGCTAAAATTATATAATTACAGCTGCACCAAATGAGACTGAGCCACAGCATCTGTTCCAGTCCCAATTGCATTTACTCTTGCTTTTGGGGGAAAAATGCAAACTAGGATATTACCTTTTGTGTGCCATTTTATGAATAGCTAGATAAAATAGTGGTTTATTTAATGGGAAACTTTGAAGTGAAAGAGGTATTTTAAAACCACCATAGGGTAATAATGCTACCATAGGAAGAGAAGAATTATGACTTAAATTATTAATTAAATCCTGAAGGGCTTTTAGGTTTGGTTTTCTTATCTTACAGTAAGATATCTGAAGAATTGTCATAAAAGAAAACAGTAACTTGAATGGAAGCTCTCTACATTGAATCCAAATAAATTAATATTCTTTTAATGACTGCAAGAGAAACAGTAAGTTAACCTCCAAATATCAGGTAATTTTTTGAAGGGAAAGGTGTATTGAAGCTTCAGAAGACACAGTGAGAAAAGTAAAAGCCACATTTGAGTCCCTTGCTCGTGTAACTGGTCTTGGTGTCCTGCCCATTGCATTTACTTCTAGGCTATTGACTAAGAAGTTAAGGAAATACTTCCTTTTTGCTAGTCCTAAGCCATCAAAAATTTTGAGACAGTCCCCTGGCTCAAAACAAGAGATGGGCTTGAACAGAGTACATTCCATCTACTTGCTCTACTAGTTCTTAATCTTGAGGCTGACCAACTTTCAGAATTTACCCTAAAATCATGAAATTGGTATAGATACCTTTTCATCAGAACTCAATTTATATGTAATAACTTTTTCCTCATAAAGTAAACCTTTAAAAAAAAAGGCATAAACAGCTTGAGATTTGCAATCATGTATAAGAAAATTTTGCAGACACTGTTCTACTATGGAAATTCTAGGAGTTCTGGCTTATAACAGAGCATTTATAAAAAGCTAATTTATTGTCAAACACTTCAGAAAACTTAGATACATCAAACTGGCAAAGAAAATGAGAGTTATATTCCAAACTAAAAAGTATGTGTGTGTGTATCTCACAAACATTTAATTCATAAATTGTGTTTCTTGGTATCTCACCCTTTTTCAGAAATCTAGTAGCATGTCACTGAATCCTTGTTGCTCCCCCTTTTTAGGTTGAAGTCACTAGTTTTGAGCATGTTTTTTGTATATATTAGATTTGTTAATACAATCTAATTTAAATGTTGTCTTTCCTAAAACAACGAGGCAGCATGTCTAAGGCTGTCATTGAACACAAAATATCAACTAAAAACTGCTGCATCAGTCCTGCAAGTTCATTTACTGCTCTGTCTTTGCTGAGAAGGCAGGATTTTTTTTTAATATATTTCACACATATAATAAATGTTGACAATATTTGTCAAAAACTTTTTATTAAATAAGACAGAGATAAAATTGGATTTCATGATAAAAAGAGCACTCAAACAATCTCATTTAGAATGTATAGTCTTTTTTTGCTGTGCCAGGCTGCAGAGATGTTTGGTGATGAGTTCTGGTTATATGAACTAAATGTTTTACTGACTGAATTGTTAATGTGCTTAATTTCCAGCAGCCTTTGCAGATGCATGGAAGCATGTTGTGATAATTGCTAAAATGACATTTTAACATATTTTCTTGTTTCAGAACTTATTTTATGTTCAAGTGTTAATTATTTTCTCCACTCTGAGTAAGACCACATTTATTTGTGACCAGCTGTTATACAACAACAGAACTTAAACTGAAGTCAGAGAGCAATATTAAGGTGATGAATAAGCAACAGGTTTAATATAGTAATAATATTTCTATGTATTTCCTTCCTAGTTCTAATTGCTATACCTGGATATGTGTATGTAGTTTCCATGGAAGGGGTAAAGTCACAGGAAATTAGGTTTTATGTGGACTGGACAAACTGACAGCAGCCATTTCTGCTGGGAAAGTGATTCCTTTCCTGGTCAGGAGACTGAAGCTGGACATGGGGACATGGGCCTTTAACTTAATGAAATGCCATGATGGAAAAAATGCAATTTTTGTTGTTTCACATAAACTAACTTAGGTGTTTGCAGTTTTATTTAGTTCATATAGTGACTTCAGATGAAATATATACACATTAGAGGAAGTATTTTCTGCACTATGGATAACTAGTAGTTGAACTGCAGATACAGCTACTTAATTGGCATTGATAATTAAAAGGAAATCAAATAAGGAAGTGTTAAGGAACTGCTTACAACTAACTGGGATTTTTGTGCTGTTGAGATTCATGACTGAAAGATACTTTGATGAAAGCCTTGCTATGGCATTATGTGTGATTAAATTACACATTGTCAGCCGAGCAGCATTGCCTTCAACAGTGTCCCTATAAATTACCTTGATGCTCTTTGCTCTGAGAGTCTTTGGAGCACTGTATTTATGTGCTGCTCTCTGTTCTTGAGGGCTCTTCTTCCATAATGAGGGTGCAGCTCTCCTCACATGGTGTTTGATGCAGGCATGATTACAGACAAGATGCAGAATTTGCTTTATTTGGTCTACAGCTGAAGATATACATTTCCATTTTAAAGACATCCTCCTGTGTTTTCTTTATGGAGACTTAAAGATTTCAGTAAGCAAGTATATTTACAATTTCTTTCCAATTCAAACAGTGATTTTCTTGTTGGTGGGAGGTTTTTTAAATGTGTGTCTGGTGGTTATTACATGCCAATGTTTCAATTTTTGTATTTAACCAGGTGGAATTCAGGTCTTCTTGACCTGAGGTTTTAACCCACTGGAGACTCTGGCTTTGGCCCTACAAAACTTTATTACCTTGATGTCAAAAAGGAAAAATTACAGTGTTGAGCAGCAGGAGAAATATGGATAGGGAGTGTCAGGATAAGTAGCAGGCCATCTTTGTTCATGCATCCCTTTTGTAGCTGGAACAGGTTTCTACAAGGAAGACTCCATCCTGCTGAGCTGCCACTGAGGCTTTGCCTGCTGCTGAGTGCTGAGGTGTCACTGGGGGTTTGCTCAGCAACATTCTGGTACCCTGCTCTTTGCAGTCTGAGTCATGTTAAAGTGACCTGTCTGCACCCAGGCTTTGAGGAAACTGAGAGACATTTGGAAAGCACAGGTATTTCACTTTTTCATGGTCTCTCAACATACAGGTAATAGAAAAGAAAAATATATTCTGACAATTTGCACTGGCTTTTTTTTTAAACCTAATTTATATGGCTGGTATAGTGATGTAAGATGAAAGAAGCAACAGTTCTTGAAATGGTTCTTGTAGGCTGGTTCATTTCACAGGAGGTGTGTAAAGTGCTACTATTTGGGATGTGAGTCTGAACAAAAGGATCACACAAGAAGATAGGCTGTAATTAAGGTGAAACATTCTAACTACTTTTACAGCTAAAACCCTTTCCTTTGAATGGTGAAATGATGAGATAAGACTAGGAGGTGAGTGAACAAATAGGTGGCTTGGAGTGTATTCGTGTTTGTTATACCTGCATAGGGAATAGAGGTAATCTAAAGAAATTAACACAAATGTGCTTGAAAATGACAGAAAATCCTGCTAAATGTGCTCCATGGTGTGCTTAATGTAAGCTTCTTGGAGATCTCAAAGATAGCACTTGGGAAGATGAGTGACATTAGATCACCTAATTTAGGTGCCTGATGTCCTGGATTTCTGTGAGAAAATATGATCTTGGTTTCACTCGAATCGTTAGTATGAAACTTTATACTTGAGTACATTTGTTTTAGAATGTGAGAATTGTGTTACGAAGCCCTGGGCACGTACAACACTAAAAATCCATATGAAGAAGTACAGGGCCCCACGTTTCAAAGGATTCTGCCTATGTTATTTTGATTATGTGCTAAACACATTGCAAAACGTTGGAAAAAAACCACCAAACAAACAGGGAAGTGAGCTGTAAAATAGCTGTAAAAAAAGTAATCCTTGTTTTATGCACAGATTGTACACTGTATTCTGTATTCTTACTGACAGGTAAGGCACAGATATGGCTGATCAGTTTGAGTGTAGTTGCACTAGAGTGTTCCTTAATTCTGGGGAGATATGTTTGTGACAAATTAAAATTCTCTGTAATTAGAAAATGTGTAAGTTTCAAAAGAGTTTAGAAAATTTCAGATTTAAGAGGCCAAAATAGGAAATAATTAAAAAATTAGAGGAAAACCTATTACCTGGCTATGGCTATGTGGATGCTGCCATTTATTGGGAACTGGGAGCTGTCAGTGTGTGGGATAGTGGTGCTTTAGGCAAAGCAGCAAACAAAAGCCCCCTGAGCAAGGTAGCTGCAGTGGTTTCAGTGTAATGGTGGGTGATTTCTTGAAAATGTTAGCAAAGAGAAGGCTTTTGAGATGTTAATTTGCTCTTATGCAAATTAACCTGTCAATGGCATACTGAATGTGGAAGACCCAACTTCTTTTTCTGGAGTGGTTCCTATGGTTTCGGAGGTATGCCTTCTCAGTTGGAAAGATATGAATATTTATGGTACACAAAACCCCCTCATCTGTGTTGCAGTTTCTATGATTTTTATTTAATTTTACATTAAAGGATGTCATTTCTATCCATTGCATAGGTAAATGGCTTCATCAGCAATCACTTTATGCATGCAGGAGCTGGCCTGATTTACAGAATGCCAAACACAGATGGGTTTGTTCCTAATGCTCTCTAGTAGCTACTGTAGGAAAGAGTGCACAGTATATGCCTAATACATTATTTACTGAAGATAAATGCCAGACATGATTATGGTAAATTAGACCTTTTGAATTATTTATGAGACTCAGTGCTAAATGTTTTTCTCCTCCTTGTGTTACTATAAAAGCTGTTATATAATTGTTGGTAAACACTTTTTTTGTTAATTATTCAAGATACAGGAAATAAAGTGTTTGCTTAAGTGAATCAGTTATTCACTTAAAGCCATCTGTTTTGGTTTTTTTTTTTTTTTCCGAATGTATTTCAACATTTATCTCTGCTTTCTGAGGTAACAAATCAGTGCATTATCAGACAACTTTGCTTGTAGTCCTGTTTCTACTAGGTGGACAAACTGAAAAGCAGGGTATGTACGGAAAACCTGTTTTTACTATTACTATTTTTTTAACTATCACACTTCACTTTCTAATATTTCCCAAATACATGAGTGGAAATATGTTCCATGATATGGCTATCCTTAATTGAATGGATCTGTGGGTAAATTTTAGCTTGTGCCCTGATTTGCACAATGATTGCCCTCTTTTCTGTTGAAATATTTGGGTTTCTGAGGAAAGCAGGTCTGTGCAGTACTGGCATAATATTTTGTATGTTCCAATCTCTAACTGCTTCACTGGCTTCCAGTGAAACACCAAATGAAAAAATCTGAACCTGAATTAAGTATTCTATACCAGGAATTTCTCCTCCAGCCATTTTATTGTTTGTGGACTTCTTTTTTCTTTTTCTAATTATATTTTGAAATTCTAAGATCCCACCATTCCCAAAGGCCAAATGAAAATAATCTATTTGACAGCAGACTGGCTTTTGGCAGCAAGGAACACACTGACAATGTGGGCATGTACATCTTTTGTCAGTTTTTATTTAGCATGCAAAATATATTTCCCATGCTGTGAGCATACTTCTGCACCAGTTTTAAAGCTGTGCTGGCAATTATGTGTTAAAGCATATTCTGCATTTTTCACAGAGATAATGCCCACTTATTTCTTCCAACTGGAGCATCTTTGGAGCAATTTGTATTTATTTTGATACATTTTCTCTATTATTTTTTCACTCTGTTGGGACAGCAAAGCTCACTAGTTTGTAGTTGTTTGGGCACCACATGTGAACCTTGTGCTGTAAGGCAGAGCAGTTTTTAATTGTGGAGATGTTGGGTGGTTTTGGGAAAATTAATTCCAGGAAGATTTTCTCCATGCTTTGTGTGTGCTTTATGAACTACTTTGTTGAACTGAGAGGTATGAATGGAGAAATGCTGGAAACACATTCAAGGAAGTTCTCCAATATGTGCCCAATTCCCACTCACCATATTTCTGAGTCTGGGAGAGAAAATAGTGACTTTGTGTAAGGTGCAGAAAGTTTGGTAAGGAAATTCTAGGAATAATGCACTCCTGCCATCATGTATTTCTTATCAGTACTCCTTATCAAAGTAAGAATCAGACAACTTTCTTATCAACTGTGATATTTTGGAAAGCTGCTACCATTTCTTCTTTCTTGCAGTGGATTAAATTTCTGCCCCCCATACTTCTCCCTTGGATTCAGCAAGAAAAATTAAATATTATTTTGTGTTACCTTTAACTAACAAATGTTTTCTGAATTGCTTAATTTTTCTCTATTTATAAAGCATTATGAGAACTGTAGTTTGTTTGTTTGTTTTATTATTTTTTTCTGGAAAGCATTTTCTTCTGTAAAAGGAGAATGGACAATTGAGGCCCAAATCTAAGCTATACATTTGTTTCAGAAAAGCTTTTGTAAATAATGTTAATATATGCATTTTGCTCCATTAAAAGGGTAAAGTGCAAAATGCTTAGCACTTAAATCTGGGAGTAAAAATGGAAAAAAAAGCAGCTTTAATTTAAATTAATTCAGTTTAAGATAAATTTCTTCATGGGTCCAAATTCTGTGTGTTTGGTTTTCCCCCAGTAAATGGATGAGTTAAGGAAGCAGCCCCAGTGTGGTCTGGCCTATTCCTGTGTGCACACTTCTTCAGAGTGTGAGTCAAGATGAGATGGTTGAGAACATGCTGAGCAATGATTTGTGCTTCTCCTCTAACGATTTACCAGAGGAAAAGGAGAAGAACAGATAACGATTTGTCCGTGCATATTCACATCACTTGACCTATTCAATTTTTTTCATTCCCTGTGATCTTTTCATGAATGCAAGGACTTGAATCTCAGATGTGATCAAAAAGAATAGTTACAAACCCTGAACTAATATACAATAGAGAACAAAATACCTGCCAGGCTTTAGAAAACATTTCATATCACTCCTGAAAAGCAAATTCAGTCAGTCAGGGTTAAAAGTTGGTGCTAGTGAGGTAGTAATTAGTGTTAGTAAAAAACTGAAAGCACTGTAGTGGGTAGAGCACTGGATTTCACCTTCAAATGCTGTGATGGCCTATTTATCATCTCTATCACTGCTTGTTTAGGTATCAAAGCCTAAGATTCTATGCCAGCTTTTACATGCAATTTCTTAATTTCTGTTTTAAGGTAGTTGTAATTGTGGGGCTGGTGTGGGTGCAAGTGGTGAAATAGTTAACAGCTTAAAAGTTTCTGATGATGACCTGTGAAGGAGGCATATGAAAACATTGCTACAGTATACAAAATGCAGTTGAATACTACTGCCCCAGGTTTCACTGAATTTCATGCCAGATGTGCCTAATTTACTGGAAAAAATAAAAAGGGGTTTGGGGCTGTATAATTTCCTTGGCTTGTGGACTTTCTCAAACAGTTTTGTGCATCCTGCCACAATAAAAACCACTGTCTTTATAATTTCATTGGTATAATTTCATTCATTTCATAAAAAAACTACGAGTTGAAATTACTTCTAGGTGTTCATTCTACAGTTAGCTGTAGGAAAAAGCTGAAAAACTCCTGTTATAAATCAAATATTCTGAGCGTAAATCAGTTTGGAATCCATGCTGTATTTTAAGAGAATTAGTTACATTTCACTATTTGCTTATTAGAATTTGTGTTTGGTCAGAAAAACTTGGTTTGGAAAATGTCCCCATTCATTCTGTTTAAATTTTGATCCTATGAAGAAAGCAACTTTTCATAAAAATTTTCCCCCTTTGATTTCTATCAAGTGGAATTAACTATGGCCCCTTTGTTTCCTCCTAATCCACTGGCAGCTTGCAGTTTTCTGATAAACAATTAGAGTAATGATTTATCTAGAGGGAAAACTCAAATGTTTAAAAGTTACATTATCTGGAAAATTATTTTAAAACTAAATGGTGAAGCAATGGACCCAGAGGGCATGATGATTTAAAACACCACCGAGGAACACTTACAGTGAGGTTTGTAAACTAAACAGCCATCAATATTTACAGGTTCAGACAAATGGTGATTTATTGTACATGATTAACTTGTGCTTTAGCAAAAGCCCAGTTGCCAAGACAAAAAGTAACTCCATGTGCCATTTGTTTGAAATAGGACAAATGCAATTTTTGTGGCTGAGAATAACAGAAATGTCTGCAAGAAGTTGGACAGCTCAAGTCTAGCTTGAAAAAACCAACCAACCAACCCCACCACATGCTAACAAACAACTCCCCCAGATAAAATGAGCTTGACCTAACCAATAAACAAACCCAAAAGACCACAACCCAAGAACTGTCTGTAGTGAGATACTGAGGATCACACATGAGATGCTGCTTTTTCTCAATTTCTTTTTTTCTGGAAAGCTTATTCTTTCTTATATTAACTTTCACTTTCTTATATTAACTTAGCTTTCCTATATTTAACAAGATGTTGCAGGCCCCCAGCACAGTGTATGTTTGGAAACACAGGTATTAAAGGCTGGCAACGAAATAACAAGTATATTAAATGGGAAAATCGTCACAATGTAGTGGAACGTTTTTGTTTATTGGCACTCCTGGTTACCCCAAAGGGTTAACATCTCCACACCCCCAGCCCTCCCCAGAGTACATCAATAAGGCATTTAAAATTCATTACTGGTAATTTTATCATTGGTAGCCGTTTGCTGTGCTTTAATGGGAGCGTTGATTGCAGCCTGCCTGCGGATGATAACAGAATTTCCCTTTCCTGTTCCCCTAATCAGGGCTGTGTTTGTTGAGTCGCAGCTCAGGAGCCTCAGCCCAATTCAGGAGCTCCTGGAGCTGGGCAGCAGCTCTCACTCACAGCCCCAATCCAGCTGTTATTCCACCATCTGACTGCGGGAATTAGGATTTAGTTCTCAGTGTTCCCCAAATCCTAGGGAAAAATTGGTTTTAGAAGCATCCTGTTGTAACAGGGTTAGCACAGAAATGATTTGGAGATGAACAGAGCTGGGTACTTCCAATAAACAGTTTTCCAAGGGTATTTCATCTATAGAGCAGCATAAAAACTAATTTTATGAAAAAGCCAAATTATTTTGCTAGATAATAATTTTTTTCCTAATGTGTTAACTTCTACCTGCTTATAGGATTCTGGCTTAAGCAGCCAATAGCCTTACAAAGTCACCATAACCCCAAGCATCCCCTGCTGCCTGCGGTGTGGTGCCTGCTGTGCAGGGGGGATAATGAAGGCTGCTGGGTGTCCTGTCCCCAAACCATCCACAGAGAGAGAGTCACTCCTTGGAGAGTGCACAACTCCAAACCGGTTTCAGTGAATAATAACTTCTATTGAGGAAGTCCTCAAGAGATTTCCTTAGCTCAGAACAAGCAAAAGTGCCTCAACCCATGTGCAGCGCCCAGGCTGCCTCAATTCGTAGACACATTTCTTTGGGAAGTCCCTTTGGGAGTTTTCCTTGAGAGTCAAGGTGAGAAAAAATACTTCAACCCATGAGCCTTTGCAGTTCTATGTTAGTATTTCATACCCCATTGGTTATTCACCTTGTTCCCGGTTTTTACCCCTTCTGATTGGTTCTTTCTGGATCCTTCTCCTGACTGATCCCTTTCCCAGTTCCTTTCCCCATTGGCCAAGTAGTGAAACCCCGCCCCTGGCTACTCAATGTAATCCCTCTCCCGTGAGAACGTTTGGCTCTCTTCTCTTCCAGACCTCATTGAATAAAGAAGCTGTCCTGGAGATCAGAAAGCCCTGTCTCGCTCCTTTTACTCCTGCGTTCCCTGGGATGGCAAACACGGCTTTGCTGCTCAGGCAGCCTCACAAGAACAAAACACTGCACGTGAGAGTGCACCAAAGAGCTGATGGCTCTTCAGCTGAGAGTGCACCAGAGCTAAACACTGCGCCTGAGAGTGCCTGTGCCTCTGTCCATCTGGGTGTCATTTAAAGACGCTTCTAGCAAGGAAGGTCACAGCACCTTCACCACCAGACCGTGGCAGCTGGGAGCACAGGCAGCAGCAGCTTTGTCTCCCTGGTGCTCCATTCATCGTTTCCTAAGAAAAGAATGAGCTTCCTCCTTCCCTTGCACTCCATGTGGCAAAACCTTTTCTTTGTCATATGGGGCCCTTCCTTGGGAAACAAATGACCTGCTTCTGCCTCCCCTGTGTGAGGTAGAAAAGGTGTTAAAGCAGGAGATGAGTTAGACACAGCTCTGCTTCAGCAGTGGCTTCTATTGGCTGTTGCAGGGAAAAAATTGTTCTGGATTTTTTGCTACTCAGTCCTTAATGCCTCAAACTTCTAAGCAAGTGATACTGGATAGTGGGCACTGTTTAGCCCTGGCCAACACTGAGTTTTTCCCTATCTGATGTTCAAGCACAAGTTTGGAACTGGCATTAGGAAGGGTGGTTCTTGTGTAGAACCTGAGAATGCAGCAGAACTGAGGGCAGAACACCTGGCTGTGACTCTACCAACTCACTGTTTCATGACTTTCATCTTTTAGCTGCTCCCAGTGCATTTTTGTAGGGTGGCAAAGCCTGCCTTCGGCTATTTTTAAGGGCTGATTTGTGTTTTGGCTATATCAAAGTATAAAGTAAATGTCAATGAAATAACTTCTTGTATCATATACTCTATAATCTCAACTAATTTGATTTAATATATCAAAGTTCCAGTATCAACAATTCTCTAGAAATACTTGTAATACTTCCTCTCTTCAATGAGAAGAAAATTGGGACTGCTGTGTATTAAATTCTGTTTCATAAACAGTCTTGGAAATGCACAATTTTCTGGACATAAACAGTCTCATTGGCCTCAGCAGAAATGTTTAAAGTGACTAAACTGATTAGGAGCTGACTGATGTAACTGAAAGGCTGCAGTCACTACAAAGGTCTGTGTTTGGTCCCAAAAAAACCTATTTGCAAGCATTGTCAGCTCTGTATTCTGGGAACCTGAACCCATTTCAGTATTAAACAAGTTGTGGATCAACCTAAATTCCGAAAATCTAAGATATCTGAAAAAAATATCTGTACTAGAGAAACAGGGCTCACTCTGGCAAGACACATCAAGTGCCCTGTAGTTTAATACAGATGAAAATATATGTGGAAAACATGCACAGCCTATCAAGAGGAGTGAGAACATGAAATAAGAAGAGACAAGACCTTTCCTACTATGTCTTGAATTGATTTCAACAAAAAGAACCCATTATAAAATTGCCTTTGGGGTTTATTAATTGCATGTTTTCATTTCTATGTAAATACAAAAAGGCAAAAAAAAAAAAAAAAAAAAAAAAAAACCAAAAAAAAAACCCCCAACAAAAACCCTGAATCTTTTTCGGAAGATTCCTCTCAGGCTTCCCAGCTTTCCTCAGTGTGCTCAGCTTTTCTCAGCTGATCAGTGGCCCCTGTGTGAAATGGGCTGTACCTGCAGTACCAGACAGAAGGGGGTCCCTGTGCAGTGGGTAGTGCTGCACCTTTAACATCAGACATCTCCTTGAAGTGTTATTATGGAACAGGTTGAAGGAAGGAAGCAGAAGGAAGCTGCTGGTGATAAAACACTACCTGCAAGAAGGCTTGTAGGGACAGTAGGATGAATAAAAAATGCTATGATGTTCATGCAAACTGTGTTCTAATAGAAATACAGATGTATTTTTTTTTAACTTACAATTTTGCTAAAATATTATCAGTGTGATGCAAGGGTAGCATTTGAAGATCATCTTAAATTGAGCTTGATATTTTTAGCAATGTGCAATGTTTTCCTTAATCCATTTTAATAGGATTTACAATCCTTTTTTTTTTGATCAGAAGCTTCAAGCCTTTCTGGAGCTTCACTAAAGCAATAATTGTGGTAAAGACAAAAGGGTTGTATGAATTTGGCTTGCAGTCTCTTGATGTAATTTATATACATTCCTACCAAGGAAAATAGCCCAACACAATATTTGTAGTATGGATCATACCTGTTGTAAATAAGTGGTCTTTTGTAGTGGTTTACAGTTAATGTATTTTCTATATATTTGTATTATTTCCTTAGAGGCTTTATTTAAGAACATTTTGAGATTCATCAGTATATAAAATTCATTTGCAGGGCTAAAACACTAAAACTGGATCCTGTTCAGACCACGTTGTAGGATCACACATAATGAAGTGTTAGGCAAATATTTTCTTTAGCCATTACCTTCTTTTTAATGCGCCTAATCTGGTGTGAGCACACAGTCCCCTTTCAACCCAGGTGACTGGACCACATTCAGACCCCTCCTGTCAGGGAAATCAGAGGCCAATCAAGTGAACCAATTTAGAAATCAGGCACAGAACCAATAGTCCTGATGATCAGATTTGCACAGTACATAAACTTGCAATTGTTACATAGATGTATTAGCACAAATATTCTGTCAATATCATGTAAAACTATCATCACTACCTGGTTATATAACTTGATCTCAGCACATTCCTTCTCACACAGTTTGGTTAATGTAGAAAATAGGTTTTTTAAATCAAGGATTAGGAGTAATTAGTGTTTAAAGAAAGCATTTTGCACCCTTTTGCTCACAAAGAGGATTATATTTAAGATATCTGACTTGACCTGATTTTCCCACATTGGAGAAGCAAGTCTTCTTTTCCTGAAATGCTGTGAAGGTGTCTTTGGCCCTTCATCCACATAGGACAACCTTGGTCTAAAGGGTAAGTCCTGTAGAGCTTTCCATGGAGCCTGCTGGAATTATGTTTAGAATCTTGAATAATGTTCTCTTTGTGTACTTATTTCTCGTATCCCCTTAAATATTTTTGCTCTATTCTATCTGAAAAAAACACAAAGTGCATCACAACTGAGCTTTCCTTATTAGCTGATTAAAATCTTAGGGTTTTTTTATTATGTCTGTCAAAGTTGGTCACTGATAACATCAGAACAGCAAAAGCAGAGAATTCATTATAACTATCAGCTTCCTCTGAAATGCAGTAAGTAGCAGAGACAGAGGCTTTGGAACAGCAGTAGTGCAAGAAAAAGATATGGTAATTACAGTGGTGATGTTTTATAAAACTACTTTCTGCTGTTATTTTCTGCATATCCTTGGGCTCAAAAAGCACTGAGATGAATGTCATTAAAGGCAGTGTATTCCCAGCTGTGCCAAGTACAGTGTTCAAGAAATTCCTCCTGTGCCTTTTGAAAAGTGTTTCAACTCATGCAAAATCTATTTACAGAAAGGATGAACCAGAAGACTGAGTGGGGAAAATACTTTGGGAAAAAAGGATTGTAAACAGAAATGAATACATATTTTCCAAAGAATTTTGGAATAGCTGCAAAGTAAATACAATAGTTTGGAAAGAAAAGGTTTTATTATCTACTCTGAAATGGGGCTTTACTCTGTCCCCCTCAACCTATTTGTCCATTTTAGGGGAAAAGTTAAATAGGTAATCACTGGGAGAGGTTTTTTTGAATCTGAAATCTATAAAGTGCATTCTTGTATTGCAGGTCACTGCAATAAATTAGAAATTCCCTGTACCCTTTGTCATATTTTCTGTTGAGCTCTAATCACATGAATGCTGGGTGCATTAGATTTTTTTTAGTTGAAGTGATGTTTAACTTCCATGATTGCCAGATATCTGATACAAACAAGTTTTATTGCATATTTAGGTAAATCCAGTCACAGTGTATTGGGAGGGTGCTTTAAAATATTTTTCTTACTGACTGTAGAAGAGACTACAGTCATTTAGCCTCATTAATCATGTGTTGAGCCTGTGTGAAAAAATAACCTGGCATTGTATTGTCTCAGTAAAATCCCCTTTTTGCAAAGGAAAGAGTTCTAGATCATTACTGCACTCAGGATTCTAGTTTTCACAGTTATAAGATTGTATATAAATTACTTTTTAATACGCTATTTATCCAATTTGTAGAATTCTATAGTCCAATGTTTTAATTTGCCATCCTGTTTAAAATCATAAACTGAATAATTGCAGAATATAAACCAGTGTTGAACTGGATAAGGTTGGTTTAAAAGGTCTATCTCTGTTTTATAGTGCCCATGATTACTGATTCTAAAATTTTTTTGGAAAAGGTTAATGCTGAGAAATTCCAAATTCTGAAACAGTAAAACTGCAGTCAAGGCAGTGTCCATCCCCACCCCCATCCCAGAGCCAGAATAAACCTGAATAAATGGGATTGCAGGATTCTATTGGGAAGGAAATTAATCCCGAGAGAGAGGGAGATCTATTAATATGCAAATGAAGATCATGACACGGTCAGCATATTTTAAAGGGCTTTGTGTCACTGACAGGCGTTTCCATTGGAACAAAGCAATTTCCAAGAATCGGCAGGAAAAAGAAGTTCTGAGAAAAGGAGTTTATAGAGGATGATACTTTCAGAGGTGCCCCTTTGCTGCTTGTTTCTGACAGGAGCTGCAGAAGTGCAAGCACCAGGCAGTGCTGGCAGCCCAGGGAGCTGCACATGCAGCACTTGGGCACTGCAGCTTCAGTGTTTTCTCCGTGTGTTTCTTTGTCCCCCACAAGTAGGGACTGGTAAGGCAGGGCACAGATCGTGCTGTTCCTGGTCAGCTGTGGGAAGGAGGAGCCAGGGATACCCTGCAGAGTGATCAAGAGGTTTGAGGCAGGGCAGGCACCTGCCCAGGGTTTTGGCTTGGCACTGGCATTGTTCCTCTGCTCTCTTCCATCCTCTCAGTGCTTTCCCCTGCCCTGGGCTTTAGTTCTCCTCACGGGTAACTCCTGCCCCAGACCCTCCCTAGCTATCTCTGCAGAGTGCCTTTCCTCTGTACTGCATGTTCTGCCCCTTATTTTCATCCAGAAATGTGAGGCAAATATACTCCCCAAATATGTGAGCCAGAACAGGGGCCTCAACTGCCTTTTAGAGTGTTTGACCCCCAGCTCTTGAGAACGTCCGTGTTACTGAGTCAGTCTTCCAAAATCACTGAACTATTCTTAACCTAGATTGTTATGAAGGGGCTCTGATGTAATCTGACAGTTTAATTTTCTCTTTATTAATTTCACTAAAGGGAGATGGTCCCTCCCAGTGTCACCTTTGGTTAGGCTGGAGACCCCCAGCTTTCTGCTGAAACCACCTCCTGCCTCCACTCACAACCTCCTATGCAGTGAGGGTGGCAGAGCTGCTTTCAGCCCCTGGCTTTCCTAGAAGGAGCCGTGTCCTGTCTCCAGGATCTCTCCCAGCTCTTAGGAGGGTCAGCTGTGCTGGGAGGGGACCCACCCTGGTGGCACAGCAGGGACCATTGGCCTTGAAGCAGGGACGATGCTGGAGTGCAGTGCTGGGGAGAGTGCCCTGGTCAGGGACCTGGAATTTAGAGGCAAATGTGGAATGTACAGCGAGAGTGCTGAACTGCAAATCTTTGAGGAAGCATTGGAAATTATTTTGAAATGCTGGGTCTAGTACTGCAGACCAGGAGCCAGGCCAGATCCTTTGATAGATAAGCACTTAGAGAGACTCTAAGGCTGGAAGAAAATTGAGTTGCTAGTGGTCTCTTAAAGGCTTTGACCCACTTAAAATCTTTGTGGAAATAAACACATAGTTGTGGGATGTTATATTTTGTCTTGTTTGTAAATTAGTTTTATATTTATGGTTCCAAGCCACTTTCTGAAAAGCAAGGGAAAAACTTACTGAGTGCAGCTGAAGAGGTATGAAAGACATTATTTCTGTGCAGAAAATCCCAGAGCTTCCAGCAAACATGGCAAAGCACATGAAGGATTTTAAGTTGAGAGATTAAAGAAAATAGCCATTCCGTGCTGTGATACACAAACAGTAATAGTTTTGCTCATAATAAAACACTTTTTGCTACAGTAGCACTGCAACAAACTAAGAACATTTTAGATTTGTCAGAGAAAACATCGTGAGACAGGAAGTGTTGAGATTGTGCAAATTAGCATTGGGAAATAGTTTGTCAACCTGGTTTTATGATTATAAAGTAACAAAAATATTTTTGTGATAGCCTGCAGCCTACTTTGAGACTAGAGTCTCAAGAGAAAAGACACCAATACATCTAATATCTCTTCAGTTTGTCAACAGAAGCAAAACTAACTTTTTATCATGAAAATAAGGGATGGATGTGCTGAGAAAGTATTGAGTGCCCAAAAGTGCTTGATCCAGTACAATAGTCTGTGAGTTTGTGTAAAATGCAAAAAGTTGTGTAAATTGGGCTAATTATTTACTAGGGGCTTACAAAAATCTTGGGTGTGACATAAAGTACTTAATGTGCTTATTTCATTGGTAAGACATAACATTTATTTTCAAATCCTCAAATGCTGGAGAGTGCCTTTGAAAAGGATTTCATAAAAATCAGTTTTTAATGGGGGAAAAGGCTTCCCTGTGAGGGTGGTGGGGCCCTGGCACAGGGTGCCCAGAGCAGCTGTGGATGTCCCAATCCTGGAGGTGTGCCAGGTCAGGCTGGACGGGGCTTGGAGCAGCCTGGGATAGTGAAAGGTGTCCCTGCCCATGGGGTTGGAACAAGTTTAACTAAAAGGTCCTTTCCAACCCAAACCACTGTAAGGCATATGACTAATGCAAAAGATTTGATTTTACTTCCCCTTAACATTTGCCTTTTGATTTTTTCTTTGCCTTGATGTTTAAGTTATATTTTGATATGAAATGACAATTTTGTGACAGAACATAGTTCAATAATATTCAGCCATACCTAGTTGAGGAATATTGCTTATTTAATATGCTATTTGATGAACATTTGCCACTATTCCTATGTTTTATAAAAGGAGCAGAGGTATTTTAGTTTATCAAACAATGAAAATGTAAGAAGAAAGAAAAAGTCATTTGAATTATAATGAAGTGGTATAAAATTCACAGCACATTAGTTTTCATCAGTGGGATCTTATAATGAGTATTATTCTGCCAGGCAAAAAATTAATGTTGTGAGGAACTCCCCTCAAGTGCTTTGTGATGTTTCATATCTTTTCACTGTGTTAACCATCATAGGGTTTGACCCTGTGTTCCCAAATGTATCTCATTAACACAGAGATTTCTGCTTTACTTTAGATAATAAAATTGCTGTAGCTGATTTTCTCTGTCAGTTTGTCAGTGGGATGAAAATCTCTAAACCTCTGCTTTCTACAAAAGTACCTCGAGAGCACCAATTCTTGCCAAAGAGCCTTTGCTGACGTTTCCTGTGGTGCTGTTCGAGTATGACAGTTTAGAGCTGCATTTTCTGCAGTCCTATCAGCACAAATCTATTTGATGGAACTGGGAGACTGCACCTAGAAAACAAATCACTGTCAGGTTGCAATTAAGTGTTAGAGGAGCACAGAAACATTTTTGGCCACTTCTACATTCTTGGATTAGTTGTGCATGTAGTCTTTTGAAACTGAAGAAACAACCCCTTTACCTTCACACAGGTTGTAGAAGGCTCTTTTTGTGAAAGTCACAGTTCATTGTGGGAGATGATGTCAGTGAGTAGAATCAAAACACTAAGCATTTCTTTTTCAAACCAAAGATGCAAAGGCAAGTCTTTATAGGGGTGTATTTTCTTAAGAGGTTTGTAGGAATGCATAGAATGCAGCTTTTGCTTTTATTCACACTTTTTCAGCTGTTGGAATTAGTGTCTGGTTTTCTGAGTTTCAGTTAATGATTCAAATCTACATCTGGAGTTATGAAATGTTGCTGCATCCATAGAAATGTTTCCTTGATGTAAAACAGTAGAACTGAATAGAAACAAAATAGCAATTAAATATAATAATTTTGCACAAAAAACATCATCACAATTGCAAAATTGCACATTTGAAACCTTAATTTGTGAGACTGAGAGACCATCCTGTGCACTGGAAGTCACTGATCTCATGAACAGAGTAAAGTTTACATCATAAAGTGTTTTTACATGCAAGCTAAAATGCTTTTGCTTTTGAAACTAAATCGAGTTTCTTTTCGTTTACAAATGCTTGAGTTTGTCAGATAAATTGTTTTCCTTAGCATAACTTGTTCATTTGTTATTCCCTTGAGGGTTTTTGTTTGCTTGTTTTTAAAGATGAAGCCTCGAAGAGCTTCTCGTGTTTCCAGTTACAAACATCCTTGGGGAAGGGTGGCTGTGGGCAGCTGCTGTGATTGTGAGACTTCACCTTGGGGTGACGGTGGTGGCCCGTGGCTTCAGAGGGTGGTGAGCCTGGAAAAGCCAGGGATGGGAGCTCAGCTGGGCATTAGAACTACTGTGAGCCTGGAAAAGCCAGGGATGGGAGCTCAGCTGGGCATTAGAACTGCTGTGAGCCTGGAAAAGCCAGGGATGGGAGCTCAGCTGGGCATTAGAACTACTGTGCTGCTTCTGCTGGGTGCTCTGCTCTCTGCCCTCCCTTCTTCAGCTGCCCTGGTCCCTCCCAGGCGTTTCCACCCCTCCGTGGCAGTGCTGGTGCTGTTGGTGTTGGTGATGATCCCAGTGGCCTGAGAGCTCTGCAGCTTTCACCTTCCAGTGTCAGCTCTGGGAAGATGCTTCTGATAATCCAAGGGGAAGCTCTTCTTACTAACTTCCCAAGTTATTATCTCAGTGAAAACAAGCACACTATACACTGGTTTCTTGTCCTTTGAGAATATCAACAGCTTTGGCAGCAAACAAAAGCAGTTATAACAGAAAGGATCAAGCTAAACATAGGGGTTACTCTCTTTTTCTCCTACACAAACTTGGGTTTTGTTTCCTATTTGTACCCAGGTATAGTAATGGTATAGTGTCCTAGAAGTAGAAATTATTTAATTTTTGCATTTTCAGAATTTATTTTAAAAGTCAAAATTTGAACTCTGAGCTGTCGCTGGACTCCACCTCTGTTTCCCAGCTGACATCTGTTTTCTCTTTTCAAAATGAAAGGACAAGAAGGGCATAACTCCTCTTGACACTAGCTAAAGTAATTTATTTACCCACTGGGCTAAGAAGTCTAGTGTTTTTATAATTTCTGTAATATAAATAACAATACTGGCAACAAATCTGAGGGAGAACAAAAATCAAACTTTTCACACTGTGCACATTTTATTGGGTAATTTTTACTTCTTTGCCTTAGAACATCTCAGAGTTCAATTGTGTATAGTTACATGTAGGCAATGAAAAGACAATTGCAGCCCCAGAAGTCTGCAGTGTAAATACAGCACGAGAGGGAACAGCTGGACACTGCAGCAGCACAGGTGCTCGAGGAATGAGTGAGATAATTGTGATTGCTGTGATAAGGGGTGGTCACAGCACAGCAGCTGTCTCATCAAAATGAAGCAAAGTTTCAACTGGATCAGGCATTCATGAGTTTGGCTTCTCTGGTTCACTGTCTTGAGGCTTGCAAGCGAATTTCTTATTGTTAGAGGGGTACATTGTTAGTGGCTGAAATGCTAAGAGAATGTATCTTAGCAATGTGATTGAGAGTAGTCTGAAGATAGGAGAATGACAACAAATAAAACTGTCTTTAGAAGAAGTGTGATGTTTTTGAACTAGTTGAGTAATCTGCATTTATGTGTGCTTCATAGTAATAAATATGGTAAAACTGGAATTGGAGACATTTATAGTAAAAGTAAGGGAACAGCTTATTTAACATAATGCTCTGAGTATGGAAGGATTAAAAAATACTTTGCAGACAAAGCTTTGTTGCCACTGAGGGTTCAGTTTGCAGTGCAGTGCTTACAGGTTCCTTGGTTGGTCATGTCCTATACAATTGATGCTGGAATAAATTATATTTGTCTATGTCAGATGAAGGCTAAATTTAGTACTGAATTAGTGTAATTCTCTCTCTCCCTGTCTGATCTGCAAACACCCATGTGTAATCAGAGTTAAATGCATTGCAGAGCCGTGTCTTTTGTGTCATGGTAAGCAGTTTTTAGTTTTCTCTTTCACTATTTTTGAGGCAATTTTTGTAGATGAATAAGACTTGTACATCCACAGTATAGCACTTAGGTACACTTGCTAACTATTCCTCGTAGTGTTTACCTGTAAGCATGTTATTTATTTACTATTAGTTCAGTAGTTTAATGACTTTAATGAGTAAAATGCCTTAAATAGTATAATTGCATGTCTAATGAGGCATTTGAAGAAGTCTTGCAGTCTTGAAAACACAGACACTTCCATTCTCGTGTCTGCAAATAGTGTTGCTGTGTATATAAATAGTGTACAGTCTTACAGAAGTGTTAATTTCTTTCCATTGAAATAACTCAGATTCAACATATAAGAAAATATTTTTTGGCAAGTGCATATTAGAAGACAAATGGAATGTGAGGGGAGGTTGTTTTATTTTTGTCTTTTTTTTTGGGTTTTGTTTGTTTTGTTTTTGAACAGTAGTTTTAGGACAAGGTATTTCAGCCTCAAACCCTTGAATTTCTTCAGACAAGTCTCATGCCTTAAAAATGATGACAATTATCTTATAAATTTTGCCAGATTATTCATCATTCTAATATCACACAGGGGAAAAGTGTAAGACATTAACGTGAGTATTCACAATACACATCCTGAATTACAATCTTTGCTTCTCTCAAACTAGAAGTTGTAAAGACTTCATGTGACTGTAGGGACAAAGAGCAGAGGAGTTAACTGCTGCAAGCTATTTCTATTGAAGACTGTTATTCTCCTCCTGTAAGCAAGCAGGACTGCAGATCCCAGTGAAATCTGAGTTCCAGGGATCTGCAGTTTCCTAATGCACCTTTCCTTTAACCAAAAGGAGGAAAGCAGGAACATCGTGGCAAAGGACAAGGTCTTGATGGACAGAGGTTTCTCATGATGTGGCTGAGTTTGGGGAGTAACCTGTTTTATTCCAAATACTTTTGAAGAGTTTTATAAAAAAGCCATTATTGTTAATATGGAATATCAGGCTATGACTGGTTGAGTATATGTTACTGCTATCCTGAATTCTAAAATTTCTGTACTGATTGTGGTAAGAAAATTAATAAAGATAAATCTTTTAATGTAAACTTCCAGACATTTTCAATTTTAACTTCACTGGGTTTGCTACTCTGTATTTTCCAACGAATTTCAAAAATGCTGTGACATTTAAGAACAATTGGAGGAAAAAGTTATGTATGTTGCCCTTTATTCCAAAACAGTAACTCTGCACTTCTGCTTATGCTTATATTTGCATTAAAAGAAATGTTAATGCTTGCATTGAAAGTTGGACTATTCTGACACTGCAGGTGCACTGTAAGCAGGAGAGAAAGATTACATAACTGAGACAGAAAAGGTAGAAATGGCTTTGAAATTGCAGGTACACAGAAGAGGTGAAACTTCCAAAGTGAAATTGTGTTGACATTTAGCAGTGGAATAATGGGCTTGCATCATGATTTGTTTTTATATAAGCAGACTTTAAAGTTGTTTCTCTGAATCTTTCTGCTTAAATTGGATTTTATGGCTCCCTTTTTCACAAACATAAACTGCCTTAATAACTGAAGAGTAATTAATAGAATGAGCAGACCTGCCCAAACTTTATACAAAAGTTCAGCAGTTCCAATGAAATTGTACAAATTGAGGCTATCATCTTTATTACATTCTTGACTGATGGGCAAACAAACATCCCAGCAGACAGTTTAAGAGGAAACAAATATGTGTTTTATAATAATTTGTGTATTAAAAACTAAAAATAATTTTTGCCCCACTTTATTGGTTTGGAAAAAAAGGTGTTTCCTCTGTAGATTAGTGTGCTGTCCTTGAAAAGCTGGAGGTTTCTGTGAGGACCAAGTGAAATAGGAAACTAGAAGATGGTGTTTAATATATTTCAGGGCAAAATAAAACATTGTAAAACTTATTAGTTTTTCTGGATAAATACTTTTGATAGGTTTCAGTCTCTTGTAACTCTGATCAATATCTGACAGCTGTATTTACTGCACCCTCTTGTACTTAATTTTCATGAGAGTAAGGTTTAAAATCTGTATACCTCCTCCATTCAGCAGGTTTTTGCATCAAGGCTTGCTCCATGCACATGAAACAAGAATCCCTAAAAACATACAAAACCACAACTTTGCATTTGTTAGTATAAATATACTTAAAAATATGTAAGTGTATTAAATTCTATGTTAAATCTGCCCAAAGTGCCTTAACCAGACTGGCAGGAACATAGCTGCTAGAGAACCTAATGCTGGTTGCAATATTTGGCTACTCAGGTGTGCAGCCTCAGCTCTGGCAAATGGCTGGGAGTGGTTTGTATTTCCAATGCAATTATCAGTGGTTTGTGTTTTGAATGCAATTATCAGTAGGTTTCTGTGCATGTATTCTGTGTAACTTGCACACGGAGCAGCTGCTCTGCCTTTGATCTCTGTGTTTCTGATAGAGAGAAATCTGGTTGCAATGGTAAATGCTTTATGTAAAAGCACACACTTGTTTAAATACAGCACATTTTGCTGACTTTAATGGTGACTCTGCTATAAAATGCTGGTGGCGTTGCATTTTAGCATTTGTATATGTTTAAATAATACATTAGTTTTTTAATATTCAGGATTTTCATATCTTACCTAGTCATCTATTTAAACTCTCTCTTGCCTCTTTGTTCCTTCCTGGTATACCTGGACATAAGAAACAAGACAGGGAAGATATTTTTACTCTGAATGTAGCAGTGTCACATCTGCTGTGAGAAGTGTTTAACCTTTTACCACAACTTAGTTCTCACAGAAGTGGCATTTTATGCCCATTTTACAGGAGATTAATTTTGCTCTGCTTGTTGTCAGAGAACTGTTGGGTCTCACAGTGCTTGCAGTCATAATGCCAGCAAATTTCTCAGTTTTGAAAGTTGCTTATGCTGTGGCTGAGCAGAGATGTGTCACACATCCTGTCTTGCTGTAACAACATGATGTGTTTATTACAACACAGAGTTGTGTGTCTCGAGCCTCGAGGAAGCTGTTTTTACCAACTCCATTCATGCAGTGCTGTGGATTTTCTTGTGTATGTAATAGGCTGCTGTTTAGTCAGCATGAAATCCAAAATCAGCAGTCAGTGTGAGTGTGCATGCCTCCACAGAAACTGTGCCATTCAACAAAAATTAAACTGACAAAATGTTGTGGGAAGAGAAAATTGCAATTATTTATCATAGGCTGTTTTGTCCAAAGCAATAATATGAAACTGAATCTATAGCATGAAATCCACAGAACCAAGACATGGCTGGAATAACATTCCATCCAGAATGTCTAAGAATACTTAAACATTTCCCTGGCTATTTGTTCCAAACTCTGCATATCTGTGCATCGACCATCGGTGGGAGTTTCTCAGATGCGTTACAGGAGAGTTGAAGGAGCTCAGCAGCTGGATTGCTCCCTGTTGGTAAAATCTCCAGTAGGAAAATGTGAATAGGTGGCTTGTAACCTGCTTACAAGCCTTGGTCTGAGCTGAACTGCAGTCCAGCAGGAGCTTCCAGCACCAGCAAATTGTCTCTAAGCATTAACTACCTCCAGAGGTTTCTGGCACTTTGAAGGGAGCCCAAACTGGGAACATCATGGCAGAAAGAGTTGCTTGAAATCTGTAGAAATGAACTGAATTCCTTTGAAACTTCTCAGTGAAGGTGGCTGATGATCACATTAGAATGTTAAGATAATTGCAAATCATTAAAAGTATCTCTCATTGCTTAGTAACATTTTCTGTCTCTATCGATAATAAATTTTAATGATGTTTGTGAATATGTAGTTTTAAATGATAATGATATAAACAATGCAGAGGAATGAGATTTGCTTGCTTTTTTTGCTTGCTTTTTTTTTTTTTTTGCTATGTTTTATCAAGCAGCTGTCTTGCTGGCATTTTAAAATTATTTTTTAAAAGCATGATTTGTTGAGATAGAATGGACTAGCTCAGTGTTAATGGTGGCCCACAGGCACCTCGGGCATCATTACCTATTTCACTCTGTCAGCTGTTTTCAGAGGGCAAGGGTTTTATGACATTTCATTCACCAGCTGTGCATGGCTTTTGCTCAAGGAAGTTTTCTAAAACAGATAATATTATGATGAATTAAAATTATAAATTATGAAGACATAAGGATGTGTACCCTGAGTGCAGAACATGCATTTGGTTTAGAGGAGATCTGCCTCTGTGGGAGTTTTGCTGTAGGTTCTAAGTGACCTATAATTTATAGTTATCTCATAAATACTCTTTACTGTAGTATTTTGAAAACATACTGTCATAAAAATTTACTTGCATTTTCAGAATACACAATTCTGTTTAGGCTGCTTTTATTCCTGTATCTGGAGCCTAAGCTTGTAGTAGCTGGTCCTGCTCTAATATGTACCCTTAGCACAGGATAAATGTGTTTGTATGGAGAGCATGGAAGGAAACCACCTGCTCTCTAAAGATGTGCAATCTGCTTTGTCTGGTTTTGTTTTCTGGGTTTCTGGGGGTAGTTTTTAATCTCGATTTTGTAAATTTTAGGCCTACTGTTTGGAGATTCTTTTCCCAAGATTTGTTTTTTTGGAGGAAGCAAAATGTGCAGTAACAGCACAAGCTGCTGGTCATTCATTCTTGTGATGGCAGGGTTAAAATACGTTGGTGCACATTGAGAATTCAGTATTTATCAGAAGTGGTTTGGTAGTGCCTGGAGGGTGTAGCTCTTTCATGAATAAACTTTACAAAAGTGTGACAGTCATAGTGTCAGGTGGCTCATGCACTAAGATTTCTCAAGCTTTAAGATAACTGCATTTGGCAGACTTTGCCAGCTGTTAATCCAGGAAATGATTAAAGCATCTTGGATGAGCACAGATAAACTTTCTGATGATATCATTAGTGTGGAAATGTAATCCCCTTGAGGAAAAAAAACCATGACAGTATTAGTGACACGGAATTATGTAGTGCACAGCTTAGAGGATATAAATAGACAATATAGAGAAAAATGTTTTGCTATCTAAAGACTTAAAATATTTGATGTTCTCATTCTGTTGGTATTCATGGAGAGCTCTGGATTATAGGCCTGATCCTAAACACAGAGGGGTAAAAAAGAAATTTTTTTCTTGTCTTCAGTGGGGTGTGAAACAGGTTGTAAATGAGCTTCTGGAGATTCCTCATTACTATTGATGACAGACTAAATATGGACTATTATTTAATATAATAATTGTTCCTTGTTTTTTCTTACTCTGAAAAATTTAATTTCTTTTGCCCTAAGCATCTTGGCTTCAAAATGTTCCATATTATTAAGTCTGGTTCTGAGACCTTCAAGGATTTGTAAAATACACTCTTAGCAATTAAAACTAAATTGAAGCAATTTCACCCTGCAGTCAGAATTCAACCACACTGTTTTCATGTTTCAGCTTACCTTTTCATCTGACATACCCAAATATTAATGCTAATCTTATGAGGAAAATAATTTAAAAAAAATCTTTCAGATTACTGTTTACCATTGAGGATACTGTAGTATTGAACTCTGTGTTTAGCCAGAGCAAAAGTGGAATGTTTAAGGTCAACCACTGTATCAGATGCTGGGAAATCTGTTATCAGGCAGAACATTTCACACTTCAGTAAACTCCAAATTAATTACATTGATGGTACATGAATACCAAAAGAAAGTGAGCATAATTAATGCTACTTCAGCAAACATCAGAGGAAATATTAGAGATTTCCAATTGGTGATAATGCTAATGTGTTACATAAAAGTATTTTATGAGAAATGGTATAATGCTGTCTCTTGAAGTGCTTGTGTAATGTCCCAGTTTATTAATTTAAACATGTTTTTATTGGCAATTTAAGATTATATCAGCATGCAAATGTGTTTTAATAGAGTCTTAATTACATTCAGTTTCCTTGCAGGACAGTTTAGGTGTGAGGACAGACAAATCTGAAATGAAATAGGGACATGTATGAAGGTATTGGAAGACAGCAAACCTGCTACTTTAGTCTTGTGGAGGGCAGACTTTGGCCTCTTTAGGAGACTGGTTGATGCAGTCCCTTGGAAGCATTCCTGAAGGGCAAGGAAGTACAGGAAGGCTAAACATTCTTCCAGAAGGAAATCTTAAAGGCACAGGAGGTGGCTGACCCCATGTGCCAAAAGATGAGTGAGTGGGGAAGAGTGTCCTGGCTGAACAGAGAGCTTTGGCTGGAATGCAGGAAAAAAAATAGAGAGAGGGTTTATGACCTTTGGAAAATGGGATAGCAATCTCAGGAGGACTGCAAGATGTCACAAGGTTATGCAGGGAAAAAATTGGTGGGTCAAATCCTAATCTGGCTACTGGCCATAAAAGATAATTAAAGAATGTTTCTATAACAATGACTACAAAAAGGAGGCCTAAGGAGAATATCTATCCTTTATTTGCCTTGGGAAAAACACAGTAAACAAGTGTGATGAAAAGGATGAAGTACTGAACGCCTTCTTAGCCTGTCTTTAGCTGTAAAAACATTTGTTCTCCAGGTACCCAGGCCCCTGAGCTGGAACAGAGATTTGGGGAACAGAGGGAAGCCCCCACAATCCAAGGGGAAATGGTCAGCAACCAGAAACACATGGACTGTGGGTCCAGGTGTGACCCACCCAAGGGTAGGGAGGGAGCTGGTGGAAGCACACATTGGACCAATTTCCATTTATTTATCAGGGACTGGAGAGGTCCCAGCTGACTGCAAGTTGCCAAATGTGATGCCCACCTACAAGATGGGTAGGAATGAGGATCCCAGGAAGGACAGGGTGGTCAGTGTGACCTTGGAGCCAGGGCCTGTCATGGAGCAGATCATCTCCAGAGTCCTCACATGGCACTTCCAGGACAACCAGGGATCAGGCCAAGTCAGTGTGGGCCAGTTTGTACCAGGCAGGTCCTGCTTGACCAACCTGATCTCCATCTGTGACACAGTGACTCCTTAGTGGAGGAGGGAAAGGTGGTGCTTGTTGTCTTTCTGGACTGCAGGAAAGCCTTTGACACCATTTCCTCCAGGATTCTCCTGGACAAACTGGCTGCTCTTGGCTAGGGTGGGTGCACTCTTTGCTGGATGAAAAACTGGCTGGGTGGCTGGGCCTGGAGGGTGGTGGGGACAGAGTTACCTCCAGCTGGGGCTGGTCACCAGTGTGTTCCCCTGGGATCTGTGGTGGGGCCACTCATTTATCAGTGATCTAAAGAGGGGGTTGAGGGTACCTCAGCAATTGCAGATGACTCCAGGGTGGATGGGAATGTTGATTTGCTGGAGGGCGGGAAGGCTCTGCAGAGGGCTCAGGTGAAGGATCTGGAGCAGAGTCTCATAGGGGAGCTGGGGAAGTTTAGCCTGAAGAGAAGGAAATTCAGGGGGATCTCACAGCTCTCTACAACTGCCTGACATGAGGCTGTAGCCAGGTGGGAGTTATTTATCTTCTTTCATGTAACAAGAGACAGGATGAGAGGAAAATGGCTTCAAGCTGTGGCATGGGAGGTTTAGCTGGTAATTAGGAAAAACTTCTTCGGTAAAAGGGCTGCAAAGCTCCCTGGGAGCAGGCTGCCCAGGGAAAAGGTGGAGTTGCCATCCCTGGAGGTATTTAAAAGATGTGTAGATGCGGCAAGGATATGGGTTAGTGCTGGCTTGGACAGGACTGGGTTAATGGTTGGACTTGATGACATTAAAGGTATTTTCCAACCTAAACTATTCTATGATGCTCTATATTCTAAGGTTTATAGTGCAACATTAAGAGCTGATGCTATCTCAAAACACCATCTGTAATTCAGTGACATTTACACAAAAATATGCCATTAATGGTATTATGCCTTCTTATTGTTTACAGTCTGAGCCATAATGAATTCCACCCTGCCTATTGTAGAGTACTGTAAGAGCAGCCACTGTAAAACAAGCTGTCGGCATCCAGAATGCAGTTTCTCACCCAGAAACAATGTAATAAGAAAAATAATTAGATTCTGTGATTAACAGAACGCAGGGAAATTGTATAAGGTGTTTTTGAATTTTTTTGCAGATGTTAGCACTTTATAAATTTGCATTGGAATCTTATTTCAGCCACTAAGACTGACTTTCAAGGAACAGTAAGCAGGCTATAGTTAACCACTGAAGCAGAAATTTAGAGTCAATGAGTAATTATTAAGAGCTTTCCAGAATATTAGCTGTTTCAGTTGCTGCAGTGATGGAATAGTCCATTAGATATTTCTGTTTCTGGCAGCTCCTGAGAATTGATTCTGATACGAAACAATGAGCCATTTTGATCAATACTGTAATTATTCTTATTGATGGATTGTTTTACAATGATAGTCATCACTGCAATGTGTCTGCTCAGGAGGCATCAGGACTGTCCGCTGCACGCAGTAATGCGCCACAAATATCGGATTCAAATCAACACACTATTGAGACTGCGCTGACAAGCGTGAAATTAATTGTTCCACTTCATGTAAGACCTGCATTCTTCTTTTGAGAGAGTAATTTGTTGCTGTGTAGCCTGGGAACAGAACAGCATTGGTGCCATGCTAGGTGTGGCTTTCTTGGTCTTTGTCTTTTCCCCAATCTTTGCAAGATCAATTATTTTACCTTTTTTAAGCAAAATCAAAGGAATTTGTGACTCAAGGGCTTTGGCAAAGTTCATATTCTTTCAAGTTTGTGAGGATGGAATTGCATATCTTGGGAAGAGAAAACTAGGCTTTATCATCCAAGCTATAGAAAGGTTTTAAAATATAGGAGTATCAGTAAGGCAAGAAAATTTGAAATCCTTGTATAGAAAAGTATAGCAGGACAAAATAATGTTTCAAAAGTTGGGGTTTTTTGCCTTTTTTTTTTTTTCATCTGAAATGTTGCATCATTACTAGTGTGGGGTTTTTTTAAATGGAAATTTAAACTGAAAATGTTATCTTCAAAATGCCTTGGTGGAAAAAGAGACTGCATTCAGGGAGAGAAAATATTTAGAAACATAAATATAGATGTACTGTGCCACACCACTTTGGTTGATTCATGGTTGGTTGGGCAAATGGCTTATTAATAAATGGAAAGTAATTAATCAATGCATTGTGATAATGAAGTGATGGTTATTAGTACAGTTCCCAAAATTGTGCTGCCCTTACACTTGTGTGTTTCTACTTCGAGAATGTTAACTTTCAGTTCAAGGTTTCTTAAAAGAATATTCATGATATTAAAATACTTGAATTTAAAGGTTTTTAACTTTGTTCTATTCTATTTTGTCATTTTCTTCTCTTTTGTGTAAGGTTTTATTTCCCAAATGAAAGTCAAGGATTGTTTGCTGCCAACTGGCATGGTGTGTGTGCACCCATGCATGTTTAATTTTACTGCATCTGTGTAAATTCTAAAAAATAAATTCATAGCTGGCTATGAGTGTACTGGTTTGAATATGGAAAATATAGAAATAGCTGTGGAGCTCCATGGACATTTCTCAACTTATCATTCTGTCTAATAGTGTCAGACTGAAAGGTTTGAGGATGATGCTGCTATTTCTGTCATAAACAGCTGAGAATAACCTTCTTGCAGGAATGAGGAGCCCAGCACAGGGTCCCTTATTTATTTTCATAAATATAAAGGCTCCTGTCACTTACTTAGAAAGAGCCCTGTCCTAGAGCCACTATTCTCTCATCAGCACAGGAGAGTGTCAATCTTTTTAAATACTGCTTATCTAGTTGACCGTCATGGAATTTTTGTGATGGCAATTTTAGGGCTTTAGAGATACCTTGTGTAAAGTGATGGTGCTGAGAGGGTTTTACTTCTGAAGGGGCTTCTTCATTCTGTTTGTGTTACAACTGCTTTCTTATGCTCTTCCCTTGGAATCTTCCAGTGATGGAACACTATCAACAGGTTTTTAGTGTACCCTAGGCAGATGCACAAATGGTTTATTTTTCAAGAATACCACTTAATAGACAAACATTTGCTTCTTGCCTGAAAAAAAGCTGTTGAAGGGCTTGAATTGTACTCTGACAGCATTTATCACACTGATACCATATCTTCCCTATGTCCCATGTTTCACATTTGTGAGATGTCTTAGAGAATCACAGAATGATTTGGTTGGAAGGAACCTTAAATACCATCCTGTTCCAACCCCATTGCCTTGGGCAGGACATTTCCACTAGCCCAGGCTGCCCCAGGCACTGCCCAGCCTGGCCTGGCCTTGTGCTTCAGTGCTGAGCAGTAACACACAGTGCTTGTCTGGTGTACTGATGACCAGAATTCTTAGGCACTGACAATCTCAGAATTATCTGTCAACAATCACAGATCCTGTGTCTCGCTGAATCACTCTGGCCTCACCTTGTACCACTGAGGGGTTAGAGGTGTTAGTAGTCTGTATCAGCAAGACCAGAGAATCAGATTGTATTTAGAAGTGGATTTTTTTAAAATTTACTTTCCTATATGGAAAGAAAGAAATATTTTTAGTTGTATAAAATGATAGAAAAAAAAACCCCTTAAATCTTTAATGAAACATCTGGCTCAAGATTTGTCCTGTGCTAATTGAAGTCAGGTTTTCTTTTTTTAATTGTTTGGATGCTTGGTTCTTTTCTGCCTGAACCAGTCAAAGTTTATGCCAGCATCTGAATTTCAAATGCATATCCAGGATTCAGGCATGAATCAAACACAAATGAAGGAAGCCCTGGGCCAGTTGTGGCTCAACTCTAGCAAATACAAAAAACCTGTCAGGGAGATTTAGCTTTGTGTTCTCTTTTTCTCACGTATCTGTACTGCAGCAGTCAGCAGGGAACTTAAGCTTTCAAATATATCTTGAGACAAAACTTTTGCATTTCAATTGATTTTTTTATTTTGTTATAAAATTCATATTTATATATCTGTCAGAAATAATTCACGGAAGTTTGCACACAAATTAATCAACTGTGGTGGTTATTCTATGAATTAAAAAGAAAAATAAAACACACCTTCCCCCTAAACACTAAACTTGCTTTGTTTAAAGCTCATTATTTTTTTGTTGAGTTTTGACTTGTCCTTTGAAATTGTTTTTTTGCAACGAACTCTCTGAAATCTAGCATTTATCTTTAATTCATCCCTAGGCTAAACACACAACAAAGCTCTTTGCTGAAGATAGATCATGCCAGAACAACAGAAATGTATCAGACTGTTCTCTAGAAACTCAAAGAACTGCTACTTGCTGACTTTCCAAAATATAACAGATATTTTATTGATCTGTCTTGCTCTTAATTACCATAATCCGTCTGCTTTATTGCTATTATGGTGTGTGATCTGTGATCACTCGAGTTTTATTTTATCTAGGATATCAAATATAATACAACCTCAATCACTTATAGTTTTGAGATTGTTTCTACATGTATTGATTTTTCAGCTTGTTTTATTAAATTGCAAGGAGAATAAATTCAACAGCTTGCTTGCTTGATAGATGTTTACAAGTTTAAGTTGCTTGCAGGATAGAAATCTCAGCAATACAAAGAAGGAAAAGACATTCAGAGTGCATGGTTTGCTTTCAGAGATGAAAGAAGGGAGGGCAGGGTAGTGGGGAGGTGGGAGCAGGCATCCTGAGGTGTGCTGCTCTTGCCCCTCAGATGTGGATAACAGCTGCCTATCTTCAGTCTGGACAGCTTCACCTGAGCCAGAACATAATCCCCCTGCTTGAATTCCAAGTATTCCTTTCCACTTCTGAATGGCAGAAATGAGTTTCCTTCTTGAAATTCTCTGAAATGCTCACTTTTGATGGCTCTTGTGGCTCTTCACACAGTGTTCCACACTGGTTTACTGCTTCACGTTTCTCTTTGTGTGAGGTTTTGTGCTGGTGTGTGTGTGGAGCAATTGATGAGCCCAGGTTTTTTTCAGTATTCTTTTAAAACCAAAAGATTGTGTTAGTTTATGCCTAAACATCAGTATGTACAGTTTTAACAGAAACTGTTATTTCTTCTTCAAAAATTAAAATCAACCTTATTTAGATGAAAAAACCCAGAATTTGCTATTTTCTGAGCCTTAGCCAGCAAATGTATTTACCTTCATGCTGAATTTTAGAAGAAGAAAAGTATAAAGAAGTATTAAAGCATTAAAACTTCCTTTTATTTGACGCTATTTGTTATGTAAAAATTCTGTTATCATTTGTAGCTAGTGTCAATGTAAATAGTGTCAGGAAAATATGCAAACTTTCATGTGATAAATCACCCAACCTTTTGTAGGCTTACCTAGTCATTGATTCTTTTTACTTGCTAATTTTTTGTATCTGTTCTACAGTGAAGGCTATATATTTATCTTAACATTATAAAATATATTTAGCTTAACATCATAAAATGAAAATATTACATAAATCTGAAATCGTGAAAGGTTTTTTGTGTACTGCCCAAATCCTATTAATAATTTAAAGAAAGAAAGATTATCTATCCAAGAGCTTTGCCAGGTATACCTCGGCTTTTTATCCCTTTGCAATATTATCCCACAGCTAAAGTCTATTTTGCACTTTGTTGCACAGTGGAAATTCACCCTTCTTGTATAAAACACCTGGAGCAGGTTGCTTTAAAAAAATGAAGGAAAGAAGGAAGCAGCTATAAAGAAAAAGAGCTGAATATTTCTGAGTGGGAAATACTTGGACAGGGGGAAGTTGTAGCTATTGACACCCTGGATTGGTACAATTATAAACCTCAGTGTGTTATTGAAACTGAACAAAATGCTGCCTTTAAAACCTGAAATTTGTCTCCAATCCCAACAGACATATTTGAAGTAGCAAGTGCTCAGTATATAAATGCTTTGATCGGATTAGCAGATTTGAGGATTAAGTTTGTCTGTTTCAGAACTGGAAATCACTTTTTCTAAAAAACTCATATGCCTGCATATGTATGCTAGTTTTCAGAAATTCTTTTCTTTCCTTATTTATACTTTAATCCTGGATAATATAAATGTAGGCACATATAATGCATTGTATGATTGAAACGCGTGAGAAAAATGGATAAAAAACCTGCTTTCATTGACTTGAGTCTAGGGTCCTAAATCTGTCTCTCACAGGTGCTGGTTATTCATCTGAAATGGTCACAAAATGCCCCGTCAGCTGACAATACCTATAGACTAAAGCTTAGTCTGTAAGTAGGAATTACTTCCCCCTCGCTTTCTCCATGCATTTGGGGAGTAAAGCTGAAGTGAGTTAATTTTGAAAATCTGGTGTGCTTGCTGAAAGCAATTGGCCGTGTGAGGACTGTAAAAACTAATGGGCACTGGAGGGTTCTGCTGCATTTGGTCCATCCACAGCAGGAATTGTCCTCCCTGCTTTGTGCCAGGGCTCTGTCCCTGGGCTCTCTATGAGGTGGGTGCTGGCTCTGCTGTGCTCAGGTCCCAGCTGGGATCGCTGGGGTTACCTGGTGCTGGCACCGCAGCCCTCCAAGGCACCACTGCACTCGAGGTGCCTAAAGCACCCAGGACACACCCTCAGCCTCACACTGGAAATTCCTGGTCAGGTTTCGTGGGTCAGAGCTGATGGATTGCACAGCCTGTCAGGAGCAGGTGGAGTACAGCTGCAGGAGGCTGTGGTTGTAGAGACGACACTCAGAGTGCTTCAGTAAAATTTCAGAAGGCTTCAAGCATCAGCTCCTTGTTATCTAAACATCTTTTGTACCTTTTCTATGTAGCCTCCCATGGGCAGCTCCACACAGCTCTGGCTCTTTCTCTCCTGTTCTCTTCCTTCAGCAGTTCCAACTCACTCCTTCCTGTCCCTAGCACGGCTGCCTAACCCTGTCTGTCCCATGTGCAAGGTCTTACCCTTTCTGTCCCTTGCATGACCTTCTGTCCCTTCCTCCTCACAGTACAGCCAGCAGACTCCAATGGACTCCAAACAGCTAACTCACTCTTTTATCACATCCCTAGCTGTGAGGGCAAGGCTGTTCCCACTCCTGAGTAATTAACACAGCTCAGTGTATCACAGGCAAGGTTGCCTTTAGCACTGTCTGTCTCTCCCAGGAGGGAGCTGCTGGGCCAGGTGTGACCAGCCAGGCTGAGCCCTGCTTGCCACAGACCGACCCGGGGTGGGGGCTCTGTGCCCTGCTCTGACCCCCAGGACAGCAGGGACAAACCTGTCTCAGCTGTGTGGGCACCACGAGGGCTCCACTGCTGCTCGCAGCGCTGCCAGGGCAGCCTCTGGGTGTGGGATGCAGCTGCAGCAGCCACAGGTGCAGTTACAGTGCAGAGGAGCCCAGTCAGCAGCTATGGGAGCTGGACAGAATGACAGTGCTCTGTGCCACAGGAGTATATTGAGATTTTATATGGTTTTATTTTACCCTCCTGATTCAGTTCACCATTGAGCGTTCCTGAATCTGATTGATTTACATGTGGATAGCTGAAGGTAATGCATATCATCTGGTGTTCTGCTCTATATAAGTTGAACAACCTTTAATTCTTTAATTGACTTAGTGTCAGAACCAAAAATAATAGTGAAACAGAATAGTGAAACAGGTTCATGTGTGTGTGTGTATATATATATATATATATATATATACACATACACACACACATATATATACACTGCATCATGTATGTGTAGTTTTAAAAATAGTTCAAAACTGAGGCTTCACCATTTCTCTTTTTTTTTTTTTTTGGTTGGAGAGCAGAAAGATTTAGTGCATGAAATGGACAATTTACACTGGAAGGATGAGGAAATATATAAAAAACTCTGTGTAGAAATGAACCTGGTTGTTGTGGTTTGAAAAGCAGCCATCGTGCCTGTGTGTGAATTTGTTTCCAACGAGAAAGTTCGGTGGCAGATTTATGGAAGAGGTAACCGAATTGTCATGGAAAAGTATAGTCAGTCTGGATCTGGATCAATACTCCATAGAGTAAATACAGATGAATTTCTGTACACAGATGACTGAATTTTCAAGCTAGAATTTAAAGATTCTGTATTTTCAGTGGTTTTTCAAGGAGAAGATGGGTTTGGTGCACTTTCAGACTTGCAGCTCTCAAATATATTTGCAAGTGAGAGGACTGCAACCTCTATAGCAATTGGAAATACAGTATCAGCTCCTAAAAAAGAGCATAAGAGCATGATTTTCATTAGATTTATAATTGTTGGCCGAATTCTTAAAATAATAATAAAACTGATTTTTATGTTTTGATTCAATAGAACACAAATCTGAAATACATACTTCAGTGAAGGATTCTTAATGGATTATATTTTTAGACTAATAGAAATTGATGACAGCAGTTAAGTCAAATTACTGTTCTCTGGTTATAGGATTTTATAGGAAAACCATGTTTTGAAACCTCTCACCTTTTTAATGAACTGCAGTAAGTAAAAACCTCAGATGGGATCAACTAAATTTTAAAGGTTTAGCAAATAGAGATAATATTAAACATTCTTGTTATCCCTCAGTGAAGTGCTATGAAATATTGTTTGCAGCAGTAGCTCTGCACGTTTGGGGCTTCATGTAGATCACTCACAGCCTTTATCTGGTTGCAGTAGCATTCTGCTCTTTGTACTATATTGCATTTGGATTTTATGTAAGTCTGAGTCGTGCTGCTGGTTGAATTAAAGATTATTATTTTTCATATTACTTGAACTGTTGTGGACTTTTTATTTCATGTTATCTACACAGGCTTTAAAGTAAAATCTTTTTCTGGCAACTGCTCCTCCTGTGGTTACTGTTTGCACAAGTGGGAGCTGCACTGATGGCAGTTTGATCAAGGAGGTGAAGGAGGGTTTGCAGGAATGTATCACGTACTGTATGCAAATTTCTTTTAGTCTAAAATTATTTGGAACACTTGCATACAATGCATTAAGCAACTCCTCTCAGATTTATGGGGAAAAAAATCCTAAAAAAAGATTCATCCACTCCTACCTGAAGGTTTTTATGGGCTAATTAAATGCCTTTTTTTCAGGTCCCTTCCCCTCTCCCCCCACGTTTGCATTATGAAACAGGTTAGTAAAGTCACGGTTTCTTTCAAGCTATTTTAATAACATGAACTTTACTTGGTACCTCATATTCACAGAGGTTTTTGCTGTGGTTAATAAAAAAGTTTGTTAACATTTTGGCTTGATTTGGTAGACAATGTGAATATTTTGTCCCCTTTTGGTTTGTTTATTACAACTTCCAAGAAACTGAGTATAGACTTTTTGTATTTTCGAATGGGAAATTGAAGGAGAAGCAAATAGTTTGTGTGGAACTTTCTGTATTATTTTTGGACTAAAGAAACCTGACATCCAAGAAAATTCCTTATGCAGTTAGATTTTGTTGTTGCTCCATTGGGGTGGATTACACATAGCTTTAAACAAAAGAAATGATGATTTATGCAGTACATAATGGTCCAGGGGTAATGAGTGTGTCACTGCATGCTTTGTGAAAATGAAATTCAGGGAATCATAATGTATGGAATATACAGTGACAACTGTGAATTAGAGAGCCATAATCCCACTGAGGAGTTCTGAGCATGACATAAACTTCAAATGTGAAGCTTGGGTGGTTTCTGGTGCTCTATCACCGGAGTTCAGAAGAAGAATTAATTCTTGTTTAAGGCCCTTAATTCCAAATTAACGAGCTTTTCTTTTCTTGTTCAATACGTGAACCTCACCTTCTTTACCATTTTAAGCTGTGTGTCCCAACATCTTTCTATCAGGACATCTGTTGTGCTCGCAGTGTGTTCCCTCTTTCTTGCAAGCTTATGGAAAGAGCAGTGACACCTTTCACTTTCAAACCACTGCAAGCTGACATCTCAGCTGTACTTAGAATAATTTTATTGTTGTCTTGTTTAAATATCCAAAGCTGCTCATCAGTCAGGCTTAAAATCTATGCCCTTGTGTTTGATAAAAGCTCTTAGCTCAGTATGTGTATGCTTTTATGGAATTTAAAGAATAAATAAGTGTGCTGTGTTTCTAACTGCAGTTAATTACTTGTGGAGTTGTGCAGCTTTTAAATAAATGGTTGGAAAGTATTTGTTTCTGCAGTTAATCTCAAGAGTTCTTTGGGAAAGATAAAAATAGGGGATTTATACAGAAAGTGGTTGTTTTCATTTTTTAAGTGATATAAAGTACTTGTGATGCTTTAGGATACATGTTTATCACAGGCTAAAAAGTGCATAGCTTGTTACAAATTGAATAACAGATTATGTACATAAGCATTTCAGGGAAGGCAACAAAGATTTTCTTATGTTCATTTCAATGTATCAGTTCACAATGACAGGTACTGAGTGCTCTTGCTACATAAAGAGTGTTGCTTCTTAGGCGGTGTCTCTCTTGCATATGAACCATGAAAAGTACATTTTATTTCATCAGATTCAAGTTTTAATCAAAATTAGGGTTTCTATTTTTAAAGACTTGCATACACACAGAGTGTATGTGCTGAAACTATAGTAATGTATAAAAAACCCCAAATACTTGTAGTTTTTTTTTTTTTAATTAGCTTTGAAGTTTGCTAGTCTTATTTTAACAATCAAACCAGTAAGACTTTGTCTTTTATGCAGATACAGTACAGATGACCCAAATATTTTTGCTTTAATTCTATTATTATTGACTCTTTTTTTTCTGTAGTTCCTAGGATTTTTGGTGTTTGGGATCCCACAATGCAAACTGAGACTGATGCCAAGGCTTCAGAACAGAGACTTAGTCTTGAAACAAATTGTTCTTGGGGCTAAACTACTGGGGCCTTTCCCAGATTTTGTTTTCTCCCTCATTTGCCAGAGAACAAGGTGAAGCTGACCATGGAAATATTATTATCTGTGTTTAATACCTTGAGAAGAGAAGTACCAGGTTATTAAGTGACTAATTCAAGGTTATGCAAAACTCTGTGGCAAAGCTGGGACTTGAGCCCAGTTCTTTCAAGTCCAAGGTTAATATCTCAACCACCAGACTGTTCTTCCTCAAAGAATGTGGCTTTCATTTCAACCCAAAAGTTCTCTTATGCTAATTTTCCTGCAAAACCAAAATCCTCTTAATTTTCTGTTGTTACGCTCAAGTAACAAGGGACTTAAAGACTGCTTCTGCAAAGTCTGACTATTATTAAGCTGTATTTGTTGGTAAAATAACTGATAATTGAAAATGTTTAAGGTTAAATAGTAAGATTTTTAATGCTTTGAATTTTTCTTTCCTCTGCCGCCTAATACTATAGATAATTTTATTATTTACTGTAACTGTTTCTGGAAACTGGACAGATTGTGTCTATCTCAGCAATATTTGAACTATAAAGCATAGTTCTTATATTTCTTCTCTCTCTCAATACATATTTATAAAATGGAAACTGAATTCTGAAGGAATTATTAATAATGTGACAGTTCAATATTATAAAATTTAAAGCTGCTGTAGAGGGACAATCGACATTAGATTTGATTTATATTGCAGCTCTCACTTAAAAGAATTAAAAGTATAGTATTCAAGACAAAAAATGAAGTTTGAGTACATACTGCCTGTCTAGAAGATGTTTTACCATACAGCAAAATTATTTCTTCCAATGAAGCTTGTGAAACTCCATCTGGAATTATATGGGAATTGTTTTACAGTTCAGCCCTGAAAAAGGGTGACAAGCCAGGACCAGTAACTGGAAGAACAACAAAATATTAGGTGTGTAATCATGGATGCTATAAATTATTGGGAAAGAAATGGAACATTAAAGAAGTTTGAAGTATTGTATATCTAATGTGTGTGCTGCGTTAGGAAACAAGTGAGCCTGTTATTTGCCAAAATATTTTCAGGGGAACTCAATTTTCAGATGCAGCTTCAATGATCTGGTTAGTTAAGATGCCAACTGGGGTAGAAATAAATGTAATGGTACTTTTAGATATTATTCATTCTTATTCAGTTTGCTCTGTGCTGTATGCTAATACCTGGTCCTCTTAAACTGATTCAGAAGATCTTGTAAATATTTTAGTGAACGGACGAATAATGTAATTTAAATGTTTATACATCTTATCTATACAAGGATATTGAAGAATTATAACAATTTCAGCAGCAAACTATTCCTGAAACACAAATTTAATTTTTTTTATGAATGAAGAAACGAAAACACAGAAAAGTTAAAATAATTCCATCAGAAGGCTGCTGCAGTGCAGGGAAGACAGCTGCAGTGCTCAAGAGATTTGTGTTGTCTTCCCAATTGTCATTTAGCAAGTGCTTTGTTCTGATTCAGTGTACTGTGCAAAAGAGGAGCTTTTGTCCTTTCTCCTCATCCAGATATACAACCTTTAAACCCACCTCCACCTTCTTTCACCAGGAGGGAACCATGACATTTTTATGGAAAATATGCAAAAGTTAGGCTCTAATAGTCATGGAATTGTATATATTTTCTAAACCTACTGATCCTTTCATGTGCTGTAACTGATATTATATAGAATTTGAATTATGAAAAAATTCCAAGGAAAGCCAGAGATGGCCAGCTGATATGACCTTTACTCATTTGTTGTTACAAAATTTATGAAATGTTTCTGCTTGTTAGTGAAATTATTATCTACGAACAAAGACTTTTTCTGGGCAGGATTTTAGCCATTGCATACTAATTAATGGAACAAAGGGATGAGGATTACAGAGGCAATAACAGTAAAATAGCCAGGAACAGTTGCACTGGGACATTATCTTCCTGTCAGCTGTGCTGTTGTGTGCTTTGGCACATCTCCCCTTGTCATCCCACAGAAACCAGAGACTTTTACGAGGGCCTCACACAAACACGCCTCGTTCTGTCCATGTGGCTTCTCTCTTCCAGAAGAAATTCTACCCACTGGGTCAGCAGAACCAGATGGGGAGGAGAAAATAATCTAGTGCTGGTGTTCTGAGTGAGATGTCAATGGTTCACCGAAAGGGATAGAGGATGAATGATTTCTGTAACCACTAATTGTGAGAGAAACTGTTTAAGGCGAAGTGATTCACTCTTCAAAAATACATGGTGGCAATTTGAGTATCCTCAGTCTGTTCTGGCATGAAATCCTAATGTATAGAGAGATTTTTCTCAGCTATCAGGGTCATCAAAGACTTCTAAATCTGGTAACTGGTAGTTAAGTTTTTACTGGAAAACATGGCAGGATGATAAAAGGTTATTTTGCTGAAGAATGTTTTCATTTCTGCTACTGAGTACCAGAGATCAGATATTCTCAGCATATTCTCTAGATAATAATTTTCTTCAATTTTTCTCCACTGTGTTATTTAGAAATATTGTTTTTCCAAGGCTTCTAGTGGCTCTTTTTAAAATTTATCCTCTCACACCTTGAGGCCCCCAAACCCTGATTTTTAGATAATTAAGCAAGTGGGTTCATACAATTTTTCTATTTGATGTTTTGGGAAGAAGTTTCTGCCAACCACAGATCTCTTCTAAAGCGATCACCAAACACTCTTCATTTGAACCAAGAATATAAAAGGGCTTGGGGTGTGATTGGAATATTTGTGTGCTTATTTCTTGACTTTTTTTTTTTTTTTTTTAATGCATTATTGACAGGAAAGCTGTAAATTTGACAGAAATCAAAGTAACATTCTTTAATGTAAACGGTTGCAAAATTTTCTAATTTATTGAAATAAATGCTCCTTTTCACTGTTTCTTATCAATGTATAATTTTATTTTTCTGACTTGCATGGGTGTACTGATGAAGTGATTGGCAGTATTCCTGTGGTTTGACTTTTTATCACCAGTTGGAACAGGAAAGCTTTGAAGAATGAGCCAAAAGCAAATTATGAACAGGACAGTTTTTTGTTTGTTTTGAAGGCTGGAAAACATTCCCTTATCAGCTCAGACATTGTTCAGCATCCATCTGATTAGGGTGTTCTAGAGACATCTAGAGATGTGTGATGGCACCATTAAAGCTTAAATAAAGCTCAGGAACACACACAAGCTAAGTGTTAGTTAAGTGTTGCTGTAAAATGACCTTTTCCATGTTCAAATACCCTTTAGGAGAATTTGGGTGTACATATCTGCTGCATTCCACTGTGGGAAACTGTGAGGAGTTATTTTAAAAACGGATGGTTGAGAACGAAATTAAACCAAATGAGGCAAACATTGTATCTGAGAACCATTTATTGGTAATGAAAACAAGAAGGAGGAGGAGTTTCTCAAAGGAAAAAGAAGGCTAGAAGAGACAGAAAAGGAAGGAAAATGGAAAAGGCCTGGGGGAGAGGGGAGAGAGAGAAGACAAAGGGGAGAAGAGAACGTTCTCAGTGGGGTCCACATCCCGCAGTTGGGCTGTGCTGGCTGTGACCTGGGGAGCACCCGGGGGGCGGGAAGGTGCGGGAAGGGAAGGTGCGGGAAGGGAAGGTGCGGGAAGG
>VXBR01007848.1:275514-506856 GCA_013400215.1 Cisticola juncidis | reverse complement strand
TGCGGGAAGGTGCGGGAAGGTGCGGGAAGGGAAGGGAAGGGAAGGGAAGGGAAGGGAAGGGAAGGCCGCACACAAGGGGAGGGAAGGGCCGGACGGGCAGGAGCGCCAGGAGCCTGTGCAGGTTGGTGGCGAGGGTCATGGCTGTGGGTGGCTGGGATGCAGGTGGCTCAGGCAGGGATGCAGAGGTGAAGCAGGCAGGGATGCAGGTGGCTCAGGCAGGGATGCAGAGGTGAAGCAGGCAGGGATGCAGGTGGCTCAGGCAGGGATGCAGAGGTGAAGCAGGCAGGGATGCAGGTGGCTCAGGCAGGGATGCAGAGGTGAAGCAGGCAGGGCGTTGGTCAGGGACACAGGGAGGCAGGGAGACAGGAGGGCGAGCAAGAGCCAGCAAGGACAGGAAAGCCCAAAGGTAGGCAGAGCAAAAAGCACAGTATTCAAAAAGCACCTTGCCAAAAGATGAAAGCATAAGCTGCAAAAGCCCTAGTCCAAAAGTCCACACTCAAAAAGTATGTTCAGAAAAGGCCCTGAGGCTTTGATGCATTACTTTTTATGGTCCTGGCTGCTCCCAAGGTCTGCCTGCTGACAGGAGAGCATTGGCCCAGCCAATGTCCCACTGCAGTCCATCGGCAGAGACTTCTTGCCATGGATTGCAGAGCATCTCTGGGGTTCAGTGCCCTCAGTGTTCCCCTGCTGCCTGCCTGTCCCACAAGACATGAACTGGCTGCCAGGCAAAGCCTCCCCAAAGGCAAGGCCTTCCTCCATCTTACCCTGGCTGCCTGCTGGACATGGCACACGTACACTGCTCCCCCACATGCCAGTGACAACCAGGCTGAGACAAATAAATTCAAACAAACAGTATCAGTGTTAGTTTGGGTGCAGGTGTCAGTGCAGTGGTGCTGATCTGTTTGTGCAGGGCTAAACCACATTCTGCCTGTGCATTGCCAGCCCTCCAGAGCCTGAGCACAGCTGGAATTGGTCTGGTCCCAGTTTGTGCTGGCAGCTGTCTGTGACCATGGGTCTGCAGTGGTATCTGTGTCCTCTCATGTGCCTCTCAGAGGTACCTGCACACCTGTACAGTTACTGGGAGGTGTGTTAAGCCAGGAGGAGCTGGGGTGGCTGCCTTGCCAACAACTTAATCAAACTGGCTCACCTGTCCTCCCACCACCGCTGGGCGTGAGAGGAGGAATCTCCTTCAGCTGGGGACTAAGAACCTCCAGAATCAGCAGCATGACTTGGATCTGAGGCATTCTAGCCATCTCAGAGGTTTGGATGTCCTGTGGGTGCAGTTGCTCATCTGTAAAGTTTTGCACCTTGGTCCTGAAATAAAAATTCTTGAGGTATCATGGGTTGTGTTACTAACAGACAGTAAAAGGGGAACTTTATTTTGAATGAATTGAAGGCAACCTATTTTGGTTAATTCTTTAAAGGCACTGAAGAATAATCCTTATTTTGATACTGAAACAAAACAGTTGATTTGCTTGGTGATGTCCAAAAAGAGTGGTTGAATCTAAAATTGATTTTACGATGCTGTAGGATTTTTAGTTATCAGAAACCTTCCCAGTTGTGATACTGTGACAGGAATACAAGCTTTGTCAGAGTCAGGAATTTCTATGCAAACATTGACAGTAAATATGAAATAAATTAATAACTCTGTATAACAGGTTATGGAGTAATAGTACAAGTTAGAATTCAAGCGCAAGAAGAAATGCATGTAGTGCATCCTGTGATTAAAATGGCCCTTGTGAATTGTTTTCAGTCTGTGTTAAAAAAAAATAGTAGGTGGTGTTCTATTGAAGTCTTTAAAGATATCTTGCATCTTTTGCTAGTGGCTATTATGCATTCAGGCACCTCAGGAACAAAGAAATGACAGAGAAATGGATGGCCTGGGTTTAACTAAGTAGGTGATGGTACAGATGAGGCCTGATAAGCTTAACACTCCATCTCTGTGCTGCCACTGTGGTTTGCAAGGAGATTAGAACTGTCTGACTGTGAGGAGGGCAAGCTCCACAAATTCACTCATACATGGCAGTTCTGTAATGAGGTGATACTTCATTCCTTAAACTACTGAACTAGAACTGCACAAACAGATGTGTGCCTCTGGCAGTGCTGTGCAGGCGCACAGGCTCTGCCGTGCCTCCAAATGCAAACACGGTGTCCACTCGCCACAATTGTGTTTTATTGGTGTACACTGTGCTTTGTGTGTTTGTAATAATAAAGGGCAAATGATGTTGTTGTGAAATTGGAAAGTAAATTTAAGGGTGTTTATAATGCAGGGTAGAGTTTGAAGAGGATCTAAATAATTGTTATAATTTTCAGTAGGTTAAGGTGACAAGATTTAGTGTTGGAAATTGAGTCCCTTTCCCTTGGTTATTTGCATTATGTTGCAAAACTTTCAAAAAGCTCATAAGCTGGAGATGTGGCCCCACTTTGAGTGTTTTATGCAGTGAAAAGCCCAAGGTCAGCTCAGACTCAGAACTCAGCTTTTCTGTGTTTGGGGGCAGCAGTTCTGCAGAACCACAGAAGGATGTGAAATGACCACTGAGACCCTAATTCACATAGAGTTAATCTTTATGTGCTGACTTGTTCTGCCTGCTTTAATAGCACCGCTTGTGATTTTAACTTCAGTGTATGTTAATTACTCTGCTGCTTAGAGGCCTGAGTGCAGTTCAGCAAGGTCACTGCTTTGTGGTGCACACTGAGGAATTTATCAATAGGTTGCCTTGCAGTGACCTGTGATTGTGGTGCCTTTGTTCGATTTTTTGAGGTTTAGTGAAATTGTGTATTTTTGTTAAGCAATGAAATAGTAGCAATCTGCTGATGGCAGTTTGCTGAACATTCTCATGAAGAATATATTTTGAAAATGGAAACTTTAATTTCCATGTGTGTGAAAATGCACTGTTAATTATAGCAGTCTAAGGTTTACTTTATACAAAAATAATACTTAGAACAAATGTAATACAATGAATATTGAAATTCTGTTCTTTAGAAAGCAACAGCACTCTCTTTAAAACCAGAGAACCAGTAATTTTATTGTTTCCTCTCCTAGAAGAGGAAAAACACCTCTTGCTGGTCCAGAGACAGTCCATCGGATTAACAGGACCTCCAAATATTTTTTTCCTAATAAGGGGATGCCTCTGTTAGATGCTGATCACTTAAAAACTCTGTCTTTTTTTCAATTGCGAATAAAGGGCACTATTTAATTAACAGTGGAGTTGAATTAAAAAACCTAAGCTGAGGCATAAGCAAATGATAAGTGATAAGTCTTTCCATTATGGGATATTGAACCACACAAGGCTTGGAACATTTCTACAGGTACATTCACTAGGACAGTACTTGTGCTGCAGAAATGTAATCTTAGGCATTGGTCATTTATACTAATAAACAACCGAACCAGAGCAAGATCTTTTGTTTAAGAAACAAACTCTCAAATTGTAGTACTTGAAAACATCAGCTGGTATGTGCATATTCTCCCAAAAATCCAAGCTGTTTTCTCTATGTGCAAATAAAGTAATATTTTTTAAAGTGCTCTAAATATATGAACAGAAAAGACAGAGTAAGGAGGTAACAATATGCCTTCATTTTATAATTAACAATTTTTATGTGATTACCGTGTTCTTCTACTTGCTTCCTCTCATGTGTGAAGGCAGTGAAAGTAAATTAATTACCATTAGCCTGAAGGAGAGCACACTGTGTTCTTTACAACTTCATAGTATTGATTTGGCTGTTATTCATGGCTTCTATTCTTTGCTATTCAGATTGATGCATCTTTAATTCATAGATACATTATCATTAATAGTGGTTTATTGACCAAGCAAAACAAAGCTGTTGTTGGGTCCTTTCTAGTACCAAAGCCTTGGACTTTTTCTGATAAGTGTGTTAGTTTGTGCAGTCTGTTACAGACTCTGGAGTTAGATGGTTTATTTCTGTACACTAGGGCAATGATCTGTTGTGGTGCTATAGGTAATATGCATATTTTGTGAGGTGAACTCTGTTGGTAATGTAATGAATTCCTGACTTACAAGAAACCCTTTCTGCTCCTTTTGAGTATCAGAAAAAAGCTGAATAAGCATCTCCTCATTTTTGTATGTATTTTACAGCTAACTGAACATAGAAAACTCTCTAAGAGATAGAAAAAAAGAATGTGCCCTGCATTTTAATATGAAATAGGTTTGGTTCAGATTTAATTTGGGCAAATTTAAGTTTTCAAAAACAGCTCTTAACGGACAATTTTTTGAAATGCTTCCAATCTGATCAGATACTGACAAGTGGGTACACAAAAATGAATCTACTCTAGCTTTGTAGCCAACTTATTTTTTTGTTTAGTTTTGTGAGATTTTTGAGAAAGGAAGAAAGACAGGTTTGTAATACAAGTGTGAGACTATACAAATTTCTGAGTAGAGGGTCTGAATCTGGTTCATATTTGATGCTAGGTTTTGAGGAAGGTGATATCATTAGGCAGCTATGAACACTTAATAAAAATGTCTTGAGTTTTCAATTTTGGGGGAAATAAGGGCAGAGACTGAGGCTGCTGTGCTTCAGTCCTCTCTGCAACACTGAAATTGCTCAGGGCTCATTTACCCTTCACAGTGATGTTTGGGAACACCTGCATGTGGGTACAATATGGTACAGAGGTTACTATTGTCTGGATTATTCATCCAATTATCATAAAAAACCCCAACCAACCAACCAAACCAAAATCAAAACAAACAAAAAAACCCCATAAAACCCCCCACCAAACAAACCAAAGAAAGAGCTACAAACACAACTCTGTCTGGGGTTTTGATGCACAGGACTTTTCCTTAATAAGGTTTCAATTGTCTTTTTTAAAAGTGTGACAGAGCAAAAATTCTGTTGGGGGGAAAAACATATTGAGAGCCAGCATGCCAGATGCCAATCTACGACTCTCATAGCTAAATGGTCCAAAAGAAAAGGATCTGCACAAGTTCTGCTGTACAGGGCATTAGTTTATCCCATATTACAGCCTTTCAAAGGCAGTTATTAAATAGTGGAATGAGTGTGGTTTGGCAGTTGAACTTTAACCCTTCGTTTGTCCTTGTCTGTTCACCAGTTTGTTTTATGAAGCTTTGAAGGAAGTCATGATGGATATGCTGCTCTCCACGAGGATACAGCAGGGCTGGGTATCCTCTTCTCTTCCTTGTGAAGTTTTATAAGTGACTGGGAATCACATATGGAAGTGAAAAGCATTAGCTTGTGTGGCAAAACCACAAAAATGTTTTCACACTTCCAGGCAGTGCCAAAGGCTATAGTTAGGTTTCCAAATCTTTTTCTTTCTTTTTTTTTTTTTTTTTTTTTTTTTTTTTTTTTAATCGGTAACTTCCTGAATTCTTCTCAAGACATCTGCACTCAGACCAGATGCAGGTGGTCTGATTTGCAGAGATGCTGAGAATAGACTGATGTTGCTGGCTTTGATGTGAGGGGAGTTCAGATTTTTGAAAACATAATAATTTTTAATGTTCAGTGGTGAGACAAAGAATTGGGAGCCTAAATTTAGGCTCAAATTCAGGTATTCAGATGTTATGCTTTTTCTTGTTATTACAAGTCCCCTTTGATCTGTAGTGTTCTGACACATGCCTGAAACCCTAAATCAATATAAATACTTTTATCAGGTGCGTACAGAGAAGTGCAATAATGAGCCAGAGCAGCAGGGATCAATGCTATGTCCTTCAGAGTGACAAACAGTGAAATATAAAGCTCATTTAAGAGTTAATGTTGAAGGTACCACACAATGGTTTAGAGGCGTCCAAGCAGACAAATGTTCGTGATAGAGAACATTGCAAAACATAATTTGTGTCCTGAGGAGATTGTCTTTCTTTTTCTGAGGAACAAATCCCATTAGTGATTCTTAAAAGCAGTGCTTTTGGACCTTCTCAAAAGACATGGATATGGCTAAGCAAAGATTTGTCTTGGAACACACTTCTTTTTTTTTTTCTCTGCATACATTCCACTTTACTTCAAGTTTTCTTGGCTGCTCATTTTATTTTATTGCTCGTTTGGGGGCAGGCATGAAGGGTGCAAAGACAATTGTGCCATTTTTCTTAGATGGAAAATAAGTTTTGTCTAATAAAAGTCTATAGAAATACCCAGTACATGAGCTGGGTGCAAGGCAGGCATAGGTTGAGGGGGAACAATAAGAAGAGAAAGAGACATTCAGTGATAAGAGGAGTCTAAAGAGAAAAAAACCCCATTACCACAATGTCTGATTGAAAAAATTAGTTTGTGGTTGTATCCTGTGACCTTACAAAGTAAGCTGTCTTTTTTGGCCGTTCTTGTTTCCAGCAACCATGGAGGCTTTTGGAGAAGACTAATGCAGCTCTGTGTACAAAAGAAAATGTTGTAGTATCTCATCCCTGCTGAGAATTGGTGATGGTAATGAGTTGTCAGGTTCCCTGTTTCTGAATCTTCAGTGGCCTAGAATAAGTGTCCAGATGAAACATTTGCATTCTCAGATCGTTTCAATGTTTTGTGAGGAATAGATTAGTTGTACATGCTTTTAATATACTTTTAATATACTCTCTTCTTCCTGAGAATATAGTGAAGGCTTTGCCTTGGATGGACATGTCCTTTGGATTATGTTAATTCTGCAGATTTATACCAATAGGTGTTTTGTTCCTCATGTAAAGCAGTGCACATGAAATACTGTAGTGAGTTTTCAAGAGTATCAAGAACAGCCTTATGGAAAAAGGATTCTCCAGAATGTTCTTTTTCAGTTTAAATATGGGCTTTATGTTCTTTTCTAAAATAGAAGCAAAGGTGTGGGTAATTGTATAGACAGCTTCTGTGAAATATATTTCCAAAGCCGCTTTTAATAACTGGCTCTTGGAACATCCTTGCTGGCCTATGGAGATGTTTCAGATGTCTGAAATAATTTGCAAGACAATAGTTTGCTTTTTCAGCTATTTTCAGTAGTGATTAAATTCATATTCAAGAAAGCTGGTGAGGTAACCCTCCTGTAAAAGGAGTCCCACATGTCCTTGGCCTCTGCCATGGGGCTCTGGAGGCAGCAGCCAGGCAAACCTCCCCAGAGATTTGTTACTCTGGTTAGCACTGACCAAAGCAACTTTGTTAAAGAGAACGATGGGAAATGCATTTCCAATTTCTGTTTGCTTGGAATTAGATTGCCTAACTAGTTATTTGTATCATCCATTTATGGTGATTTTTTTTCCATTAGATACTTCAAGTAAAAAATAAATACTGAATTAATCTCAGAAAACAAGCATTTGAACCTCCTGGAGTGTGTTTCCTTATCTTTTTATTTACTAGATGTTATAATGCATCACCAAGGTGATTGCTTTCCTAAAATTGTATTTGTGATGACAAGTACTCTGTGGTAGAGTAGCTTTTATCTTCCCCCATTAGCTTAGCTGTTTTAAGCATACTTGTATTGAAGATTCTTCTAATTAATGTTGTTTACATGTATTCTTGGTTATATAGATGGTATATATGTTTATATAGATATAAACATATCTAGTTGTGAAAGGTTCAAGGAGACACCTTGTGTGGCATTTCATAGATGGGGCAGAGGAATGTTGCTAAATCAGGAGTTCTGGGGCAGAAGAATGTTGCTAAATCAGGAGTTGGGTTGTTTGGTTTTGATGATCATTAAGCTTAATGCTTTAATGGGTTTGGTATTGTAAAATTTACACATAGCCATGAGGTAAAAATAGGTCAGAAATAAATATCTTTGTAAAGATTTAATATGCCGGGGGTATAGTGCCCTTGCAGTGATTTCAATGTGTAAATTCTTTTGCAAGGAAAGCAATAACTATCCTTGTCAAGTCTGCTGATGATAACAAATTTCCCTGGGTAGCTGATCTTTGGTGATAATGTACCAGGTACAGCATTGAGTAGCTAATCACAGTAAAGTAGAATGCAAAAAATCCTTTGTTTTTCAAGTGTTACTTTTGTGAAGTAACCAAACTGGACTTTGAGGCAACAGGAGTTCCTCAGACTGCAGTAAGTGCAAGAGTCAAATGTGACGGGCTAATCCAGAGCTCCTAGGAATTGTTTGATGAAGTGAGTGAGAATTTCTCTGCAGAAAATGAGTGTGCCATCACACAGGCGTTGCTGATGGATTTCATCAACACAAAGAGGTTCAGGAAAGGTTAATAGGAGTGTGTAATGTGGTGTAACACAAACCCTCAATTATTAAGGAGTTCTCTGTGTCAAGGTGAGGAGAAGCGTGCTGCTGTGATTCACCTTGCCATGCAGATCAAGAGGAAGTTAACAGAGTTGACTGTGGTTTATTGAGCAGGCCATTGCAAGAAAAACCAAGAGAACTTGCTCTCTTTGTAGTTCTGAACTGTTGTGTGACATTGGGCACATCACTGAATTAAAGGATAGCCCAATATCCTCTTCTACATGAAGACTGTGATAGATACATGCTTTATAAAGTCTTTGAAACTCTGTGGATGAAAAATTTTATACCAACTCTGAACTAAAATAATTTTGTTCAACGACAAAATAAAAATACCATAGTTGTTTATTTTGTTAAAGTTGCTCCGCTGAATGAATACATTTTAGAGTCAGATAGCAGCATAACAGTGGCACCTAACAGAACCACCCCACCATGGGGTCAGTGTGATAAGGGGAAAATACAAATCTCGTACGAATAAGCGATTCATAGATTAGTCTGTCTGAGGAGTGCACCATCTGTATTTGCTATCTCTGCTGTGCCTGTGCCATCTGAGTACCCTTCTGCTCAGTGGAAAAGCTCAGACGCCCACTCATGCACATGTGATGCTGGAGAAGGCTTTTTATTTGGCTTCCAGTCGGGTTTGTTCCAGCAGTGCATACATGGTCAGTGACCCCTCAGCTCTAATGAGGCATTCAGAGGCTGGGCTGGGTAGTTTTAAATCTTCTACTGGGAATTGCTCTGCCATGTCCCACACACAGAAGGGATGTGTGCTGTATGGCAGAGCACTGCAAGAGCTCGTGCCACATAAGGCTTGAACTGTCACCAGTTTTGTCCCACCAATTTGAACATGGATATTGCCTTCTAAAATGCTGTGAGAGACTTTCCAGGTGAAGAGTAATTTTTATTTGTTTTGATTCAAGAACCCAAAGCTGTGTTTTGCTATAGTCCCTGCTCTGTGCATTGCTTTTTAAATTTCAACAGAACTATTAATCAGGTAAGGCAGCAACTAATGAAACATTTTGAGTTTGCTCCATACATAAGGCAGGTTTTGGGTTCTATAATTCAAAAAGCTTACAAAACCAAAACCTATATAAAGTGCAAAGAGGAAGAGGTGTTATTAAAACACCCTGAGTAGATGACATTTTTAAAAATTTTGTGCAGTTGTGCTAAAAAAGAATTTAAAAATTGTTATGCAATTTAAGAGGAGCAAAGAAAAATGAAGGGCCTTAATGTTAGTTTGTAATGAAGAGTAGATTATTGAAAGAAAAAATAATTTCTTTATGCATATAAAAGTAGTTTATTACCAACCTTTTGGTCCCTACAATTTAAAAGAACTTGACATAAAAATTCAAGGCTACTTCAGTTAGGAAAGTCAACTTGAGTGATAAATTAATGCATTTAGGGGTAAAGAGTAAGGTCAGAACTGTGACATTACTTTTGACTCTGCAACTCAAGAAACTGCTTTAAGAGCTGCAAATTGTGTCAGCTGCCACCTTTTTGCAGCCTTTCAGTCTCATTAATTACATCTGATTTTTGGGGCATCTCAAATATAGAATCAAAATAATTCTAGTAAGTTTATTAACTCCTGAGGCTCTTCAGTCCAGCACTGCCTCTCTGAAGGGAGTCACTGTTAGGATTTGCATGGCAGAGGGAGTGAAGCGAGTCTAAACAGTTCAACCACTGCACAGCACAGCCTTTCTACTGGGCCAGAGATATTAATTGAAATCAAAAGTTGGTGATTTAATCAAAAGTGTATGTTTCTGCAATCTCACTTTACATTTGCAATGTTGAGGCTTGAACATCTGAAAGTGGTTTTTTGAAAATGGCATGGAGTAAACACACATTTAATTTTTTCATGGAAACAATGGATAGATTGGATATTTGATCTGCCATTTGCATGCTGGTTCTGCTTTGTCATTTTTAAACATAAAATGTATATATGCACATATAGTTTTAACATGCCTGTGACAAAATCTCTCAACCAGCAACATTTGTGGAGTGTGTGCAGCAGAGCTCCAAATGCACCTCAGAGGCAAATAACAGTTCCAAATATGCAGCACAGAGAGATGACTTCTGAAGTATTATTACAAGATTCCTGTTGAATTCCTTTCTTTAATCAGGGTGGTAGTGGTATTTACTGGCTCTGAAAATCCCGGGGAGTGGGAAGAATTTTCATCATAAATGAGTGTAGTGTTCTGCAGATGTACAAAGCAGCCAGAGCCCTTTTGAAATACTGAGGCTAAGGACGGTGTACACACGTGTAAGTAACTTGGAATATTTTTTTATACGGCGCAAAGATGAATATCTTGATTTTGATAAGACTTGATAGACATAGGTACAAGTAGGAACACAAAGACTGTGTTTCTCTTTAGAATAAAAACAAGGACAAAAAAATCAAGCTGTAGCCAAGAGTCTTCCTTTAAGAGAGGATTTCTTTTCCTGCCTTGGTCACTCAAACTCTGTGGGTTTTGGTGTGGTTTGGCTTTGTTTTTGTTTTGTTTGTTTGGGGGGTTCTTTGGTAATTCTTTGTTAGCACTTTTTGGTTTGTGTGTGTTTGTTCTTTCAGAGCCAAATAGTTAGACTGCATTAAACACTTCTGATCTGAGTTTTGTACAGATTGCTTTTTGGTTTGTTATTTCTAGATGATCATTTAACAGGAAAAAACCGCCACACCTAAACCAGTGAAAAACATAAAAGCATTAAGGGTTCTGACAGTGAAATAGTGTCTGTCTTTCCCCAGTGCTTATGTGAAATGATCTGGCAAAACAGATACTGAAGAAATAATGTATTTTTTGTGGGCTTTCTCAAATGATAAATGTTCTTGTCTCTCTAGAGAATTCCTTACCAAATGCTGATTTTTGCAAGCAGTCAGAATCAGCATTTCAAGTATTTTTTAAATAATGCAGCAAATCAGAAGACGTATCCGCTTCATTTCTAGACAATTGGAAATTCAATTATCAGAAGAAATTTCCAACTATGACTCTAATATTTTATACTCCTTTTAAAGCAAGTCAATTGTTTATAGCAAAGTTAGAGCCCTTATCTCTCCTTTTACTAAAAATACACATTATTGCCTATGTTACAAATGATGAGAATTATCACTGTCTCTTAATGAAGTAAAATTGGGGAATATTGAAAAAACCCAAGGCTTGATTTTTTAATAAAACAAAAGAACAACTTAATCATCAGCTTCATTATTTTTACATGGAAAGGAAATGGCAATTTAAGGCATTGCTTGTATTGTACTTCATAGTGGCAGTACAACAAGGCAGTTTGCAAGTCTGGAGTATAAAGACAAGCCTGGCCCAAGAGCTTGCTTATTTCACCACTCATTTTGCTTAGCTGGAATGATAGTGCCATGCTGCTTCTCAAGATGACATCAAAATAAAATAATATCATTTGAAAACAAATTCCAGTTTATTTCAAAGGGACTATGTCTTTGCTGTTTTTATTTACTTTATTTAAACCTGAATTTCAGAGGTGAAAATTTCGTGCTGGGAGAAGGATGAGGCCTGGAGGTCAGACAGCCTCTGCAGTGAAAGGAAGAGAATGCAGTATTAATTATGGCCTTTGCTGTGGTTTTATTGTGGTTTTGTGTTTTTTCACTATCCTGTGTGATTCAGGTTTCTTACATTGATAGTTATAAAATCAGATTCTCTAATGATGAAATCTAAATCCCCAGCATCCTGCAGTGAGCACTGGGAGCAGGGGCACAGACACACCCAGGTCAGGCTCGCACCTCTCCCCTCCAGGTACAAGGAGAGCAAAAACAGCTGGAAGTTTTTTCCAGCCACATAATTTTCCTGTTTTGGAACCTTCCAGTGATGGCTGAAAAAATTATAGAAGTGCTTTTTTATGGCTGTGGAATTCCAAATATGAAATACATATTACATAAACCTCTTAGTTGCCAGGGTCTTGCAGACCAAGTAAGCTCTTATTTTGTTGCAAATGTTCTTGAAGGTTTCCAGCAACTGAGTGCACTTGCACTGTGCAAGATGTGGGGCCTTTTCAAAGAGATTTTAAATAATATCTTCTGTTTCTTTCAATTTACTCTTTTGTGTTAGAACTTTGGCATTTGAATTATGAAAAAAATTGTTTATTTACTACAGACTGGCATAATTATAAGATCATAAATTACAAGTTAAATCCACATCTATTTTGAGTGCAAGTTATTTTTAGTTTTCAAAAGTACCAGTTACTCAACATTGAGAAGTGTGGCTTTTTAAAATGCTTTCACAAGAGCCTAATAGACCATGTGTTAGGATTCTGTGTGCCTAGAAAATGTTGTGGATTTCAACAGTACATTCAGTTTTCAGGCAAGAGCAGTGAATAATTGCCTGGCTTTCTTCACTCAATGGCAAAGCTTAAATCAATAAATCTGATGACCTGAAGGCTGTCTCTTCAAGCGATGCATTTTAGAATACTTTCTAAAAACCCAAAGGTCAAGTTTAAGGGAAACATTTTTATCAGAAGGTGAAATGTTGAACATGATCTGTGCAGCTGGAAATAAGTGATTCAAATTTGTACTTGATTTGTTTTTAATTCTCCAAAGCTTCAAATCCTGTGGGATGTGGACAGACATTGGCATCATTAATGAACAGGCAGTGTTTTCAATTTACTGATCATTTACTGCATTTTATCACAGTATTTGTTACAATAGCATTTATCTTGTCTCTTGTCTACTGTGTTCTTACATCTTCTCCAGTGAATAAAAAAATAAAAGTGTATTTTTTTATTTTAGAAAAATCACTTTTATCTCGGTAATGACATAAATGGACTTCAAGAATTGAAATCAGAACTCTGTTGATGCTATCTAAGTGCAAATCAAAGAGGGGAAAACCCCCAAATCTCCTGCCTGCCTTGAGAGAGCAAAATGCAAGGGGTTTGTTTGAAGTTTCTTATGTTGCCAGATTGCTATTTAGGTCTGAGACTAGATATCCATTACAAGTAATAATGTGGAAAAATGAAATTATCGCTAAAATTACATATATATAAATTGCCCTAAATATTTACTGACAACTTTGTATTTTTAACTTTGTTCTGAAATCATTTGCAAATTATGTTTTATTAAATATTGTTTCATTATCAAAACATTTACACAAGTTTTTACAGAAAAGTGTAAAATTTAAAGGAAATAGAAAGTGTCAGTCTACCTTGAAAATTAGTTTTTTTGGGGGAAATGGGTACATCATGTGTAGACATTGTCTTAACAAAGAGTCCTTTCTTGCATCACCAGCCAGGACATAACTAGTCCTGACTAATTCACTATTTTGAACTTCCTAATATTCATTGAGGTGCTTTGAACCACTGTTTTTCGTCACCTTATTCTCCATTGTCTCTCTGGAGTTCTATAATCCTCATTCTGCAGGCAAATTTTAATGACACTTTTTTTTTAACTATACCATTTCATTTTATTCACTCAAATACCGTGGGTTGTCCCAAGAGTCTGCTGTAGAGGTTTGGGAGATATTTCTGGCACCCAGGGCTGATTGGCAGGAGGCAGGTATGCCTTCCTTCTCCCTCCCTGTGGCATGGAGGGGCAGGTTTGGGAGCAGGTGAAGGGTTTGGTGATGGGCAGTGATCAGTTCAACTCAACTGTGCATGGTTTAGAGAGAGACAAGCAAACAATACCAGAGTAGAAGCCAACAGTTCCTAGAGTACAGGCTGCAGTGGCATAACGTGGGGAAGAAGAATGTTCTCAGCATTAAATTCTTTTTAATAACTAATTTTTACAAAGCTTCCTAGTAAAGCTTCCTTGATAAGGGAAAAAAAAGTATTGATATGCAGAAAATAGAGGATAAAAATTGTTTTGAATATATTTTTAGTGCTTAGGCATTCTGAGAGTTATTCACATTGTGAAACGAGGTAATACTCATCACAGTGGATAAAGGGTGCTTTGATGCTTGTGTTTGGATGAAGGCTCATGTTCATGTGCTTTGTTTGGGCTTTTCTTTGCGTGAAAAGTTAAGCATGTCTAGATAAGCTTGCAGTGTAAGTACTCATAATGTAAGCATTGTGTAAAGCTGGTGATATAGGCATCTACAGGAAGCTCAGCTGAGGAGGAGGATGATTCTAGTTTGCCAAGGCACAGGGATTGCCAATCGTAGCACTGTTTTTACATGATTTTTGGAGGAGATACAAGGAATTTTTGTTCCTTTTCTTTGGCTCTTGTTTAGTTGTGGGGAAGAGTAATTTAAACATTGTGAAGGGGAGTTATCGTTTTCCTACAGTGCATGAGATAAATATTTTATTATTTTTTAAATGGACTTCTGGTTCTAATCCAGTTGTTCTCTCCCCATGACAGCATCTTGGCACAAAGCAGCCTGCTGTCACGCAAATAAAGATCAAATAAATGAAGAATGTCAGCAAAGTGTAATATAAAACGAATAATTAGTTGTTAAAATTTCAGCTTGTTCCCTGTGAGTAACTTTTCCCTATTTTTCTTTTCTTCCAGAAATACAAAGAATATGAGAAGGATGTTGCAATAGAAGAAATTGATGGCCTTCAGCTTGTGAAAAAGTTAGCAAAGAATATGGAAGAAATGTTTCATAAGAAGTCTGAAGCCGTACGGGTAAGCAGCTGATCAATCTGCTATTTCCTTCTATGATGTAAAACTAAATATATAGTTTAGGCTCTGCTCTGAAGGCTGTATTAGCAATTGAAGGTGCTGAAGGGGAAATGCTAAAGCATTCAGAAGTACTTTAGGATCACTGTTCAAGAGAATAGATTTAAATTATTTATACTGCCAACAGATAAATATAAGAGTGTGCAATGAGATTGGGACTACCAATTTCCAGTATGAGTTTGTAACATATCACTTGTGTGCAGTAAAACCTAACTGCACATGGTTTAAATGTTAGATTTAAAATATCCAACCAAAGCAGACTTCATTTCAGTGCTCATTATTATAAAAATAGTGTCACGGGGAAATGTCTGAGTTCAATAACTGTCCTTTAGTTAAGAAAAAGTGCAAACACTTCAAATCGTAAACACTTTAATTGTGGCAAGAACTACATCACTCTTCAGGCAACTTGTTCATGATCATTGAATAACTAGACACCTCTCTGTATGTATGTAAGTTTTTGTGCTTTTTTCTTTTTTTTGTTTTTGTTTTTTCTGTCTCCATTCTGATCCTCCTTTTGTAAAAGCTTTGGTGTCTATTAGACTTACTATAAAACCAAGAAGTTCAGAATTTTATGTTTTATTATATTAAGTATGAGTTTGTTGTTACACGTATTCTAAAGAGTAACAAATCTTCCTGTTGTAGTTTTCCTTTTGCATTATTCTTTGCTAGAAACTGAAGTGACTGCCTGGAACAATAGCTCCTGTGGCATCACCCCTGTCAGCAAACTCACAGGACATTACAATGATGCTGTTTGCCATCAGATGCTCTATTTCAGCCAGATTTATCTGCTCAATTGAGTTGAAGATCCTCATGTCTCCTCTGTGGAGCTGGAGGTATCACCCGAGGACAGGGATTCTCATTGTGTGACCAAGGATACAATTTCACCTTCAGGCTTGTACTATTTGTTATGTTGCAAAGGGAGGAAAGAATTTGGCAACTTTTAAGAGCCTGAATTTTTAGGGCTGGCAGTGAAGTAAAACATTTCAGCTTGTAAAACTGAGCACACTTGGCAGGGAAGCAGAGAAAGACAATAAACATGGAACCCCGCAATGCTATTTTTACAGTGTGTTTTTCAGAGGAAAAACTACACTTTAATATGTGTGCAACAGCTTCCAGAAGCCTGAAGAATATTGACTTGGAGAAGGGGGAGGACTCTCTTCCTTGTTTCTTAGCAGAGAAAACTGTTCCCCTGAGATCATAATGTGAACAAAGCATTCTTGGAGCAGCATTTGTTTAGAGCGAGAAGTGACCAGTGAGCTGCACACTTGGCTGGCGAGGGAATAGAATTCCATCAGTGAGGAGGGCTGGTGGGGAAGAGCAGCTTGTGTCTCAATTAGAGCTTCAAAACAAATGTTTAGAACAGGTTTGGTCTCTTCATACAGATGGTATTTTTATCTAAGGAGGCAAAAAATACAGGATCAATAGAGACCACCATGCTCTGAGTGAAAACAAGCCCAAATTCTGTGAAGTTAAACCATGCGTGTAATCTTGAGTGAATGGATTTTAGTGCCGGAAAAAGTGACTGAAATCCAGAGCCTCCTTTGGAAGGTTTCCATCTTTGGAAAAGAATCTAAAAGCGTGGTTTTGACAGGGTCACTTCTTTTAAGAAACTATATTTTTAGTGTACTTTCCAATTAAGTTCCTAATTTTTGATAATGATAGAAATTGGTTCTTCTCAGTGCCAGAGATAGAACGAGTGACCTGTCCTGTTCTGGTAGTAAGTAGTGTTTAGTAATTTACATCCTGAGAAGTACAAAATCCTTTAGTACAATGCAGGTTTTGCACAAGTTTCATCCTTGGTTTATCACAACTAATTGTCCCCTTACATCCTGGGGAGGTGAGATGGGAAATTGAAAACTCTTGTACACTGAAGAGCTCTGTTCCATCCTGATCCTGGATCATCTTGTCTCTAAAAAAATTGAATTTTGACATAAGCTTTTGATGGAAATTTCTACAAGAGCAATGAAATGTAGAATTCAGAATAATATGTCAGGTATATTGGTGGCGATGTTGGAGGAAGTACTAAATGAAGAATACCTTACAAAATATCCCTCAGCCTTAGAAATAATGGGGACATGGTTGGGAGGCTGCAAATCCAAGGATTCAGAAAATGTGTTCCAATATTAGCCCAAATTGTTGCCCTACACTACTGTGTGAATTAGCTTCAAGCAGACATTAAAATCCATGGTTGATTAAAATGCTTGATCCAAAAGCATTTTGGGTTAAACATATTTCTTCAGGTTCTAGCAGATCTAACACTGAAAATGTTCAGAAATTCCTAGTACATTAAGTGTGTGATTTGTAGAAAGGCCAAGAAGAATGATTGGGATATATAAAATTAGGATGGCTTAGATAGGCCTCACTTGGTTTTTTCTTTTTTCTTTTTTTTTTCTTTTCTTTTTTTTTCATGGTTCTGTTTGATGCTTTCAAACATATGAACTTATTTGAAGCCACTGATCACACGTGAACTCTTTTCCCTCCCCTTCTCCCCCATAATATTCTGGATGAATTCTTATCTTTCTGTCTCATCGCTTTTCATAGTGATTAGTTGGTTCAGTGTGATTTTTATCAAATTCATTCCCTGTTTGAATTACCCTTCAGTATGCAATTATCCTATCACAGATTGTCCTATTTTTGTTCTGTCAGATACATAAGATAAATGGAAAACTGAAAGTACTAAACCAATTATATAACCTTTTGTCATCTACTTACTGATGGAAAACCTTGCAAGCAACATTTTTCCCCCATTCTTTCTCCTCAGTGTTCACTGTTTACCTTGGGTTTATGTCAGTTCAGGATATTCCTGTTAACCATTTCCTTCCTAATGCTGCTCTACCTGATTGAATTTTAGGCAGGCAACTTTGTGTTTTATTTTGAAGTATTTGTGACATGAATTAAGTCAAAATCCCTGAGCTGTGGTTTTGATTCAATGCTGCTGGTGTTTGGTTTGTATCTGTGACAAAGGTAAATGTATCCATTTACTTTTAATATTATGGTGCTTGAGATGGGAGAAGTCTTACTGCCCATAAGGCAAGAGACAGAAATATGGCCTGCACTGTTCAGCAGTTGTTTTAATTTTACAGCCAAACACAAATAATCCCTTTGAGACTCTTTTTTAATCTGCTGGCACTTGAGGTATTGCTGCTTTTCCTGGACTTTTAGATATTTCACTCATAGGAGGGTTGCTTGACCAGTCTTAAAGTTATCTGTGATTTATTTTAATATAATTTTTAGCAAGTTTTATGATACTTCAGTGACTTCACTAATTTGAAGCTGAATGGGAATGAAGCCCTGTGACATAATGCTCAGAAACAAATGACAATGGCAACAAACTTGATAGTGAAAAAGAAGTGGAGTTAAAATTGTTCATTTGATGCTTTTATTTTTCCTAGATACTGGGATTTTGGGAAAAAATGGAAGCCTAGAGGGAGGAGAAAAAGCAAAATGAAAGTTAACCATGTTATTAGGGAATATTCAGAAAGCTGTTATTGTAACTTTAGCTTTGTACTAAAGCTTTGATTTTCATTAATATTTCCTTACAAATAAAGAGTTGCTATAAAATGATTGTTGATTCACTGCTAAGATGGCAAATGAAGTGTTAAGGATGGTATTTCTTTAAGGCAACTACACTTGCTGCAGAGGAAAATGCAAATAAGAGGCTTCTTTTTATTAACTTTTCCTACTATAGCTACCTGGTGTTCATTGTGAAGCTGATTCTCATTATAACTGTACTGTGAAAAGTAATTGCTGTTGTACAGTAATTCAATTTCAGTGCATTCATGCATCAGTAAACCAGCGGGGTTTATCTAGAGAAACCTGGGACTCTAAAGCTTTTTATCATGAAATTCCACATGCAGACAAATGTTCTTCCAAGGAGTAGAATATCAGCATTTACATTTAACAAACATTTGCAATGAAGAGAAATGGATTTTTTTCCACTGATGATTTTTACACTAGTCTTTAAGCTTTCTTCTGATACTATTAGGATGACACTGTTTATGCACAGTTAAAGTATTTTATGTGTTTGAGATGTTTGTGCTTAGTCATTGGCACACGTGGTGTGCACATTTTAGTATGCACATGTATATTTGTGTGGGTACAGATCTTTAGATGTGCATTTTGGGGTTTATACGTGCAGTATCAACAGATGCAATTTGCTATTGTTTTTCTGCACGTGTATGTATAGATACATAAGCAAAGTATTAAACAAAATGTACTGTGATCAGATATTCCTAAGCAAATACTGGTAAATTGGTGTCCTGGTCAATAAATTAATTTTTATTTAAAGTGATGTGTTAATGAGTGCAAAATGAATTTGGTTTCATGAGCACAAAGATCGCAGCAAGTAATTCAAAGCTGAGAGTGAGAGTTGCTAAAGAATGCTTCTTTATTCAGACCACTAAAAATGCTTCCATGGAGTGTATGGAAGCTCAGGAAAAAAATCATACTGAATACTGCAGTCAATAATTGCAGCTTTTATTTACAAACCACCTCCAAGTACTTTTATCTTTCCTTGAGTGTACTTGGAATTTAACTCATTTTTAGTGTGTAACTTATTGGTGAGTTCATTCTTATTTGAGGCAAAAGTGAGAAATGTTTCAGATGAAGTTTGAACTGTTTGGTTTTTTGTTTCTTTGAGACTGTTTTAAATGTGCACTGGCTTGAATACCCACTATGTATTTATTTTTTTGCATTGTATTTTCATTCTGATTTTCTATCACTTTGATCAAGGCTAGATCAGGAATGGCGTTCTTGAGAAGAGAAGCAAACAATCATTCATATTTTATATTCATATAAGATAATAGAAATAGATCTTTAATGTCAAAACGTATTACTTTTCTAGGCTCACTATTTCAAAGATAGAATAAACTAAGTTCCTTCATTGAGCTAATTTGCATCTGTAGAATTAGAAGAAAAATGAATATCAATGTGCACTCTTAACAGCTGCAGCTCAATGGGGCTGTATTGACCTCTGACTTTTTTTTAATATAAATATAGTAAGAAAGGGTGTTCTTTAAATCTGCAGATGGAAAAAAAAAGAACCTCAGCATTAAGTTTATAAAATTACTGAGGGAAAAAATTATAGGTGGTTGTGGGTGGAAGGAAATTATGGTGGATCAACCCAGTATCACTATAAATAGTTTTAACTGACAGAATAAAGACATAATGAATAAAGCAGAGATGGCTACAGTCGTGTTAATTACTGCTAACAAATTAAAGGTTTTCAGCAATATTTTTGTATTCACATTTAGTATTTTAACTTTAATTGTTGCTATTTAATTTTGGTGTCATTTAAAACTCGCTCATAGTTTTACTGGTTTCCTTCAGTTGTCAGTAATAAATTTGTATTCTTGAAAGCATGAAGAGATTTATTTTTACTTTTTTGAAAATTAGAATACATTAGAAAATGAGAAGATGGATAGCAATCCACAGACAGTGGAGTATTCAGTAACATAATACTTGATAGTCATAATTTGGACAATAATTAAAGGCACAGTAAATACTTTTCTTCTTTATTGCTATTGGCCTTGAAGATGGCTTTTGGTAAATATGTAGAATTTAGGATATTCAACAAATGAGGGATATTCTAGGGCAAATCAACTAAATCCCACATTGCTGATTTGCTGTTTAATTCTTGAGTTTGCCAGGAAATCTGTGTATTTATAAGCAGATACTGGTATGAGTTCTGAAAGGGGGGAAAAAGATCTCTTTTTATTGGAGTGTGGGTGGGCTTCTTTTGCCCTTAACCTTCATTACCATCCCATGGCTGTTGTGTGAGAGCTCAGACTGTCCTCAGGTGCATTTAGTGGTGAACAGGAGGAATGAATGAAATAGGTACAATCAGTTCACCTCATACCCACTCTGTGTGTGTAGTGGAATAAATATGGAATAGACAGCTTTAATGGAAGCTCATTTTTCTGTCTGTAGACCTCTCTGAATCATAGCAGGGAGCCCACGTGCATTGATTAAACATTTAACTCCCATATGTCCTAACCCCCAGATTAGCTGAGTTGTCAAAATGGGTCCTGGTAGGAGGGAAGAGGTGAAACATGGGAAAACTCAGTGGGAGAGAATGAAATGAAAACCAGTGAAAACTTCAGGGAGATGTTTCAGGGGATATGTGTTTGCCAGGATTTCCAGGGAGTCATGTACAGGATGTGCAGTATCCAGGAATTCCTGCTCCCTGCTCATCACTGCTGTAACTCTGCTACAGCTCTGCAAAGCTGAAAAAAGCTCTGGAGCTTTCATTGTCTGGGTACAGCGTGAAATAAATATCTACAAAAAGTAAAGCAACTTGAACCATCTTGGATTTTGTCTGTCTTTAAAACCCTGGCATGTTTGTATGCTAAAAGAAAAAAAGAGTCCATGGTCTAGTCAGTCTTAGGAAATGTAGTGAATTTCTTGAAGTGCAAATTTAGAAAAAAGAAAAAGTACTCATAAGATAAAAAGGAGGAAAATTAAGACTCTTAGAGAAAACTGCAAAGCATTTGCTGCTGGAGACAATTATGATGGTCTTACCTCTAGTGCCAAGAAAAGAAGAAAAAAGTATTTAAAGATAGTGCATTCAACTATGTAGCATTTATGTGAAAATATGGCGAGGAAATCCAGCCCCTTCACAGATTAGTTCGTGTATTAGACTTCACTGCACCAGTGCAGAACATTCAGTCTTTGCAATCAACATAAAATAGTTTTTCAGACAGCAGGAAAAAAAACAAAACAGTAAAGTAGTTTTGGAAGAATGAAGTAGGATAAATTAGTCTCATTTATCCTTCTTTCTTATCAGTGTTTTAGGGTATTAGCATATTTTAGTGCTTTACATTAATTATTTTAACAAAATTAGGCATGTTGTCCAACATCCTGTTCAGTGTGGGATTTGAACTAGTCACTTCAAATAGTAATGTTTTAATTAAAACTTAATTTCACTTGCACAACTGTCATCTCAATTTTCAATTAGGATTCTGATCTCATATTTTAAATCTGTATCATTGAATGTATTTGTTGGAATTATAAAAATAAATACCAGTATTTTAATGTCAGAGAAATGATAGATGTTTGGTGTCATACCAGTTTTAGAGGGTTAATTGATACCTATTTTTAATTGGTTATAAATATTCTCCTGAGAAGATGCACTATAACTTACTGTTCATGTAACATTAGCCTGTTTTAAATTAAACCTTGTGTTAATTTGCTTTAATGCTTAGGTAATAAAAAAGATCTCTTTCTTTAGAAGCTGCTTAGCCTGCCTCTGTGCAGAGCAGGTTTTGAAGCTGCTGCCTCCTTTTCCATTCCCTGGATGATGCCAGCTCCTCTGCTCTGTCTGTGGAGCGAGGGAGCACCAGGAGCAGTAGTGAGGAGGGGTAACTCCTCACACAACCTCTTGGAGGGGTTTACTGAATGGTCATTTATCAATATTTTGTGGAGGAGAGAGACTGTAATCTCTGTGTGATTCTTCATTTTGAAGTGCTCAGAAGCGTTTCAATGAAAAGAGGTGTAAAGAGAATTCATTAATGTTTTTTTATGAGCATTAACTCTCCCCTCTGCTCTGGGATGGAGCTCTGTGCTAGGTCAGCTGTGTTGGCTGAGCCTGACCTGCCTCTGGAGCCCATTGCACAAGGAGATAACTGAGGGCAAATACCCCATTTATCCTCTTCACTCCCACCTTTCTTGAGTTTGACTCCAGTGTAATTAGGTAGGAAGAAGCCTGATTAATCTTAAATACTTCCAACTTAGTTGGTTTTTTGTCTCTAACAGCTGACTATGTATTGCAAACATGCCCAGCAATGGTCAGTGTGTTTCCTTGCTCTCTCACCTTTTGGGTTTTTAACACCTACTGCTTCAAGTTATTCTTCCTCTTTTTACTTTCTCTGGACACTACAGTTTCTTTTATCTTCTAATTTAAATAGAATTGTACTTTATAGCTGTATACAATAAACCCACCGTGCTCCTTCTGCACAGACTCTGCAGTGTGCTTTTTAAGCTCATGGGCTCTCTGATCGTTCCAGGAGCTGCTGACAAGGGTGGGGGTAAAGAGGCTCTTCCCAGCAGCACTGAACTTCAGGTGCTCACAATTTCTGCTGAATTAAATCAGAACGTCAGGATTATCACTGCTGGTGGAATGCGAGGCTGTTTTGGGAGACAAAAGCAGACCAACAATGAGATAAGCTGCTTCCCCCTCTTTTTTTTTTTTTCCCCCTTCCCTGGAAAAGCCAGGGCTTATTTTGGGTGAGTTAATGAAACATCTAGCTACTGTTCTTGTTTTGAACTGTATTTTAACAACTGTGTGAAATACAACTGCAATAAAGCATCGGATTTGATGCTGTAATTTCAAGTGTTCAAAACTAACCTTCCTTTTGATGAATACCAAGAAAAAGGCTCAAGTTTTGTTTGCTAACGTTAGACTACTAGATTGTCCTAGCCTGTACTTTGACATGCTTGCAAATTGGCAGTGGCCTTTAAAAAAGAAATCTCCCTTCTGGCTTGCACAGGTGCTTGCTCACCTCTCCTTTTTCCTTTACTTTTGCTCCACTGAGCTGTGGCAAAGCTGTGCAGAATAGTTTGAGAATTTTAAGACTGAAGAATTACCCTGTGCAGAAACCCCAAAACAAAAAGCTAAGAGAGGCTTTCTTTCCCTTAGATTAATTAGGATCTTGTTCATTGCCTGACATGAAAAATGCTTTTAAGAGTAAGGCCCAGGAAAGAGATGAGAGACAGGAATGAGTTGGATCATATGATGGACACTACTTTTTTTATTTTCTCATGGGAGGGGTGGTGATGACTTAGAACTGTATTGAACCATCTCCCCATTTGTATGGTTTTTTAAAACTCTGGTGACTCTACAGCTGTGTAGGGAAATTGTCTAATTACTTGTAGGTCACTTCAGGTCTGGTATTTTGTGTGTCACTGGGCTAAATGTCCTTTGCTGTAGGATGCTGTACTGGAGGGTGAGAATCTCCTCCCTTCTCTGTAGGTGATCTGTTCCTCATGTATGGGAGCTGCAGAAAGCTGAGCTCCTAGCTCAAACCGTGGATGTCTGAGCAAAAATGTTTCAAATCAGTTACCTGAATCTCTAGAGCTTCAGTAAAATATAAACAAGACTTCAAATTTCATTTTCCTAGGGAATAAGGCAAGGTAGCTCTCACATGGCACATACTGATAGATTGGAGATTTTGCTGGATGAAAGGACTCATCCTGAGTCTCCCAGTGCACAAATTCTGTGGTGCTTCAGTCTGGGACACTGGAGAACAACAAGCTTTAGGGCTGGTGGGAGCAGTGGAAAGGCTCTTACTAAAATAGTAGTCTTGCTGTTTAATTGTTTAATTGTTTCCAATTTAACTAATTGATCAAATTATGCTTAAAATTAAAATATTAATGGATTTCAAATTACTTCCAAAGATGGACTCTGAATGTGAGGTTTCATGAAAATGTCTAGGCAAAGCTTTCCATGTACACAGCCAAAACTATCCTAATTCATTTCTGTTGCAGATTTAGGATTTGTGGCAGGAACAGCTGAGGCCCACAGCTCTGGCAAGAGCTGCAGCACACTTGGGGGAGAGCAGGTGCAGAGCCTGACACCTGGGCTGGAGTTTGCTTTCCTGTTTTGAGGAGACACAAAGTTAAAAATTGCTGGGTAGGGGGGAGCAAAAGTGGGAACTGTGATTTTGTGTTATTTTATGTTTGGAAGGAAGAATATTGTGTAGCTCACATTATCCTAATCACTGTGTCATTTGCTGCTGGGACCATGGTAAGAAAAAGTGTAGTCATTTATTTCAGGAGCATCTTGACTTAAATGCCATGTAATTATGCCACATTACCTTCGGTATACGTTTTAAAATTGTTTGCAGTGAAGGGAACAAACAATAAATTATAGAGATCACTTTTTAATTTCTTTTACCTCCACATAAATAGATACAAAGCCATGTATCCTTGGCCCAAATACATTTCTCTGTCATTTAAGCTAGCACAGCATATCTTGGATGATTGCTTCTGCTGCTGTGCAAGTGCTCCAGGAGGACAAATTGTTTGAGTAAATTGTAACCAAAAAGGTGTTTCATGTAAGAAGTAAACAGTTCCAAATGAATACTATAAATTGAAATTTTATTGATTAGGCTGTTTTTTTTAATATAAAGTTTAAATTACAGCAATCATTGTGGCACAAAGCAATACAGAAGTGCTACAGTATAGAAAAATCTCGTGCCCTGTATTTTTAATGGATCATTTAAGAGCAATAGTATATGCAAGAAAAAGGAAAGCACTGCTCTGTACCTGTGAGTCTTTGTTTTAAAAAGAAGCTGGAATTGGAGAAGCAAGGTATGCTGCAGCAAAAGGCACAGCAAAATCCGTGTGCAGAAAAAGAGCTGGGGAGCATTTAGAGATTCCAGGTAGCTTCACATCACCCTTGCCAGTTGTATCATAACATGGACTCTACACTACAGCCTCCCTTAAAGAATTGCAGGGCAACTTTCTACACATCAGAAAAAAATGCAGGGACATCTCAGGTTAATTCTTTAATTCTTGGGTGTGATAATAAGAGATTGTTTAAAACCACTGTAACTGGTAAAGCTTTGGCACAGGCTGTGGGAGAACCCCGGTAAACATCCTTATTTGCTGGTTTATACCTTGGATTCTTTCATTAGGGGATTTTCTGGTTTTGATTCCCCTTGGGGCTAGCACAATGTGGGGATTTTGTCATTTTTTAACACAACTGAGCAGTCTAGAATAACATCTATTATTAAAAAAGATTGGCTTATAATTTTCCATTATATTGAAAAACTGGGTTTTGTCAGTAAAATTATACTTTTATCACTCATTTCCCATAACTTGTAGTGAGATAGTAATTTAGCACTTTGTAAATGTGCCAGTAAATCAGTAATTCTTGAGTCATTAATTTTGCACTTATTTTAATTGTGTTACATCTATGGATATTTATGGAGTTCCACTTCTTTACACTTGAAAAATATTACTATGCTGTTATTTTTGAGATGGGCTTAAGAAAATGAAATTATCTTAATGGAAATATTTTTGACATATACAAATAGAAATTTTGCCTTGGTTTGTGCGTTAAGTAATTTTCATTTTAATGTCACTATGAATTGTTATAGAAATGAGAACAGCTATTTTCCTTTTGCTTTTAGATAACTCCATGCTCATGATCTAGTAATTAAATCCTTAACCTCTTGATCTTTATTTTTGACTGAAGTTCAATAAGGAATTGGATACATTCATAAAAGATGAGTCCATAGCTGGCTAATTAATACACTAATTATATATAAAGTTCAGCTTTTAAATCAGGAAGCCTGTAAAACACTGATTGCCATAAGCTGAAATCATTTACTGAGGAAAAAGACAAAGGCTTTTGTCCTATTTTTCAAGTTCTTTACCCCAGCAATCACTGCTGGAGAGGGTTTGGGAGCTCTGGTCTGACACTCATTGCTGAGATTCTGTAAACGACTCGAAGAGTTGAACTGAAACAGTTTTTAAAAGAACCCCGTGTTTCTGAAAGATCAGAGAGTTTGAACTTGTGACACACAGTTCTTTGGGTGCTGCTATATCCTTATTTGAAAAATGATGTTTTATTTGAAAAAATGCTGCATACTTATGGCTTTTGCATCTCCTCACCTATCACCTTGTCTTCTGAGCTCAAAGAGTGAACCATGCAGGTAGCACTGGTCAGGCTGCCTTGTGCAAACCCAAAGCATGTTTGGGAGAAACTTAGACCTTGGCATGATAAAAGTGAAACAAAAGTCCCTCTGGACTACATCAACACAACCCCAAAGTATAAAAGAAAAATTAACAAAAAAGTAACAGAGAGATGCCTTGAGTTTAAAATAGTCTGGAGTCTTCAGTAGATTTTTTCTGTCTTCTCTTTGTGTTGAAACAGCTTTGATACACATGAATGTTGATGGATGTGAGCAGAAAGAAAAAAGGTGAATTTTACTTGGATAACAATTACATATTGTTCACCTCTTTTAGCCAGATCTGCATCTCTTTAGGACACAGGGAGTGCCCTGCATTCTGTTCTGGCTGCAGGTGGCAATTTTGAACTTTTCCCCAGTACCTCCTTCTCCACTGGAGGACACGATGAATTGGGAGAAATGCATTTTATTACCTCATTTCTCTCCTGATGATGCAATATTTCAAATAAACACTCCAACAAATGGATTGCAGTTTTTCATGGCTAAGGAGGAGGCCTGTGTGCTGGGAAGCTGCAGCAATGGAGATTAGTTAATTACTTTAGGCAATTCCAAGTGACAGTGTGCACCAAAGGGATTATCAGTGTCTTGATAGATTTTGTGAAGCAGAAACTATTGTAACTCTTACTTTTGGAGTTTCATTGAAATTATTAAATTACCTTGGTTCTTTATTTTTTCTTCTTTTTTTTTTTTTAAGCATATGTTCTCATTAAAAAATACTATAAAATTCCTGATCACAATTTTGTATCTTTTGTTCTGAACTCTGAGGCAATTAATTTGCTCCTTCCATACTACATCAATACCATCTGACACTTTCTTCCCATATCTTGTGTGGTCTGGCTGTCTCCTTGCCAACACTGGCTGCTTTTAAAAGAATTCCTCCTGCTTTTCTAACATTTTTCTGGATGTTTAAATTTTCCTTCTTGGGTTTTTTTCCCTCTTTCTGTTAATTTCTTTGTCAATTATGTTTCCTTAATGATGGTTAAGTCTACTTTGCACTGCTGGGTTACTCATCGTGTGGTGCTTCATCTTGCATTCTACTGTTTACCCACTGCCTTGCCCCTGAGATATTTTTAAACTATGATGGTGGTTTTGTTGCTTTCACCCACAATTAAACAAATTATTTATCTTTGCCATTGGAAACCAGTTGAAATCAGCACTGACCTAATTTCACCCTTCAACTGTACATTTATCAATGTAACATATCATGTTAGACTTACATGTTCATTGTGAGCTTATAAGGAAAACACAAAGGGATTGTTCTGGAATTCACCTGAGATGAAATTCCAGGAAAATTTTTCATTTCTCTTGTCTGAGTGTGCAGTTTGCTAAAGAGGCAGTGGCTGTAAACCCTCATGGTGCTCTCTGCTTTCAGTGCATGTGTTTGCAGGACCCGTACCTTTCCTTGGAAGAAACGAAGACAAGGGGATCTTTACAGCTATAAATAACAATAAAAGAGATAAAAGGGCCCAAGATACATTCTGGGTATAAATGAGGTATTTATTTTGAAGGTAAGGGTTTGAAAACAAGACTTCTCTTTCATAGTGCTGAAAATGATGATTGAAATGGAAGCAGTTAAACGAATCAATTGTAGCTAAAGCTACTTGGATTTTCTTCTACAAAATACTCAAAACGAAAGCATAGTAGTTTGGTTTAGTCTGCTAGCACTAGCTTTTATATTTTATCTATCCCCTAAGAGAGCCACCAAGAAATTTGAAATGATTCCAGCCCCTCCCCATGTCTAGAACCAGGCTGTGTTAATTTCTTTTTGCACTCTACATTTTAAGCATCAATTACTTAAGAGATGTGCTACCACACTGGAAAAGCTTTGGTGCAACACATCACTTATTATGAAGAAATATTAAGACTTATTGTGTTGCAATAAGGGAAGGAAGAATAGAGAGTTTACTGAAATATCTTAAAAAAATAATTTACTAATGACTGGATTTGAAGTCATTTTTTGTCGTGCAAGTATAACCCACATAGAGTTTTGCAAGACTTATTTCTATGTATATATATGGAATATGAGTAGAATAGGTGAGAGAATGTAGTTGTGTCATCGTAATCTCTGATGATACAGTCAAGTGATGGCACAGAAAAGGATTGGTTTTATTACAATACCATCAGGGAAATATCAAGCAGAGAAAAAAGGAAAATGTAAAAATTATTAAAAAATACTAATCAATGGCTTTTATATTTTATGTTCTTAAAACATCTTTAAGGCACATTTTAGTGTGATAATCTGTAGGGATATATGTTTTTACTGTTAGATAGCTTGTTAGAATGTGGCAGGTAAAGGAGAAACATTCTTTTGTAATTGCAAAATTGTAAAAGTCCAGCTGCCCCTGTTGAGGATTCCCCCAGTCAAAGGGATATAGGATGTAGTCAACACAGACTCTAGGTTGTCTAAACAACATAAATAAAATGTTTCATCTAAAATGGCAGAGCTAAGACAAACGTAGAAGCCTTTCATTTATTATGCATGAATGAATGACGTCTTAAATAGCTTCATCCTGCAGCAGAGAAGATGAGAATTGTGGTGTGACGTGGTGCTTCCTGTCACAGACAAAACTGATCTTGCATTATTCTGATTATGCTGTAGAGCAGGACTCGGGAGGATGCTCAGCATTTCAGGTGTAAGTATAATGTTGTTCTGGAATTCAGAGACTTGGCATGTACAAGTAGGCATAAACACTCTGCATTTCTTCCAGGAGAATTTAGAGCCAGTCCTGGGGCAGATGCTCCATTGGTGTAGCCCTACACTCACTGTGCTCCCAGACAAGATAAATCCACATTGTTCAAGCAAATCTTACCAGGCAGGGACCCCTGTGGGTGCTGATGTGGATGGTAAACTTGATTTCTGTTTAATTTTAATTTGTTGAAGTAAAAGTCTTCCAAGGCACATACAGTGCAAGATAAACTCACAGGCATTCACTCATTGAAACCCTGTAAAAGTTTAAAGCTCTGATGTAGAAAAACTTGTGATGCCATATATAAAATATATTCAGATTAAGAAAATAAAAGCAATTAAGTGTTTTTTTTCTTTATATCACAAAAAGTGTTTTTTTTTGTGTTATCATTGTTGCTGGTATAAAGGAGAACATCTTGGACAGTAAATTTTGGCTGCTTTTCCTTTCAATCCACGTGTGTGGTGACAAAAGTAATTTTGTTTCAAAACCTGCATAGTCCCCTGCATTCAGTCTGTCACAGTTAACCTATGGACTGAGCCATCCTGATTGCAGTATGGACCTTTGTCCAGACAGAAATTATTATTTGCAGCAGCAACTGATTTCACAGAGGGCTTGGACCAGTCTGCAACGGCACATTTGAATTATTGCTAACAGGACTGAATTTAAGTAAGTGTTTTGCAGGAGAAATGTCTTCATTATCTGTTATAAATGTCTGTTATTTGTTTCCCCTTATTTGTGTTACAAAGCACTAATGCTTTAAGAAGTGAAATGAGAAAGTGCTATAGTGATTTTTACTCCAGAAATTAATAGCACTGCAATCCTCGGTGGCTGAACATTTAATTTCAGACCAAAGTGCAAGAACATAAAATTAAACCCTGGATGAAATTTCATTCAGTTTGATTTCAGTATTAGTTTCTTATAATGCTTTTTGGGAGACAAACAAATATTACCTACTGGCATGAAAAGAGCCTATAAAATTTAATAAAAACACAAAGTGGTTAATATACTTTTTTATTAGGGTAAGATTTCATTTTGTTGTTGTATTTATTTTATTTCCATTTTCTTTTCTTCAAAAAGAGCATTCTAAACTCAGTGTTTCTTCTTGGACAATTCTGCTTCTTTTGAAAATACAGCCTTCCTTTTCTAGTAATTTTCTTATGCTGTTTATTTATGAAGAGTTGAGAACAGACAAGGATGACTTTTATTCCTTTCACTGCGTGCAGTAGTGTTAGTAAGCTAGTTTGGTCTGTTAGTATTACATTATATATGAATTATATGATGAAAATAATTTTAACTTTTTTTTTTTGGTGCAGTAGTCATAATAAATTAAAACAACTAGGAAAATGAATAATTGTTTGATTTAGAATTAAAAAAAGAAAAATGTAACTAAGCACTTTTAATTTGTAGTGTTGTATTTCACTTGCCTACTCTCACTTTTACATACCTCCCAATATATTCTAAAATGTTTTACATATTATCACATTTATGGTTAAAAGCTGTGAAATTGTTCCCCTTTCCCTTTCTCTCATTGGGGAATTGGAGTACTCTGAGCCAAAATTAGCATTCGGGTCATTATAAAGACACTGCTGATATTGTATTTCATACTTAATGAATCTTTATTGGCATCTGGGTCTAACCTTGACTCTGCTTAGTGAATCATAACTTGGCAGTCTCTAAGTAGGTGCTCCACTGTCCTATCAAATTCCAGCAGAGATAATTTGGTCTTTCCCAGCAATTTCATTATAACATGCAGATTTGTGATTTAAAAAAACACAAAACAAAAATAAAACCCCAAAAAAACACCCAAAATAAAACTTCAAAATGAAAGTTACATTTAAACTTTGTAAGCTTAATATGATTGTGTTGTTAGTAAAGGTGATGTTCTCATCTTTTGTAATGTTCTGCTGAAACAAAGCTTCTCCATCTCTTCATCCCTAAAGATCTCAAGGCTTGGTATGAACCTCTGAGTTTTCAATACGTGCAATTACTTTTTAGCAGAAGAGACGAGAGAAACTGAAATGTCCTCTGTGTGCAACCACTGAGTAGGAGCTTGTTTCCAAGTCTTAATTTTTAGTATCTTGATGCAGATCTGGAGAGCTCCCCATGCCCTTTCTGGGGTGTGGGAAGCCCTTTCAGTGTTTCAGGTGTCTGAACCAGGGCTCTCTCCTGCAGCTACTTCTCCTCCTTGCCCAGTAATGCTATACAGCACTTCCAGGATTTCTGTTATAATTGCTTCTCATCTCAAAACAAGCACAGAAGAGGAAAAAAAATTAAAATTCTGGCATTTTTAACTGATAAAAAATAGAGAGTTAAATATGTTTTTGGAGGTAAAAAACACGGAGAAAAATCCCATTTTTATATAAGTAGAAACCCAGAGAAGACATTTGCAATCCTTGAACACAGATTAATATTTATTTTATCAGAAAACATGTCTGTTTCTGGTAGCTGAGCACAAATGGGACTGCAATGTGAATGACTGGCACCAGGAAATACCCCAAGTTTTACCTGCTGGTGACCAAAGTCTCATGGTCCAGGCAGGTGCTGCAGCAGGAGCAGCCCCCTGGCTCAGTTGTTTGCCCTCCAGGCTTCAGCACACCCCGTTTGAGGCCTCTCATGGTTTGGTAGCTGTGTTCAGGTTTATGCTCAGGATTTTCACCTCGTGCTTTTGGGTGTAATAAAGGCCCCTGTGAACTCTCTCCTTCTGTGTCAGCTGTTTGCTAATATCATAATTCACAGCACAGCTGCAAGTTCAGCACTGCAGGTTTCAGGTGTTAGGAAAGCACTAATGGACTTTAAAAGCTCAGAGAAGAGAAGCAAAGGCAGTTGCAGGTTTAAATGTCTTTGTTGCAAGAGGATTCCATGCATCTGAATTCCTCATTCTTGAGAAAAAGAGCTGGGGGTGGGAAGGATTGGAGCTGCTGCTCTGTTTTCCACTGTGATGCCTAAGGGAGGCTGCTCAGCTCTTGAGAAGCCCCAGAGCTGCAGACTGGAACGTGGCAGGTACCCCTGGAATGTGGATGGTTACTTTGTGCTTTACTTCCTTGGAATTCTTCTTTTGGCCACTTGTGAGACAGTTCTGGTCCAGATGGGCTCTGTGGTCTGAGTGCACATATTTGCTCCAAGGTGTAGGAAGGGAATTCCAGTCTAGCTCTGGAGTGCTTAGAGCCTGAAAAGGACACACTCAGCAGCTTCCTAGCAAGGAGAGAGATCTCTGTGTAGAAAGCTAATTAAACTAAACTGAAGTAACAAAATTTCACTGCTCAACAATTTCTGTTGCAGGGAGGGTGTTTTTTAAGGTCAGTTCAAACCTAGAATCTAGGTTTGAATCTGTCCAAATAAGAGTTCATGAATGGAGTTTTGCAGATTTTTGGCTGTCATGTATTCAGAGGACTCTCTCACTTGTACCAGACTTGGCCTTCTCTTCTTGGACACACACACACAAAAGCCTGTCAAGTTTTCAATCTAGCTGACTTTTGAAAAACAGCTTTGTGCTCATTGTTTCTATTAGAAATCAAGCTCTGTTTCTAAACCTGAGGGCCATTTAGTTTTCTTTAGTTTTGATGTATGTGCAGCTCTTGTACTGACCATTTTGAGTGTTCATAAAGGACCATTTTTCTTCCTCAGAAACTTGCCTTGGGCAAGAGACACTGTTGCAAAGTGGTCCCCAAGCTGTGTTTTTTATCTTTTTCTCATGTTAGCAATTAATCTGAATTTTGCCATAGGGAATACCTGGTATTTCTGCTCTGTGGATGTTCCTCACAGTTCAGAATATGTCGTGATAGGTACTGTGCGAAAGGAAAAGGTTGAGAGGAACGGATTTTGTGGGATGGAGGTGAAATGTGGAACACTGCAATCGAGAGAGAATATTTAAATGTCTCACTTAAACTGTCAGGCAAAGTAGATATGCAGTGAATGCATATGTTCTGAGAATATCAAATCTGCTCATGTGCTACCTTCAAAGAGAGGCTTTGAAATAGGAATTGCAGCTGAAATTAATTCTGTATGGCACTTTCCCCATCTTCTGGAATTGGCATCAAATTTGCCTCAGAACAAGAGAAAAACTACTCAGACATATAGAGAGCTTCTGGAAATGGTAAAATCCTCACTGGAATTGTGGAACAGAAAAACTAGTAATAAGATTTGGTGTATCCTTTAATTTTAATACTTGTCTCCTCTACCTGGATGTCACTTAATTAAAAAAGAAGGGAAGGAGCACCACCAAGGCATTTATTAATTTTGGGGTAAGCTGTGTGAAATCTGTCAGTCTGAGTTCACCGTATCTCGGAGATTCATTTTCTCTGGATTTTAAAATAAACCTTAAACCTCAAGGATGAAATGCCACTATGGCTCATATCATTACTTCCAGCAGACAAGAAGCCAGCCCAGAATTAGCATCCCTCCCAGCCGTGTGCCTTTCTTTCCCCTGTAGCCTTCCTTGGAGGGAGCCTTGTTAGCAGAGGTCTCTCCCATTCCTGTAGCTCTCTGGCTGGTTTAGCCCTCTTATGCCCAGGAAGGATCCACAGATCCTTTCACTCACTCTGGCTGGTCCCTGATAACCCCATGAATGCAAATCCAGAGATGTACCTGGGACATTAATCTTCCTGCATGTTAATAAGCAAGGCATTGTATTCCTAACCCTCCCCAGTGCACTCTCTGCCACCTGAAGGAGCAGCTTGTTTGATTTTGTTTTCCTCTCTCTGCAGTTAGGCTGTAGACACAGCAAACTTTGTGGTTTTTCTTTCTGATTGAAGGACAGAATAAATTTGCTTTGAAGTTTTCTAAACCTGTGTTTCTGAAGAAGAGACCTGCAATGAGTGACTGTGGAAGGGAGCCTCTGCGGAAGCCAAATCACTCTGGAACCAGAGCAGTGCTGGCTGGGTCAGAAGCCTGCTCTAAAATCCTCTGTTAGCGCTTAATGTGAAATTGAAATTGGAATGATTTCCATCCCTCTGGTGGAACTAGCTTCTCTCACTGCTGTTCAAGCATCTGTACAGATGATGATTTTGTCCTGGTATCTCTTAGAAAGTACTCTGAAATCTAGGAGTGTTTATTTGCTTATTGCCTTCTTAGGGAACCAAAATGAACAAAGCAACCCAAAGACCACTGAATTCTCCAGAAAGACTTGCCAGCAATATCTGTGCTCAGACAGCATGTGCTGATTCCCCTGTGCCAGGAGCTGCCCAGCCCTGGTGATAAAAAACTTTCTGCTACACATCAGGCAAATTCCTTCCCTGTCACTCTACATAAGTTGGGAACTTGTAAAAACTAAAGATTTGCAGTAATTTTTGGGAAAGTGGTAATAAGTTTGGCTTTCTTGAGTGAAGTATTAATCAGTAGGCAATGATTAAAATGGCAATATGAATAATGGGAAGGGACTCATTCTCTTGATCCCAGAGCAAGGGCATTCTTGGTGGTGTTTATTCTGGTGGCTCCAAACTTCTAAGTCCTGATTTTCCAAAGGATGAATTTGAACTTCTTGAACAAATGAGTGTTGTAGCTGATCCTGACCACTTTCTACTTGCCCTCTAAACTCTTGGAATGGCAAAGTATGGATTCTGCCGGGTACCATTCCTGAGATCCCTGACTGAATTCCCAACTTGGGGACCCTGGAAAAAATAGCTTTCAAACAGCTGTTGGAGATGTGCAAATGGATGTGAGTGTCTGTGATTCCATTGTAAAGAGCATCATTAATGGCTTCATTTCTGTGCTGCAGTGGAACATTCCCCAGTAAAAGCCTGTTCAAGGTAGGTTTGCCTTTCACAGGAGTAGAATGAATTCTAATAGGTGTGCACAGCAAATAATTTCACATTTTCCTTTTGGCCTCTCCAAATACAGAGCACATTCCTTCTTGCCCTCCCCCCTGTATGCAATGCTGATATATAGGATAGAAAAGTGTATGAATGACTGCAGAGTAATTGTCAAAAGTCAACCCCTTCTCAGGTAACATTACTAAAATCAAAAATAAGCAGTGCATATTTATCATCTTTTGGTAGGAGGAAAAGGTTTTATTTGTGACAATTCGGAGATTGCTACACTGCTGACATTCCTGTATGGTGTCAGGGCTGGTAAAATATCCTGAGTCAAGTTTGAGACATTTAATTCAAGCCTATCCATACTACAAATCAAATTAGCTTGCTACTATTTAACATCTCTTGTAGTTTTGGTTTAAGACAAATTAGTCAGTAGATGTAAAATTCTCGTTCTTAGAGTTGTTCAGAAATCTGTGCCATAATAATACATGGCTTGAAAGTGCAAAGTTCCTCTGCATTTGAATTTTTAGAATAAAGCTTTTTAAAACAGTTGACTTAAAATCATGTGCAAAGACAAAGTAGACTGATTAAAGTAGGATTTCTGGTTGCAAAATGAGAAGTGATGTGCAGAGTTTGTGGTGTTTCATAATGTAAATGTGATAATTGCTAGGTGCAGGTTAGTTGGAAATGTTTCTAATATTTGATTTGTCTTTAGCATGAAAGAATTTCAAAATTTATAATGTTTTAGACAATATTTATTGATGTGGAAGAAATCTGTGTAAAATCTGTTAAATGAGCTGAGGACTAAATGACTCCAATACTTTGAGGACATCAATAGTTAGACATCTCAGCAGAACAAACCACATAATTTTTCAAGGTTTGATCTTTATACATAAACAATATTTGAATATAGCAGTTGCCACACAGAACTCAAGAATTTAATACTGTAATGTGAGGTGGCTGAATAGCTACTTTTGTGCAGTATTACCAAAATACCTGCAGCAAACAATCAGCTAACAGAGCTAAGATCTCTTTTTTTTGTCCTTTTAAGTCTTGAACCTCAAACAAAACACTATCCATTTCAAAGAAGTGGTACTTCCAAATAAAATAGAGCTCTAGATATATTAAAGCTGAAAGAAAATTTCTGAGGTTGAGTAATGTGATGCAAGAACAGTGTCTTTGCACGGTGTTTCAGGGAAGATGACTATCCTACTAGGGTTATTAGAGAATTATGCATTTCACCTTTCAGGTGTTATCTGGCACTGCCACTACAGCTTTTCATTAGCATATCCTTTGATACTTCCATGGCATCAGGAAAGACATAAACCAGTATAGAGAAAGGACTCATAAACAAAACAATATTGTTACTGTGTTGGCTCCTTTAGAGTGGTAAATTTTTCTTTACCTTTTCTGCAGTCTTTTAAAATGGAGATAAAATTGTTTTAAGAACAATGCAAACTTGTATCACAATGTAAATGATTTGGGAAAGGAGCCCAAGCCAGTGTGACTACACTGCATCATTGAAAGTGTTGCCTGTGAAACTGCTTATAAGGGTGGGACAGAAAATGATCAGAAATAGCAATATTGGGACTTTCTATGATCTTCTAACCTAGCTATCTTCTTCACAATTTTTATTTAAGATGGGTTTTTCCACTGATTAAGAAGTAGGTTTGAAGACAAAGTAGCTGCCTGGTGAAATACTGTGGCACAATAACTTTCTTCCTCTCTGTACGGGCCAGAGTAAACAAGGTAGGGCTGGAGTTGCAGATTTCCCTGACTGTTTCTTTGCAGATGTTAAAAGTTAATATATACAACTCATGTATAAAAAAGTAAAATTAAGACATTTTGTTACTCTTCCATTTACCTTGCCTCAGCAGACAGTCAAGAGAGATGGTGGTCGGTGCAACTTTTGCACCGAAATGGGATCTGAATTAATCAATATCCATAGTTAAACATGGGAGTGTTCCACTGTGCTGCTTAAAGCTACTGTACTGTTTTACTGCTGTAAAAGGGCTTATTCTTAGGTTTTTTGCTGTTTCTTTTAATGAGGAACTGAAATTTTTCCTAGATGTATCAGTAGAGATCCCTGGGGTTCAGTGCCTCTTTTGGAAATCCCAACTGAATGTCTGAAGAAGAAAGCAATATCCTAACTTTCAAAAATTGAGGAGTTAATTGCCCTTTGCACGGTCTGTTACACATTTGTGTAATTGACCTTGAAAGTTTTATTAATGTATGACTTAGCTATCATTCATACTTAAAGATTCATGGGAAGCGTCTTACACATTTTTATTTGAATATTGTTTGGCAAACAGTTCAAACACCTATTGGAAAAAGACTTAACTTGAGCAGAATAAGCAGCATATGCAAAACAACTCCTCAAAATCCCAAAACAATAATCTACCCCTCCTTCCACCCCCCAAAATGTCTCAAAATCCAAAGGAATTTAGAGTTGAGGCTGCCAAGATGATACTGTTTTACAACCCTAACCCCAGCCTTTATACCTAAGAGTTCTAAAAAAATGTTTTTCTTTACTTCCTCAATCAGTTGGAAACTATCAAGGATGAGGGTACTGCAGTCATTAGGCCTGACCACCAGGACATGATTTTGCAGACTGGAAATGGCACATTCTTCAGCAAGCTGTGTAATCCGTGCAGTGGGAACATGGCAGTCCCCATATGGAAGTCCTGCTGACAGCAGCAAAATAGTTTTTAAGCAGCATGTACAGTTACCCTGCTGCAAAGAGCTGTGAACTGTGTGATGTGGAAGCCTGGAAGGCTGCACCATATCCCTCCTCCATCTGTGCAGGATGGCTGTGGTGCCAGACAGGTAGTAGACTCTGCTGTGCTCTGCTACCCTTCATCTGCTTTCATGACTCCCACTAGTAAAGGCAGAATTATACTGCTGAAATTCAGTTAAATCAATGAAATTCCATATGGCAAGGGCTTAGTCACTTGCTTTCAATACAGTCTTTAAAGGGGGTGAGCTTTTAATTTTGATGATATTTAGGTTCTTAAAATAAGGAGTAGAGTGCTGTTCAAGTTCCTGGTTTTAATAGATTATGTGTGTTTAATACAATCAAAAAGCTACCAGCAACCAACCAGAAAAAAAAAAAAAAACAAAACCAAAAAACAAACCAAAACAGCATCAAAAAACCCAACCAAACCCTCCTCCCCCCCCTAAAAAACCCCCAAAACAAAACAAAAATAACCCAAACCTCCAACATTTGTAGAAGAAAAGATGTTTTTAACATGCTGGAAATGTAACTGATTTTGAAAACAAATAATATTTCAAAATTCTGTTCTCCAATGTAAGACTGTTTTTTTGTGAAATGAGATTATTTTTGTTAATTTTTTAATACAGCATATGTGTCTTTCTTATTGTTTGAAATTTTTCCCCAAACTCAAACTAACCAAATGCCCCTGTAAAATGTTTGACTTCCGTTCCCCCCTTGTTCTTGATAATTCAGAGCCAAGATTACTCACACCTGGTGCTTTTGTTTCTCCTCAGTATTCTGATTGCCTCTTGAAGCTCTTCACAATTTCATTCTTCTACAAATGGCTCAGCTGTCTGGAAAAAGGCCGATTGCTTTTGTGAATTTCAGCATTGAGAAGCTCAGTAAAATACTCTTTTGATCTTTCTATGATTGTTTTAACAAAAATATATCTGCATTTCTGTGTTCATTCTTCAACTTTGATTTCTTCACGTATTGAAGTCGCAAATTATTCTGCTCCATCAGTTATCTTCGTTCATCTTCTCAGCTGTTCTGTGTGAGTTCTGGCTTTTACATTATCTGGTGAAAATAAAAACTTGGATATTTTTTCCCCATGCTGCTGATTTACAAGCTTTTCTCAGACCCTCTCTTGTCCTGTTTTGTTCCTTCCTTTGTCTCTCTTTGTGTTACTTCTGGATTGATTACTTTTTATTTGATTACTTTTGGATCTCTCAGCATATTTCATACTCACTCGATGTTTCATTTGCTATGAGTATTATCTGGAACCTCTAAGGACTCTTCTAAAGACTCAAACCATTCTTCAATTATTCTCCAAGGGGTTTTGTCCATGTTCTAGAAGAATTCTGCCTGTACACTTTTGCATTTCTCAAATGGAATCCAAACATTTCACACATTCTGTTGATTTATTTCAGTAACTCTTTTGCCTTGCTCTGTCAAGGTGGTGGTTGTGACACACTCCTGGTTGGTGATTCCACCATCCCCGATTGTTTTTTGCATCACGTACATTGCCTAATATATAAAAGTTTTTCTATTGAATCCCTGAGAGAATACCCCTTTTGCTGTATGATGGAATCTGGTTTCACCCCTTTTTATTTCAACTACTAAAAAAGCCCCAACACTCAAAACATCATGAAAAATTCTTGTTTCCAAGGTCAAGCATTGAAAAATTAGAAAATACCATTTAAGGTTGGCTATAGATGATTTATATTCTGATACATTTTGTTTATTTAATTTTTTTCTTTAGGTATTCTGACCTAATGTATACAGCAGACTTAGCCAAAGGTTAAACCAGTACTACATGGGGAAAAAATATGCATAAAAAATCATATTTTTATGTTTAAAAAATGATTTTTCCTATGTAATATTCAACTTTGTGTGCCAGGGCTATCTATTCAGAGTGTCCACCAGAAAAAAAAAAAACAAACCTAGATCTGATTTCTCTGATTCCATGCTAAAAAACTTTATGTTGCTATGCAACAATCCTAAAAGTTGGAATTCTTTCAGGTTGGCTTCAGTTAAACCCAATTTTTTTTCTTCACTTTGATGGATATAAGATGCTAAAATAATATAATAAAGATGTTCACTAGAATAGGATAATTTACGTAAGAAAACTGGGGATTTTTTGTTACAGAGTATTGCCAAAAGGTGGCAGTCTTTGTCCCCCAAATCCTGTGCTCTCTAGGAAATGTTATGTATGGCAAACATAATTTATTCCTAGCTACACCAGATAATAAAAAATTACTTTTTAAGCAGACATAGAGGGTAAAACTTCCTATATTTGAAAGTTTAAGGGTGACATAGATATAGTTGTTTTTTATTCTGACAGTGGAATGTTAACAAAGCTTGGAAGGGAGCAGTGATGGGGAAAGAGCACTTCACAAGTAGACTGCTAATGAGCAAAAACTACGTAGGTCTCAGATTTGGTTAGTGCCTGCAGTACTTCAGCTTTTGGAGATGCTGTTAGGATCTGATGCTTTAGATCAGTAGGTTGCTGTGCTCATCAGTCAACCCAATGAAATGAATAGAAACAATCCACTTCCATTAAAATTCATGTTCAAGTTGTTGATTTTTCTTTACAAGTGATTCAGTTAGATCCAAGCAAAGCACAGATTGGTTTCTTACAAAATAGTCTAAAACCTGCAACTGATGATAAATTATAGTCTTGCTAAATATGTGCAAAAATTTGGCCTTATATTTTGTGTTTTGGATAGTATTTCTTTTGGTTTTGGTGTTGTGGTTTTGGTTTTTTTTTTATAGTGAGAGCTGCTCAGGCTGTAGGGGAAGGATGGGTTTTCTGGTAGGGCTCTGTCAGACCTGTAGTAAAGCAAGGGCTTCCTCTGCTTACCTGGGGAAATACCTGAGAAGTCCAAGAAGCCTGTGAAAGTTAGTAACATGTCAATATCTATTATATTATTGAGTTAAAAGTGAGGAAAAAATAAGGCATTTTAGAACTTACCAGTGTTATACTCTGAATTCCAAAGTGTGGCAGGCAAGTTTCTTGTCACCAGTTGAAGAGCATGGAAGGAGTGTAAACTGAGCTGCACCTTGTGTTTATTATATATTCAATATCCCTGTATAGTCTCTGTCTAATTTTCTGAATCCTTCTCACAAGGTTTTTCCATTAATGGTTATCTCAGAACTTCTGCCAATAGTTACAGCAGACCACTGAGATGTTTTCAGGTGAAAGAAGTCATTGCTCTGTCTTCTAAAAATTTTTATCTCTATTTATTGGTACTTCCAATATTGAGTCTTATATAATGTTTATGGATTGTGTGAGATATCAGAAACAGAAAAAATCCAGATGGTGAGAACTCATTCTGAACAATTTAGGTGTTACACAGGAGTGTTCTCCATTTTAATTTGTTCTTTATTTCTTCAAGGGCCTGTGATGAAACCTAATTACAGAGCATGTTTGACTCATATCTTTGTGTCCCAGTGTGGTAAAAACATTAATTATAATGGTTTGGTCATAGAAAATACATTTAATTTCACCTTCTTTTCAGTAGAAGCATAGAATGGTTTGGGTTGGAAGGGATGTAAAAGATCATCTCATTCAACCATGTCATGGGCAGGGACACCTTCCACTGTCCCAGGCTGCTCCAAGCCCGGTCCAACCTGGCCCTGGACACCTCCAGCGATGGGCAGCCCCAGCTTCTCTGGGCAACCTGTGCCAGGGCCTCTCTACCCTCACAGAGGAATATTTCTTCTTGGTATCTAATCTGAACTTGCTTCCTTTCAGTTTAAGGCCATTACCCCTTGTCCCATTACTACATGGCCTTGGCACAAAATCCTTCTCCAGCTCTCCTGTAGCCCCTGTAAGTACTTTATCATTACATGTTTTTCATGACAGATATTGCAAATCACTTTATTTGGTTTATTAGTTCGGAATGAGTAGTAACTCATAACTGTTGAAAGGCATTGAAAGTTTCCTTTAAAAAGCTAAATCTTACGTGTAAGTCTTTGAGAGGTTGTCCAACAGGTTTAATAACCAATACATGACAAATTTTACAATCTAACACTGCACAAACACACCATGAGCCCCTTTCAGCAGGGTTTCATGAAGGTACAGGCTGGACCTGAGTGTTTGCTCGAGGTGTGTCCTGCTCTCCCCCCACAAACCACGGGCTGGAGGAACAACCACCCATTCTCATCCCTGCCCTTGGCTGGGCTGGAGCCATGCCAAGGACAGATTTCTTGGAGTGTACAAAGTCAAGGTGTTGACAGAGGCTCCAGCCTGCAAAGTGCAGGAAGTTCCATGGAATAAGGAATAATAAAAAGAGCCTACATCCATATGGAACCACAGAGTTAGCCTAGATCCTCCCATCCTCACATGATGTGATGCTCATCAGTGTGTGTGTTTTGGGTTCAACAGCCACAGAAGGCAAGGAGCATCCATAGCTACAGATCTTTGTGACCTCATGGTTGGTTTGTGGAACTGTTTTGCACACGTTTCTCAGGATCAGAGTTGACTGGGACTTAAAACTGCTTGTAGCAACAGTAATGACCTTTCCTTGTTAGGACTTTGCCAGGTTTGAGCACATTTTCTGGTTGTAGATAAATTCATGGTGGGAGAACCAGTGGTGGTGGGTGAGGGATTTCAGCCAGTAGAGGAAGCCAGCAGTGTGGGGTGGTTCACAATTCCCCTATAATCCAAGATAAATGGAGAACTATTGTTGTAATTTACTCACTGCCTCTGCAAACTTAAGTTAATAGTTTTTGTTGGCTTGGTTGTAGTCTTGGTTGTTACTTTTTGAACCTGCAGGTGTTGGTTAGCTCTGTGAAGACTCTTATTGTTCCCTAGGTGCATTTTAGAAGCACTTTGAAAGTCAAGAGAAAAAAATTAGTAAGAAAAATGGGAGTATACTATGAAATGAGTTCCCTAGGCCATACCAAAATCTAGAGGTGTGTCAAACTTAATGGAAATTATGTGCTGTGTTGCATATTTTACTTCGTTTTCCAAATAAATCTGCATATGATAATTAAATGGTGAATGTTTCAGTTGATAAAAACTAATTAAGAGGTGAAAGTATAGCAATCTTTTAGTCACTAGGAGAATACAAGTTACAAGACTCTTCTTAATAAGGAACAAAACACCCATTGGATTTGAACTCATTACCTTTACAAAGCAAAGCAGATAAGGGTTTGACTATGCAGTGCAGCCTTTCTTTTGGGTTTGGGAATTTGCAATTTTCCATTAATTACAAGGACAGTTTAATATTGTTCTTAAGATAGAATGAAAAATACTATTACTAAAAAATTTATTTTAAAAAAATAAGTAAATGAATAGATGGGATGGAGTCTGTACCTGAATACAGACTTGCCAGTCTGTATTTAATCATGACTTTGGCAAAGTGATATACACTCTGGGACTTCAGCATTAATAATCCACAGGGTTCCAGCAAAATCTTTCAGGTACATGGAAGTGATGTCCAGTTACTAAGTCTGGACAAACATCCACACCAGGGAGTTTTTCCAAACTGTCCAAAATGAGAGAGTTTCAACACAGTATTTTTTTTCCTTTTTTGTACCAGACCAGCCAGAATATACTAAACTGTGAAAAGACTAAATTATCACTTAGTCTGAAAGTTTGTTTTGTAATTATTTCCAGCATTCTCAGCAGCCAGGTCTCCAGAACTATATAATGTGGTTCAGGAGAGCAAATAAACTTGGAATTTTATCTCTGAGATTCATCTTTTACAAGAGAGAAACTGGGGGAAATGCATTGGTTTACTCTTTTAAACATAATACTGATGTTCTTTTCATTAAGGCTCTGTAGCACTTCTGTGCTTGGGAACCAGCTCTTGAAATTGGCAGGGCTGAGGCCTTGACACAAGGTTTTCTTCGAAATTCTGTTCCAGCTGGATCAAGTTTTTAGCATTTGGAAACTCCACACATGGAGGCATATGGCCGTTAGAAATGTATCACAGCAAGACTGTCTGCAAGTGAAATCTTTGAAAGTTCTTTGCACTGTGAATTTTCTGCACAGGGTTGAACAAGACTTTCCCCCAGCTGGATCATTACTCTCTTACTGCTCAAGGCAGCAGCAGGCAGGGAAAACAATGCCTTTCTCTCCCGAGGCACTGTCAGTGTGTCCCTGTGCCTCTGCAGCCAGGAGAGTTCTCACGTCTCTGTGCTCATGCTGGGGCACTGGAAAATGGGAGGTCAGAGCCAAGGGGGTCTGTGGATGGGTTTAGGAGAGGCTGAGGGAGGTACTGCAAAAGAAGAGCAGAGACTGGAGAATAATGAGATGGTCTGAGGAGACTAAGGCAACAATTAGACTGTGCTAGTGCAAGATATTCTAGATGTGCTTGCAGGGGGATAAGGACAACTGAATAGATGAACCAATGTGATTTCCCCAGAAGCCATTTATTGTTTACAATACAATTCCAGTTATAGATTCTCAGTTTTTGGCCCATGTGGGCACACATCTCTGGGTTGGCTAAGTCCCTTGCTCAAGAGGCAGGTTCATCTCCTTCAGGACATCTAATTGGTCAACTGTCCATCATCACGTCACGCCCTCTGTATCCAGGGTTTACATTCTTTGTGGACAGTTTCTCAGGCTCTCTGTTCTTATTTTAATCCTATTGTCTTCCCAGTAACCTTGATGAATTCCTGAGGGCTCTGGAAAACAAGACTGCAGGAGTCTTGTTATCTACAGTGATTTTGGCTGGTACACAGAATGGCCTAAATTGTGCAGATACATTGCTACATGAGCTTAATGAGAGTGCAGAGGGAATAGGGAAAACTGGAAATGGAAGTTGGCAGAGTGAGGAATTGTTAGGGACCTAGAAAAGACTGGTCATGAACATGCTTGACAGTGTGAACACCAAAGCTGTTATGAAGAAGAAGAAAGAATAATTGGTGGATGCTACAGAAGAAGTGGAGAATAGTATGAAAGACTTTAACAGTAGAATTTGGGACACCGAATGTGATATGAATGAGCTCAGGATATGGAGAGAGAAGGAAAGAAATAAGAGGAGGTCTAGGCCTGTGCTCTGGAAGGGAAGGAACAGGACTAAGCTATGGCTGTGTTTGAAGAATACCAGAATTTAGTACATTCTAGTATTGAATCCATGCCTGTTTCACTTGAGATGTAACACTGGATTTCTCAGTCTTTGGTGAATGCTTGCAAAATCCACTACCGATGCATTTAGAAATGGATACTGACTGCCTTCTTCACATCTACACAATAATGTTCTATTTGCCTCAATATCTATCTTAGATAATTGTACTTGCAAGAGGAAGTTGGGAATTTTTTAGTTGAAAACTTGGTGTTTCATTTTCCTTTCAGTTTTTTTAAATTTCCCTTTTCAGTTATCTATTGGCATCTGACATCCTGATCCTGTGAGAATTAAAAACCAGTCCAATGGACATTGCATAGGTTGGTTTGAAAGTGAAGACAAGGCTCTGTGCCTTGTGATCGAGTGCTGGTCTAAACAGTGGAAACAAGTCCCTGCAAAAACTGGAACTGACCTTTGTTTTGAGTAATAAATCTTGAAGGTTTTTTTTTCTGCTGTTGTGTTGCAGTAATCTGGTTGGAAAATGAAAGGAGGATAGTATATCATGACTGGTTTGACTGAAATAGACCACAAATTGCAAGTTGTATTTGAATTAACTTGGGAGACGGAGCCTTAGTGCAGAGGTGAGGAAAAAGCTGAGTGAGGGAACAAAGCAAACACAATTGATTTCACTCAGTGCTTCCAAATGTAAACAGAACAGAAACACCTTGACTCGTCCCAGGACTGCTGTGAGGACAAAGTGTTGCATCAAGTGTCCTTTTCCCTGCTGAGTGAACGTGGGAATATTTCCATTTCTCTTTAGCTCATTTGTGTTGCACATATGGTGTGGGATTCATCTCCCTTAGTTTCAATCCGTTAAACATCTAGTGAAGAAAAGAGTGAAGGAAAAGTTCCAAAGGTCTTTCTGTGTCTTATGAGCTATTTCAGAATGGAACATGCAGCACCTTTGGAGTTTTCTGTCTCTACATATAAAGGATGTTTAGGAAACTTCAGTCGAGAGATCATTGACTTTAAAATAGATGAGGTTAGGTGAGATAAATCCTACCAAAGGAGAATTTTACACCAAAAGAATTAGCATGAAAACAGTTATCCCCAATCTTTCTTAAGCAAGCAAGAGCTGCCAAGCATCCAGCAGTGGTGCTGAGAGCTGTCAGAACTGAGGGAGAGCTGGTTTTGCTCAGCCATGTGCATCTTCACTGTCCTCAAATGCAGGAAAGACAGTCTGGCATTATCCAAGCAGGACAGCAATTGTGGCAGTCACGTAAAAAATGTGACCTGTGGCACCCTAAATGTGTCAAAAAGATTAATAAATCAGATGTTTTAATCTAGTGGTTTCAACATAGGAGGAGGAAAAAGGATAATGACACAGGTCACTGTTGCCAATCCACTTAAAGATGTGTGTAAACAGGTGGGTCTGTGGACTCATAGGCCTGCTTCCCTTGCTTTTGGGAGGTGTTCTACAAAGTAACATTTTGATTAAATTTTTTAATTTATGTGAAAGAGAAAAATGCACTGGTTGTGAATTATTCATAGAAAGTGAAACTTCACAAGTTGTATTTCCTTGTTGCAAGTGAAATTAAAAGGATGTATAAAGGTCTTGCCAGAGAATTGCACAACCTTGGGTGGATGTGTGGTTGGTGTAAAGTACTGATGAATCTTCCTCTTGGCCCCGAGGCAGGAGAGGTGGCTGAAGGAGCTGGTTGTTGCTGTACCCCAGCCAGGCTAATCACATTTTAAATATCCCTGGAACAGCTCTAAGTTGTGTCTGCAGCTGAACTGATTCCTTGATGTCTGGGACATACGGAACTAAAAGTATGAAATAAAACCCTATTTAGCACCTCATTCTGCTCTGTGCTAGACATAATAACATGGTAGCAGCAGATTTGATAATCTGCATATTTTATATCTGATGTATTGGCTTTGTGCAGCCTTTGAGCACTGAAGAACACAGTGGTGCAAGACAAATGTGTTATCTTCTTCATATGGAGTCTTCCTTCAATGCCCTGGCAATCTTCAGATGCCATGTTTAAATATAGTGTTGGCCTAGTTAAGTAGAAATGCATCGAATTACTCCAGGATTGTCTTAGCCACTGTTATGCAATGTGTGAATTTTATGTACTTTAATCCACTTACAGTTTCATTTCTGTTTTGTCCAGCACTGTGCGAAGCTGAACTCTTGTTGCTTCAAAAAACCAGCTAGCACTCTAACAACAATCAACCTGAATATCTGCCAGTTTTGAATGAATATAAGTGGATAATTGAAGTTATTTGCGATAATTGCATATGCTAAGCTTTTAATTTATTTTTATCCTTTATTTATAATTTCTGCTTTGATTGTGCTTTGCTGCACTTAGTGTGGCTGAGCGTTGTCTGGCTGAGTTGCAGTGGAATTTGTTCAGTTTTCCTATGGCACTAGTTGCAAGGTGGATATCTTAAGCCACAAGCGCTAGGAATTTGAACAGCAAGGTAACAGGCACTACATTATTTTTGGTGCATCTTAGTCACAGCAACAGTAATTCTAGTGCTAAAATTTCGTAGAAAATACCATGCAGCTGAGGAGAACAATCTGGGGTGTAAAATACCCTGCCAGACTTTCTGAAAAGAGGAAACCTTCTGTTTGTGTTTGTGTGTCCCCATCCTCAAGGACTGAACAAGCCAAACTGCCAGTCTGGTATCACTGGCCTGTTGAAAGCCTTGTGTGTTCCTGAGAGGAGCAAATATTCCTCCAAGGTCATTATCAGTGTCTGATGTGCCTCCACGGGTTATGGCAAACACGGGCAAAGCTTTTTGTGATAAAACCTTGAGACTGGGAAGCCTGTTTGCACATCAGGGCATTCATTGCTAGCTGATATGACCCTGGGTTTGGGCATGGGAAATAAAAGTGAGACTGAGGAACAACATCAAAATCTCTCTTGGCTTCTTTACCTTGTCTGCTAAATGAGCTGTGAAAGGAGCAAACCCCAGAAGTCTGAAGGAAGTAAGGAGGACCTGCAGCAGAATTAGCACCATGCCAGAATATTACCTAAGATCACTTAATGCTAATAAATCTTGTTCTCTCTCAAAACTGCCTGGCCTTTTCAGAAGTTTTCAAAGCACCTGCAGCCTTACAGATTTCCTGGAGAGGAAACCCCTTTTTCACATCTGAAATGAACCCCAAAATGGGGAAGTCACAGGAAGGTACCTGGGTAATGTTTTTAAAGTTTAGTGATCTATTGCTGAGTGCTCCCACATGCACGGCGTAGGCTTCTCACGGCGAAGCCAGTGAAGAAAATTGCTCTGATGATGGAAACACAATCTTGCTTCTCTCTCAGGAATACTTTCAACTGCTGAACTACGTTTAAATAGTTATCTGGCAGCACTTTAGGAAATATTTTTGGCATATTCAGAGCTCAATTACTATAAAGTTTGATTAGAAATTAGACCTCCAAATCAAGAGTAAGGTTAATAAAATTGCACTGAATATTTCACCTGAAGAAGGGTAACTATTGGTAGTTGTAAGTATTTTCTGTACACAGAAAATGGATGTTTTCAGAATGCTGCTGGTATTCAGCTGGTAATGTACCAGAAACCTTGCTACAAGATATGAAAGAAATAAGCTTGTAAAAACAGGCATAGGTTTTCCTTTCTTGTTATCTGCTGTTTTTCTTTAAAACGTTCATTATATTTGATTAAGACAGAAATCTTGGTTACAATTCCATACGTAAGAGTCAGAGAGACAGGCTTGTTAAAGTTACACAAATGATTATTATTATTTTTTTTTCCAAAACACATCTCAAATCAACCTCAAAGTTTTTCAGTAATCTCAAACAGATTGGATGCCTTGGGAAAAACTGAGAAAGTTTGTTAGGGTTCAGGACTGTTTTTTGCTGTTGGTTGAATGCATTTGATGCTAGAATATAAGAGCAGCCTGCAGGTTTGTCTACACTTCTTTAATGACTGTGATATGCCAGTGCATTTTTTTGTATGAAATGTTATTAAATGGCTATTATAGAATATAAACTATTTATGTTATAAACTGAGATGGTACCAGTACCTAGCTGATACTAGTTATGATTAAATTAGAGCCATCTTCTGTCCTTTTTTTGTGATTTGTAGCAGTTTGGTTTTGAAGAGCAATTTTGAGAAGCATTTCTGGTTATATGTGTTGCAGCTGGTTCATCTTAGAAAAACAGAAAGGAAACAATGAAATATAATTTTTTTTTTTTTTTTAAGATTTCATAGCTGAAAAGAGAGAAGGGCATAACTTCAGTCAGCATTTATGGATAAAGATTAATAACCCTCCACAGTTCAGGGGTTCAGAAATTGTTTCAAATTTGGTTATGCTTATGAATTTATTTAATTTCAAAATGGGATTCTAATGAAGGAAAAGCATCGAGAAGTAATTTGAAACTCTTAAAAAGTACATGAAAAGAGAAATGATCTTAGAAGCTAAAATAATTACCCTGACCTCTGAATATTTGTATGATTTTTTTCTTCAAATCGTTATTTGCAACTTTTATTTTCACTTTTTTTCCCCATTTCTGTTCCTTTCCCCCATTACTTTTTGTTGGATTCTTCTTGCGCCTCATCCATTCAGTTTCACCTTTCCTTTGCTCTATCTATAACAACCAAACTTGAAAGAGAATTTATCTGAGAACATCAGTTCACTGAAATTGTAATATAATTTGTCAAGAAAATTACCTTGTTAGGTAATTTGAGAGATAGCTCAGTGATTTATTAAAAAAAAAAAAAGTACTGTGACGTAACAAACATTTATTTTTCATCTATTTTTCTATGTTATTTGATATCAGTACCACTGGATATACAAAATATTGACCTTATGTTTTGGTGCCTGCTTTGAGTTTTTTTGTGGTTCTGTTATTTGTTCATTTCCTGCTTTATGCCCCATTTTTATCCATGTTGCATTGTGATATTCTGGGGCAGGCAGTTCATCTTTCTCATTGGGAAAGTTCTAAGGATTAGTTCCTTAACTGGGGGGACCTCAATTGAGCTGTGCCTCAGAACATTATAATTGGTTTATCTGAAGATTGTGTGCTGCCCTTGACCTGCCTGTTCATGTGCACACAGACACTTCTGCACATTTAGGGCTAAATTTTTCTAAAAACACCCTTGAGTGGTGTGAATGTACCAATTCTCACTCTGTTCATAATTCATTCCATGTAAGTGCATGCAGATAATTCAAAATTCCCTTCAGGATAACCACAGCTTGGGAAGCATTTATTTGCTACAGCAAGGATTTGAGAGTATGGCTACTCAAATGAAAATATATTGGCATTTCTATTAAGAGTGTCATTATAAACTATTAAGCTAAAATTGCTAATCATGCTAATCTTGAGACTCATTGCTAGATAACTGCTTAGTCATTAAAATACTTTAAAAGGGATTTTTTGCCTCTATATAAAAAAGCTGCCATATTACATGTAGTGTTTATGTTTTTGCCTGCAGAGTGTTAAGGATTTTCTTCTGTCGTACTTCATCCCTTTGGAGACCTCTTTAAAAAAAAAATCCAACCAAATCCCACCCCCCCAAAAAAAACCCCACAACAAAACCCCATGAAACATTTGCATTCAATTTCTTCATTCCAATATAATTTGTGTATATCCAGTAATATGTCATTTTGTGGAGTTGGGCTTATTACTGGCTTTGCTTTTCTCTAACTCTGCTGGATTTCTTTTATAATAGTGTTGAGATACTTAAAGTAAACTGTGGTTAAAAACTGATACATAGAAAATGCAGCATATGTTTGTATTTTTTTCATTTCAGGTACCAAAAGTTTAATTTTTTATTTAGTTTTGTGAGGGCAAAGCACAAAATGTGCTTACATGTTTCCTTCTATAGCTTCAAGGATAAATATCTTTCAGTAGAAACTTCACTTCTTTGTCTTAAGTTTCTTGTAGAAAATGTTGCTGAAATGTACATTAAAAAAAACCCTGAAATCTTAATGAATAATTCAATGAAATATCAAGCCGTACTTTTAATTTCTGAGCTGCCCTTGTTACCAGATGTTTCTGCTATTGTCGATCTTATGCTTCTCTCGTTATTTGTTACATGCGGGGATAAATCTTAGTTTAAATTTATTTCACTGAGGCAAAAATGTAATTGAAACACATTGGGATCAATACAAACTATATAAGAAGCTGTGAATGATTTTTCTAGCCCGCTAGGTACTAATATCTAATATCACTGGTATCTCATGAAATACTATAATAATTTTTCTTTTGATGATTAAGTAAGTGTTTCAGCACAGAAAGAAAAACATGGTTTTCCTTTCCTTGTATTCTTTTCTGTGTGAAGAATTTTTTTATCCTTTCACTTTTTTACTTTCAAACTCATCAGTCATGAACTTTTATAACAGGTGAGCACAGAGTAATAATACACCTAGAGCTTTATATTGAAGGAAAACACATCTGCAGTAATGCATTGAATTAGAGTGGTTATTTTACATAAAAGGCCTTTTTCATGCTTGAAAAATGAGGGCTGTATTTATAAAATCCTTTCTGCAGGTCGCTGGCATGCTGATTAAAGATGAGCTTCTAAGAATGTTCAAATGTGTATGGATTTGTTTCAGTTACTACAAGACTTCTCCCTCAGAGGGGAAAATTTGTGTTACTTCCCTTTTTGGATTCTAAAGGCAAAGAGTTGGGGCTCAAATGAACATTCATTAATGTTTGACATTGCAAGTTCTGTTCTCGGTACTATTCAAATAGTACAGGAGTAGTGGGAGCAACGACACAAGTTCACAGTTTCACATTTGAAATGTTTTTCCATGGATACCCCTCCTGCAGCAGGTTGAGATGTGTTGTTATTTTTGGGTTCTTTTACCCCTGTACGTAGCACATTTTGCCAGTTCAGTTCTGGTTTGATTTGCCCAGTGTTGGAACCAGTTCAGTTCCGTTCCAGTTTGGGATGGGTTTGCAGTGACCAGCTGGGTTTTCACAGGACAAGATTGAAAGCTGGAACCAGTCAAATGTCAGGGAGGTACTCCCAGCACAGGGCTCTGGGGAGGCAGCCTTTTGCTCCTCTGTATCAGCCAGGGTATCAGGAGCATTTCCAGTGTTTAACTGCACGTTTGAGATGGTAATTCTGCACCAAGGAAAAGTCTGGAGAGCCTCCCCACGGGATGTGCAGGGAGGGGCAGAAACCCAGCAGAGGCCCTGGGGTTTTTGGGACTGGTGCTGGCTGTAGGTGAGCAGGAGATGGGATGGAACAGCGAGGGAAGGCTGGGATTTGCTGCTGCTCTGCAGACCCCAGCGAGCTCAAACCCTCCCTGCAGCCTCCGTGGCACTGCTCAAACTGTCAGCATTCTGCTCAACCATTTGTTCTGCATTGGCAACCAGAAATATTTTTCTTGGTTCAGTTTCCATTATAGCTCAAACTGTATAGCAATCAATATGAATTCTGATTTCATTTTGATTTATATCCAAAGACTTGATAAATGTGCAAACTGTTATGAAAAGAGAGAAAAATGTGTGCATGGCTGCCCACTCTGCGTATTGTTAATGAGAGTCTGGACCTTGCTTTGTGATGGAAAATATCTGAAAATATCTATGCGTACCAGTGTCTGATAGAGCAAAGTAAAAGACACAGAGCATTTTGTTTGATTTTGGCTTGTACGTATATGAATGTTCAGATGGATTAAATGAAAACTAGAAGGAGTTCCATGGTTAAAATACTCTGAAGTATAAAGAACCCTGAGTAAAAGTTTAGAAAGGGTATAATGTCATTTCCCAATAGAATATCTGCAGCAAACCTCTTTATGAATTAAATGGTTTGGGTACCTGTGTTTTGGTGCAGCTGTGTCTTTTCCCTGCAGGTGATAATGGTGAGGAGCAATAACTACTACAAGGAGCTCTGGATATTGTTAAGAGGGCAAAAATACTACTGAATTGCTGCCATACAGTAAATGTTACTTCTGTAATTGCGGAAAAATCTTGTGATAATGTATCACATTGAGGTAGTATTTCAGTCTACTGAGTAAACAAATCTAGGCTCTAATTTTCTTATCATTTATTGTTGATGCGTAATCTAGAAATTCATTTTTATGTCAGTTTTCAAGTGCATTATTAGGGAACACCTCCTATTTTAATGTTAAGGAAGATTGGAAAAGGACTCCTATTTGCAAAATAAAGTCCATGTTAAATCAACTATATTTTTTGTTCTCTCAGAAATAACTTCAGAATGGGAGCTACAGGAAGCTAAACACTGGTGAAAAAAAAGACTTTTTTATTTCTTTATTTATTAATAAGTGAGCCGGTTTTAGAGTTTTGTACTACCAACTGTGGGTATTGAGGGTTTAAAAACCGTAGTCCTTTATTTCTTTTTTAAAATCTTGATCATATATTTCTATTTAAAGAATTATGAGAGCAGATAAATTGCACAATGCTCAAACAATCTCTGTTTTTATATCAGGTTATAAAGTTGTTATCCATTATTTCAAAAATCCATCTTTTTTTTTTTTTTCAGCGCCTTGTTGAAGCTGCAGAAGATGCTTATCTGAAACATGAATTTGATGCTGACTTACAGGTAGTAAATAATTGCTTTCTTGAATGTTTATCATCAGAGTATATTTAATGGTTTTTACAATAGTTTGCTTGAAGAGCTGCTGTAGAAAGCCAAGCATATGCATGCAGGAAGGATGGAATTGTGAGAAATGACCGCCAGTTTTAAAAATTTCAAAATGCTAAACCTTAACAAGATACAACTAACGACTGAATAAGGAAAAGGGCATCACGCTGGGATCCGCCATGTGCTCCTGTACAAAATGGCTGCTCTGCCTTTTATGGCCCTGGGGGTTGCATCAGCCAGCCCTGGCCCCGCCCACAGTCTGCCAATCAACTCTCCCTCACTGTCCATTGGTGGAGGCTGCTTTCTTGCGATCTGATTGGAGCGCAGGTGTTGCCATGCCCCGCCCCCTAGCAACAAGCCTGCCCATTCCCGGCTATGAGGGCCTCCTGCGCCCGCCCAGCCCTCAGTGTGTGGGGGACACCCGGGGCTGTGGTGGCCACAATCTGGGGAGGGGCGGTGGGGAGAACAGAGAACAACCAAACAACAAACCACAATGAAATAAATATACACCAATAAAGCTTTTCTTAACATACATGTCGCAATTAGACATGAAAATAAAGATGCTTGACTCCAGCAGTTAGAAGATATCAGAAGGCTTTATTGCAATTCCTTTCAGCCTTTTTGTAACATGCTGTGCGAAAAAGGCACACCTGGTCCACAGGTTGGTTACCTCTCTCCATTGGTGAAGTAACACAAACAACACCTGGGGGAGAGGTTGTTATGGGAAAGGAATATTGTTTGCCCAGAAATATTATGGGAAGAAAGGAGAAACTGCTGAAAACTTTCCCTTGGGAAAGCCAGCAATTCTCAGGCTTCAGAAAATCAGACCCACAAATACACATAGTATTCATCCCTTAATTGCAAGAGCAAATCATCCTATTGCTCATCTATAACAGAATTAATGAAGGCTGGCTCAGCATTCTGACAGGTTATGTACTTAGTGCTTGTGCGTTGGGACACCAAGCAGGTGGCTTCTACTCTTTCAGAGATTTCATTTCAATTCCCTTGCATGTCTGTGTAGGTCACATTTTCAAACACAGCAATTAGCCTCGTGTTGTGTCTGTGCAGTGTGCCGGTAAGGAACTGGGACCCACAGGGACGGGATTAGCATGACCTTGGTTTGTGTTTGGATCTGTGTCTGGAGCAGACGCTGGTTTTTCCTAGGAGCCCTTGGAGGTGCACCACTGTCGTGTGTTGCCTTTAGGCATAATGAGAGGGAGCTGCACCGTGGCAGCTCACAGCTAAAAATGTTTTGCACAAAAGCCTTTGCCTAAATAAGACTCATATTTAAAACAAATTTAAAAAAAACAAAAAAAAGAGATTGATTTTAGAAACCGGGTAATTTAACGTGACACTGAAAGTAGTACTCGATGCTTAGATGAATAAATACCTCTTTAACTGAATATCTACGGTTTCTTGAATGCCGTGTTAGGTGGAGTTTCATCTACTTTGCCTCTACCTAGTTTTAATTTTAAAACCTTCTATGAATATTTGCCATAAGACTGTTTAAATTTTGGGCATAAAGAATTACAGGAGACAGAGACTTTTTCTGTAGACATTTTCCAATTTGTGTATCTAAGAAATAAACAGATCTGTTACATTCTGTTTTCAGGTTTTGTCGTGGCTACTTCCAGTAATCAAAAACCACTTTGTTTTAATAAAAATATGATGCAAGTTACTGATTTATGTGCAGAAAGGAAGAAAAAATACAGTCAATGTATTGGAACCAAGCATAAAAAAATTGAATTTAGAAGGCTGTGATACTAAGATTTGTCAGCCCAGCTCAGAGTAAGGATAAAACGAACTCACTGAAAATGATAATTCACATTATTGTATATTCAAGGAGTGCTGGGTTCTGTATTCAAATGTATGAGTTTTATTATACCCCAGCCTTGCAGAGGTGTGCTGTGCTTCATTCTGTTGAACTTTAAGCCTTGAAGAAATAGGAACTATTGTCTGAATAAATCAGAAACACACATTATAGAAGATGTTTTAGAGGGCTGCAGTAAATGCTTCTTCACTGCAGGACAGTTCTCACTTTGACAAAGTCCTTCATGTGCTGAGGCTCTGGCGATATTAACACTTTCAGGAAGCCATTTGTGTCAGCAGCATTAACAGGACAATCAAATCTTTGTGTGGAGCTCTGTTGTTTATTACTGTCACGGTCCATTAAAGCTAATCAATTGTTAATCTTGGTTTCAGCGACCCCTTTGCAACCCTTGCTGGGTGATTGTTGTTCTTTATCAAAAATCTCATAATACCATCTGCTCGATAGAAAGTAATGGCCAGGATGATTTGATAGTGTACATTCAAGGAGAGGGGGACAGAAGGCTTATATAATGTGCAATGTATACAATTCTGCTATCAAAGAGGAATTTTTTGGCATTTGTGTTGCTTTGGCTGATGTGTGGAAGACAGGATTTAAATGCTTTGAATTAGCGATATGTGATACAGCACCAGCTTGTGCTCTTTGTGCTCAGCTATTCTGGAAATTCAGAAAGCACATAAAGAAAGTGTTTTTTTTCTTTGGATAAAGATAATAGAGATGGTAACATCTTCTGCTATGAGATGTTCTATGAAAAAAATACAAAATAAGTAATTTATAATTTTTGTTAACTGAAAATTGGCCTCCTGTTCTTCTACTACCTCTGTGCTTGAGAGTGTTTCCTAAAATGTGAACTGCTTTGTTATGGTTCACAGGAACACTGTGGTGAATTTGGTCTTCTGTGTCTTGAGGACAGCACAGACAATATTGGATTAGTACATAAAAGTGATAAAGGGAGAAATAAAATAATATTAATATTTTTATTGACTGTATAAAAGCACCAACTTAAAAAAAAAACAAACTGTAATTGTTCACCTTTTAGACTGCTGGTATTCTCTTCAGCAGTGTAGAAACTCTATTACTTTGTTAGACTAAACCTGATCCCTTCTGGGCATTTTTCTTAGTAACGTTATTAGTTTTGTCCTCAGTTATTCCGTAGGTATTCTAATCAATACACTGTAATTCTGTGTAATGGTCTAAGCACTCAACTATCTATCCCTAGATTGAATCTGTTGGCACCACCAACCTTGTAGTTGTAAACATAAATAAAATTCCCAGGGAATTGAAAGGAATAAATCAAAATGGGTGATGTGATGTTTAACTCATCAGCACTATACACTGGATGTCTGAGTAATGGCCAAACTATGAATCAGTGAAAGCAGACCTTAATGATTACCTTGCAATATTTGGGGTTTGGAAGGTTCTTTTTTTTTTCTGTTAAGGATGTGAGGTTATAAGGAAATAATCATCTAAATGCTACTTATATTTGAATCTCAGTCAAGGGTTTTCTTACCTCATGGATATGGGTGCAAATCATTCAGTGTTATTAAATACTATTTTCAAGTTTATAAGTGGAATTACTTTAGTTATGCCTAATGTATTTGGGAATGTAAAATAAGTTACCATTTGTGTTACTACAGCAAGTGCCGTGTCACAGTATATTCACAGATGTAAAGAATTGCTTCTCTTCCTTTATATGGGGATGTCTCTGTTCTCACCTTTGTTGAAAATGAAGCTATTCCCCTGATTTTGTGACTTTAACATAATGGAAGATCCCCCAGCATGGAAGTCAATTGCCTTGTTATATACCCAGCAAGAGTACAAGAGTTGAACTAGTTGAGTACATTGTACATTGTACTCAACTAGTAGAAGTATATGTACATGTACTCACTGTACAAGTACATTGGCTGATGCAGGTTTTGAAGTGATTCTAAAATCATCCTTTAGTTTTCTTGGCTTAGCCATTTGCCAGAGAAATAAATTGGAGAAAGATAACAAAGAGGGTAACATCTCTGCGAGGAGATGACCTATTAAAAAAAAAAAATTCAAATAATTTATAATCCTTGGTAAGTGAAATTTGGTCTCCTGTTCTTCGACTACCTCTGTGCTTGGGGGTGTTTCCTAAGATGTGAACTGCCCTGTTATGGTTCTCAGAAACACTGCTTGGTTTGGTGTTCAGACCCCTGAAAGAGGCTCTGAAGTGGAAAACTCTTCCCTGGAGCTGCCACCTACCTAAGAATCGGTAGCACATGCAGCTGTTACAACCACAGAGGTTTAGAGGCTTTCTCCTCCCAGCACACTTCATCAAACCACTGGAACCTGGACTTGTGAAGGGTGGGAATGCACCAAGGTGCCCGCGCTGTGCCCTCCTGCAGCGGGGCTGGGCTGGCTCAGCCTGCAGCGGGGCTCACCGTGCCACCCGTGCCACCCCCCCGGGCCTGTGCACACAAACCTGTGCTGGCACCCCCTGGGCACAGCCAGGGCAGGAGCCCCCTCGCAGGCTTGGACCCTTCCTGGGTTTCCATGACCTCAGAGGTGGATGCTGAGCGGTGGGGCTGGTGCTGGAGTTCTCAGTGCAGCAGTAGAAATAACTTGTGCTTTGCTTCTTACAAACAAACAAAACCTCACATTCATTTGAGAAGAAAGATTTATAATAACTTAATTCCTATCCAGTTTTTGTACTTCTGAGCACAGTGACAGGAGGAAGTAACATAAAATTTTGTCATGACTACTAGTTCATTTGCTGACTGATTTCACTACAAATACACATCTGCAGGGTAGTTCTTTTATTTTCTCTGTGTTAATTAAGTTCATTAGTTCATTTGCTTTACATTCCTGCTAAGTTTTCTCTGCATGTGTGTGATGTGATGATAAAAAAGCAAGGTTATTTCTTTCTGCTAGAATCAAAGCTGGTGCACAGTTGATGCACTGAGATTACCAGATTTTATTTTTCTGGGTTTTCCTGCATAAGATAGGAGAGATTCAAGTGCCAATGTGTTAAGATGGTTAACCTTATTTCAATTTTATACCCAAAGACTAGAAGAAGATTAATCAAATAGTTTTTAGGAAAAGATTAGTTTCTTTTAAGAATACTTTTAATTTAGAGGGATAAAAAAGGAATACTAGTGTAAGACTGTTTTTCATTATTCATTTTTCTATGATCTGTAACATATGGCTGAGCCTTAAGGAAAAAGTTTGCAAAACTGTACCAGAGTTATGTACCTGTCTGCCAGATTTTGCTGTCTGTTAACTCCAAATTGCCTTTCGTGTCCTTGAAAAATCACATCCTTACTCTCAGACTCTGTGTGTTGGCTACATAAAAAATCTCATGAAGCCAGCAGATGTATAGTTAAAGGCTTTCCAGTGGTTTACACATGTGAACAATGCACTTTTTAAAATACATATTTTGAAAATCTACAAAAATTAAGTCTTCAGATGTTCAGGGGAAAGCACAAATAGTAAAAGAGGGCTGAGGAACACAATTTGACCCAGCTTCTGGGTCTAATCCTCTGACTGTTAATTTTACTCAGTATTTTATTGTTTAAGGGGAGCTGCCTGACTTTTTCTAATTTTGAAATTTAGATGTTAGATATTAATCTTAAATATAGATATAAAATCATAACCTAAATTGATGCTACTTTTTAAAAAAATCTGACCTGAATGTTTATTTAGTATAATGATACCAGGCAAAAATTTATACAGATGGATTATTAAATGCTTAGGGATTTAATCAAAATTTAAACAAATACATGATAATTACATTGACATCAGGTACTGAAAAATACAAGGACAAAAGACGATTGAGAACAGCTATTCCACATAATCTTATGAAACTCCTATTATAACACATTAATTAATTTTATGTGAGTATTTCAGACAAGTCTGTTTGTGTATTTATTATCTCACTAATACTGCATGAGGCACATGCTAACCAGATTTACAGTCTATTAATATTTTTCTGGCTGTTAGAATAATGTGCACTAGTCTGAAGTCAGCTCTTGAAGGGTCCTGAAATCCACAATGGGAAAGGGAAATCTGTTGGACTTCAAGCACTTGCAGCCAGCAATTGAAATGACTTTTTGAAAAGTGCATTTAAAATAGCAGTGCAACATCTGAAGTTTGACAGACTTCATGGATTATTTGTCCAAGCTGCTTATTTTCTAAATCAGAATTCAGTCTGTCCAAACTCCAAGGCTGGAAAAAGCTTAAATTCCTTTTTAGACTTTCTTTGAAACATTTTGCAGGCCCAAGTGCTCTCAGCTCTGTTTGGGTGGGATGTGGACACTGCAGCTGGATCTTCCAGTAAGGCAAGAGGAGGAGGAGATCCCGAGCTGACACAAATCTAAACTTCTGCACAACTCCTGCAGAAGCAGTTGCAGAGCACTGCAGTTTATTCATCTGTAAAATCTGCCTCTGGAGCTCTTTCCTGAGGTGCCTCACCCAGGATCTGCTCTCAAGGGGTTCATTTTATTTCCCTCTGACACTGGGGGACTCTGTGGTTTTGTTCATCCAGCTGGAGCCATAGTGTGGATACAGCTAGGATGTAAAATGCTGCCAGGACCTGCAGAGGTGTGGTTCTTATTCTGAATAGTTCGAATTTTTTCATACCCATCAAAAGATAAAGGAGATCAAGGAAGAACAGTAAGCATAGAATTCAGAATGTCCTTAAAAACTGACTGCAACACCAAAGGCTCAAACACTGAAGAATTACAGTGCAGTTTAAAAGCAAAAGGAAGGAAAAAGTACACAGAAATGTGAGTGTCTATTGAGCTAATGAACTACAAGGCCCAACAGGCCACATTTAAATCATAAAAGCTTCTGCAGAGTTTTTATTTGGTGTTATTTTTTCCTTTGTTTTTTTTTTTTTTTCTTTCATAAAATACTTCATTTTTTTCCTGAAAGAGATAAAAAGTTCCTCTTTGCAGTTCTTAGTTTTGTATTATTCTTATTGATTTCTGTGAACTCAAAATAAGGACTTCCCAACTGCTCTAATACTGAAACAAATTGATTTTCAGATTTTTAGCCCTTTCAGTGGGAAAGCGTTTTAGCTCGTTTACTCTTTCCTATTTATTTTTTGAGGTTGGCAAGAGGAAAACTGAATTGGCTATGAAACTATCAAGACATCAGTGAATTCAGATATAACTGGTTAAAAAACGCAGCAGAATTCATGCACAAAATAATCTTCAGAGGAAGACTTCCACTGGCCTTCACTCTGCATGCTTGGCAGGGATTAAGTATCAGAAAGAGAATACAGAGAAAGAGGGGCCCTGCTCCTTTTTGGTTATTTTAATTTCAAAGCTGTTATGTTTTCTGACTCGGTAGCAAGTGAAGAGAAAAAGAGAAACAAGGTTCAGAGCAGCCAGGCTAGCAATATTTTAGCTCATCTCCTAATGATAAATAACTCCATTAATTTTTTGCACTTTGGAGTTTTGTAGTTTGGGAATTTTGGAGCACTGAGGGAATATTTTTGATGTTTTAAGAAGATTATGATCAGTGGATAATTTCTATTGCTTTTCCTTCTTCCACCCATTTATCTTGCTAAAGAACTATGTTCTCTTACTACACTTACTACAAACAAATCAAATGTAAATAACTAGAGCAATTTCATTTTTGTTTGTTCATAACTTCTGTTGGCAAGGAGTGACTTTGAGCTCAGAAGAGCAGAGTTTAACTTGCTTTTCCAGAAGGAGAGATGCAGGAGAGATGATATTCCAGCAGTTTTGTGATTTTGGTGCAGTTCTGCCTTGTCTAAGGGACCCATCCAAACAGAGCAGTAATCCTCTGCCTGTCTGGTTCAATAGCTGTCCTGTCTACACAGGGCTTGACAGCAGAGGAACCAGCAGCTCTGGTCTGAATTTGTTATTGCAAATAATGTTCTCTGCTTCTGAGGAAGTTTGGCACAGAATTTCCGGGGGTTGGTTGTTCTAACTTCAGCTACAGAACTTGTTCTCTTGGTACCCTTAAGCCAGCAGTAGTTTCCAGACATTTCTGGATTTATTCTTGCCAGCCTCTCCCGGAACAGCAGTCTCTATCTGAAGTGTGTGAGGTGTGTGCTGAGGAACACTCTATAAATTCAGTTCTACACATCAAATAGGGACACAGTGCTTTTGTCTCGTGATACCTGCTGTAAATAATTACAGAAATCTGAAACCTGGAGTTGTAAAAGAACTGTATGACTGATAATGCTGTTTTCCTGAGATTTTACCTTTTATATTTATTTGGTCCTTTATTATGTTTGCTTGCTACCAGCAACGAGAACAAAATCTTTTTATCATCCCATGAGTGTTTTCAAAATTTCAGGTTCTCTGATTAAACATTGAGACACCCCAAAGGTTTTCCTGAGCAAGAGAAACCTCTGCTTCAGAGCAACTCATAATTACTTAGGTGGGGCTCTCAGGATATGAGCAACCTGTTCAAGTTGCTTCTCTAGTGAATATTAAATTATTTGTATTATGTGAAACACTTCAGCAGAAGAGTTAGTGAGACACTCAGCTCAGAAAAGCCTGATGGATGGGGCATTCGTTTTGGATTTCAGAGGCTCTAGTCTGAGTGTCTCTCCTACTTGATTCAGAGGATAGCTTTGAACAGCAGCATAAATCTTTTCCTCTCTGGCACAATTCTGCAAAAAAGAAATGTGTTTTCCAAAACTAAGAAGATTAACAGATCACATCTAACAGCACCAACAAGATGGAACAGGAAGTCTTTATATACAGATAGTACCTATACAGTTTTTCCTTTCCCATTCTCAAGTCATTAAATATCTCCAGGTTGCTTTTTTAATGCTTTTTGTATGTATCTTGTAAGTATTAGAGCCACGTTTAAAAGAACTAAAAGCTTAGATTCTTGCATATTCACACAAACTTACGGGTTTTATAAATAAAACTGAACTTGTATTTAGAATAGTGATAAAACAATTAGTTGTTTGCAACATGGAATTCTTTCATTTATTGTTTTTGAGAGGCAATTCTTTAACTTATTCCAGTAGAATAGATAGAGAAAAAAAAAAAACCAAATATTGTTCAGATAAGGGGATAATGATGTACCAGGAGAAACCAGTCCCATGAATATGTTCATTTTCAAGCAAGTAATAGGGAGGAAAAGAAAAAGGAGAGAGACAATATGAAATGAACATTTAGCAGAAAATCAGTAACAGGTCTTAATCCTTAAAATTAGGGTGAAATTTTTCATATCAAACTGGAAGTGAGGGTAAACTTGCAAGAACTTTACCTGAGTCTTGAAAACAATTTGCTCTCAAAATGCCCATTTTTCCTTTCAAGATTGCCCAAACCAGAGTAGATTCAGCAGATGTTTTCCCTTTCCACCCAGTCAGAACAGCGTGTGCACCATGCACAGTTTCCAGTTGAGCAGTTGGAGGCTTTGCTGCCTTTCAAAGCAGACTGTGCTTTGGGAAGAGATAATCCCAGCCCTCCCAGGCCCTGCCCTGGGCAGGGATGTGCCAGTGGGCAGAACAGGTTAAACGGGGCAAACCTTGGTGGAAGGAAGCATGTGGAGGATGCAGAAGAAAGCAGAAACAGTGCAGGAAAAGGTAAGGTGTCAGAAGACTGTGAAGTGCAGGGAAGAAGGATGGAGAAGGGGAAATACTTAAATAAGGTGTTAAGGAATAGCTGCTAAGTGTTAATATCTTAGTGTTTCAAGAGTACTGACAGTAATCTTTTTTCAAGTCTCTCTAAGAGCCATTACCTTTGCTTAAAGGGAGGCAGAAACGGAGAAACCATTTCCAACTACTTAAAAAAACCTTTGGAGAGAGCAGAAGAGTAGGTCATATTCAAATAAAATTTTAAATCAGGTTTCAGAGAAGTCAGGCAAAACAAGTATGCACTGGGAGTGAGGGAGAAAAGCTGCCTAGATGAAGAAAAAGATCAAAATGTTATTGAAAAACATGCACTCCTTGAGATTGCCGTAAACCTTCGAGAACTTGGCTTATCGTTGTCAGAGCAGACAGAGATGATGTGTTTAATAATGTGTCTCTCGTAGATGTTTATGGGCCTATCAATTTCCAATTCTAACTAAGCAAGAAAGCAGCTTAAGAGCCAAAGGAATGACATACAAGGTGGAGTTGGAGTTGCCAGTGCATAAAGTTTGGCATATTGGTGATAGGAAACAGGAATTTGACATTGAAATTCAATTCATAGTAGGCATTTTTTTGATTTCTTTTGTTCAGATTTGTGGCCTTGAAAGTACTGGACATCCCTCTCTCTCAGAAAAAAAAAAAAAGCTTGTCATCTGCAAATGCTTTTCAATTAGCTTTTAGCTTTGTGCTGCAGCCAAGGTCAGCAGAGCTCTGAGCCCCGTGCCTGTGCCCTGCCCTCAGTGCTGAGCAGGGCTCACACTGCAAGCCAGACTCACTCCTGCATTCCCCGTCCTGTCAAGATCTCAGAGAATGTTTTGAGAAAATGACTCTCCTTGGTTTAAGTGATGCTAAAGGCAGATCTAGGAGTTTGATCCTATCAAGATTCCTTTTGAAAAATTCTGCTTGGCTTAGCTTTCCTTTATCCGTGGATATTCTGTGTATATCTGACAGCACAAGGAGTAGGTGATGTACAGGAATTGTTTTCTGATTTGTTAAGTCTTCTACAAAAGCATACTCAGTCTCTCATCAAAGCTGTGTGTCTGAGATGTGTGTTCTGCCAGGATCATGTGTTTTCTGAGTTCCCTGGAAAACGTTTATTTTAAAAAAATCTATTTGAAACCTCTGTTTAATTCTGTATATATTTGTACTTATATCAGAAACTAAATGCAGGTACAGAATGTTAAAAGTGCAAGATGCTGAGGGTGCTTAGGGGAACAGGCAGTGCTGGAGTTAATGCTTTTATTTATAAAGCTCATTGGTCAATGATACTGAGCTCTCCTCCAGGAAAAAAAGATCCTTAATTCACTCTTACAAAATTCAATGCCCTATTGTTCTCACTTTTCTGAAGTCACTGTTTATAACATTGCTCTCCTCTCCCCTCTGAGGAATAATATAATTTATTGGAGCAGTTCATTCATAGTCTATGTGATATCTATCTTTTGGGACAGAGATACCTTCTGCATGATGTACACACTGTTAACTTCAAACTCTTCCTGTTTGCTTTATGTGCAAGGGTTCGTAATCAGGAATATTTATGCATCCTGGTACCCAGTTGTGCTGTGCTTGCTGTTTTCTGCTCTTCATAGAAAATTAAACTTTTTTTCTTTTTGGCTCACACCTACCTGAAAAGCAAAAGATTTGAGAATATTACCCAATGGATTTATGATTACTAGGCAGATAGCCAGTAATAAGCAGTGATATCTGATACTACAGCCCAGACATTCTCTGCTTTTTTCCACCTTTTTCCTATTATCTCTAGGTTTAATAAACTATAAATGGGAGACATAAATGGCAGACCATCTTTCTCTTTTTGTGCCTTTTTTTTTTTTCCTTTGGAGGTGCTTGGTGATGTGATTAAGTTAAGGGTCATATATTCTTCCAGCTTAGTATTTAGAAATAGGCAAATTATTGAAAAGGGTGGAAGTGATCTAGCTTATTCATTTTTGTGGGAGAGCAGCTTTTTTTGCTACACAACAATCATTTTAAATGGAAATAACAGTATTATAGATAGAGATTTAATGAATATATATGAGAAAGGCACGATAGGAGTCACTAAGCAGTTCAGGGCTTTAGATGAGGTCACGTTTCTGACTTGTGTAGTATGAAAGTGAGTAAATCTTAAATGATCATAGTCGAAATATTTCCAGGGTATTGTACATACTGCTTATTGTGGGAAAAAAAAATATATATTTTCTTGCCTCTGGCTTATAAGATATTGAATGAAAATCAGCTGCATTTGTACCTTAACGTTTCCACTGCGTGTATTGTGTCTTTGTTTCTGGATCTCACATAATTGCTGACTGTGAAATTAAAATACCAAGCTCATTATTTCAATCCTGATACATAACTTGCTTTAGACTTACGCTTTTGTCTCTAATTGTAGTGTCCATGTGTTGAGCTTCATTAACTTGAAACAGAAGGAGACCCCACTTTTCTGTTAAAGTTAATTAAACCTGGTAATAGTTATTGTTTGAAAATTTTTAGGGTTCAAGTAGGTTATTTTGCCTCTGTCTCTATTTTCATGCATCATTTCATCAGTTGTGGTTTGTCAATTCATAATATACAGGATTTGCCTGGACTCAGTGAACTGTGAGGGTTTTTAATCATAAAAATACACTTGCATGTTTAATTAATGCATAGTTGGAAACTTCTCCTTGTGAAATAGTCACTGGTGACTTTTAAATTCAGATTTTTAAAAAAATTGGAAAAATAAAAGCAATTATTTTTCCATTAATAATTGGTGACAGCACAGCACACAATAGATCGATGTCAATGGCCACAGTTAATGACTTTCAGGTCTTTTTAATATAAAAACTGAAAATTTCAAAATTTTATAAATCTATGGTGTGTAAAACCTTCAGACTTAGAATTACAGCCTTCTGAGCTGTACTCCACGTAGACTTGTGGCCATGACTGAGAGGATGAATTAAATATGCACATTTAAATGCATGTATAGTTTAGTATTTACGCTTTAATCATTTTGTTAAAAGTTCTAAAATTCAACCTTAAGTATAATGCACAATGTGCACATCTTTATCACTGGTTTTGTGGGTTATGCTGTGGGAGATGTCCTACAAAATAGTCCAAAAAACCTCTAAGTGAAAGACAATGTCCAAGATCAGGCCACGGGTTTTACTCAACAAAGCTCAACGATTAAGTGCATGAAATAAAGATTAGAAGATGTACTTGCCTATGGAAAAAGTGTGGGAAAAAAACAATGATCTCTTCCTTGAAAAATCATTCAGGCCAAGTTTAAATAAGTGGTTTTTTTGTGATTCAATAAAAAAGAAAAAGAAAGATAGCGTTTAAATAACAGTAATTTTATTTAATATTATTTTTCATGCATTTTAGAATTCAGATTTTAACCATCAGCTGTTTAGCTAGAGCTTTCAGACTATTCAGTTGAGATGTAAAAAAAAAAAAAAAACAACAAACCACAAACCAATCTTATTCTGTGTCCAGTTAGCTTTTTGAAACGAGGAGCATGTGTTCAGAGAAATATTGCTGTGCATCCAAAAAGTGCCAATCAGAGATATTAGTGAAAGGTTTAATGGATATTCTGAGCTGTGTGAAGCTCCTGCTGACAATGTCAGCTCAAGAGCTTTCAGCATCATATGCAAACTGGAATTTTGCAGCAAAGAAGAGATGAGTAGAGGGGGATGTGCTGTGTTGGAATGGACCATGGAGGTTTTGGTAGAGGGATGGCAAAGGTCCAGCTGGTTGGCAGCAAAGTGAGGAGATTTGGTACAGTTTTTGTGGCTTGTGGAAGCTTATGTTGGATTTGTGATTATTTTTCTTTTTTTGACAGGGTGTATGGAATTGTGATGAGGTGAAATGGTCTGGACAGAGGCTGTCTGAGGTTATGAAAAGCTGTGGGGGATTTTGGAGGTTGTGGGGTCTTTCCAAGCCTTGCTGCCCTTGCAAAGTTCTGAACTGCTCTCCATGGTCTTCTCTCCTTTCAGTCACACTCCCCTCCTCACTGGGGAGCCTGACTCACCTGTCCCCTCTCCTGCTTCAAATTCTGCCCCCATGGAGCAGCAGAGAGCCCTGGGACACAGGCTGGGGACCTGGTGTGAGAAGGTGCTGCCCTAACTCATCCTCACTGCCCTGCCACTGGAGCAGTCTGCTGCCCTGGGCTGTCCTGTGTTCCTCACAGCCCTGGCTGCTGGTTGATCAGGTCTTACACAGGACCTGTCACAGAAGCAGCACTGCAGATCCCCTGTGTCTTTCCCCATCACAAGTGTCACATCTTCTAATGCATTTATTTAGTAGCTGGGGAAACAGTTGTTTCCTGCAAACACTTGGGAAATTAATAGTCCCATGAAGTATTAATGGCATTGGTGCCACAGAATCGTGGCAGGGTACAGATGTTCAAAGTCAAATGCAAACCTCTCAGTAAAGGGGCAAATCCTATGTTGCCTTTTGAAAATTTTCACTGAAATTCCCATACAGGTAAATATCTATTGAGGTAGGTCTCTAAAACTCAAATGATTATTTTTCTCCTAGGAAGACCTAAGTTTCCAGGCTTTAACTGCATGTTAAATGTCAATAATATGAAAAGGCATAATAAGGAGGTGAAATAGATGATGGTATTATTATGAGAAATTATTCAATTTCTATATCCTCTCTCCTTCCCTACTCTATTTCACCTCTTAGAATAGCAATTTTATGCAGATTTTATGGGACCTACATTCATTGGGATCTACTACAGGTTATAGAATGAGAAATCTCTTAAAGATTAATTGAAATTTAGAGAATAAGAATGTGTAGCATGTACTATAAAACCACTTGAATCCCAAAATACTTTTTAATTTTTGATCTAAGTTCTGCACTGAACTCCTTAAAATAGCAGCCCTAAAAGTATCCACAATTAACCCCATAGATAAGTGGAATTACTTTTTTTTTTTTTTTTTTAATTTCTTGGTAAATACCTTGCTATGTATTTCTTCCAAATAATTTCCAGTCCTTGACCTTTCAACATGAGGCCAGCACCAGCATTCCTCTTGAGCAGGGGTTGCTGGGCTTGTGAAGAAATAGAAACGTGGATTTTCACCTCATCTTCCTGTTTTCTCTCTGTGTGTGAGAAGATAAAACTGAGAGGTGAGATTGTTGTCAAGACCAAAGTGTCAGGGAGATTCTTTGGAAAGAGGGGAGTGCATGACACAAAGTGGAGATGGGTTTTAATCAAGGACTGCTGGCACTCCTGCCAACGCAGGTTTTGCTTGTTGCTTGCTGTCACTTTAATTCAAAGGCAATACAGGAGTGCTGGGGACTGGTTGGAGTGAAAGCCGTTCAGCCTTGGTGGCTTTTTCTCCATTCATGGGTGAGCTTTCCTTCCTCCCACCCCTAATGTTTCAGCATTGTTTCTTCCAATCACCTTTTCCCAACACAAATTTTCAGCGCATCTTCCAGTTTTTCCTCTGTGTGTGAGAAGACAAAACTGAGAGGAGGGATTGTTGTCAAGGCCAGTTTGGGTAGACCCAGTTTTATTTGATCTGGGTGACTCACCTGTGTCACTTGTGTAAACCAGGAGAGGCCCTGGTGTGCCAGGACAAATCCATAGAGACAGGAGATACCAAGGGTATGGGGTACAAAGCTCTTTGCTGCCTTGCCCTTACTCTTCAGACTGCAGCTGAGCTCCTCTTCTGCCCAATGAAGCATTTCTGCAGTGACAGATCCTCCTCCCAGCCGAGGTGTGTGATGGTCTCATCAGCTCTTTGCCGTGGTTGCCGGCTCCCGGGAGCGCTCAGCCATGTGCAGCTCCTCCGCTCCGCTCTCCAGATAAGCCCTGACATTCACTGGAGAATTGGGGGAGCATTCCTCCAGCCCGTGTGGGAGGGAACCCCAGAAGGACAGTACAAAATCTGTGTTTTCTGATTTGGACTTCACAATGCCATAAACAGTGACATCATTGTATATGCACACAAACATATAATGATGAATACAGCAAATGCACTCTTGCACTGGCTGGAAAATACATGCTCCAGGCCCAGATTTAATAGGAACTTTCATATTTCATTCTTGGGATATAAAGCCAGAATTTTTGTCTATTTTGACTTTTGCATTAATAAAATGAGGTCAGGAAATCTGTTAAAGTTTATCTTTAAAAATGTTTTCAACCCAGTCACCTTGTTTTAAAAATCATTTCCGTTTGTTATCTGCACATTTAAGTAGATTGTGTTTCCTTGTGATTGAGTCCCAGAAGGAATGCACTAACAGATTCCTGTAATTGATTATACTTTAATGATACATAATGGCAAGTTCTGTTTTCCATTATTGTTACCCTACACTCTGGACTGTAACTGCTGCGATACAGAATGTATATTGATATACAATTGATATAGTAACATTTTACCAGTTGAAATGTCCTGCGTTAACTGAAACCGCGTCTCCACTATCGGGAAAAGTGGCCATTCCCACATCCAGGGCAGGTCCTGCACAGATCTGCACATGGTCTTTTCTCCCAGTTGTGGTTGGCAAAGGACAGCCCTGCTGGGGAGCGCTGCAATCACTGGCTCTGGCTCTGGGAGCTGGCTGTTCTTACATTTGCAGTGTTTTGCTAATTACATTATTTTCTTTCTGCTTGTCCTTTTTCAACAAGCGATCCACTGCTTCTCCCTCCCGCTCCCACCCGTAACCCTCCATGGAGAATAAGGTGGTTGATGATCTGAAGGTGTTGCTTCTATTCCTGATGGGTATAATCTAATTATTTATGGATGTCTCTGATGGTATAAATCTCCTCCCTTGTGTTTGGGTGGAAGGCTCGAGAGCAGGGCTTGCTCTGCATGCCTGCCTGTGGTGGTGTGAGCATGTGAAGGGCAGAGAGCACACCCGAGTCCTGATCCGTGGCTCACACTCCTGCTCTTTGCTCACACAAATAAATGGTGCAGTTCTGTTCCCACTAAGCTGGGCCTGTAACCCCTGGGCATTCAGCCTGTCCTAACAGAAACGTCACAGGGAAGTTCTGGTGAGTGATGCAGCACACAGAGATGGCCTGCATGGAAAAAAAAAATTGAAAAGCTAATTTAAATGTTGCATTTTGCCGGTGCTGCAAAAAGCCATAGAGCTGTTGTCTTCTCAATAATCATAGAATATGGAAACTTAACAGCTAGAACATTATAATGATGTAAAATTGCTCATGGATGTTCAAAACATTGGATAGAATCACACAATATAGTCAGATAAGGTACTGACTGAGGCTTTGCTTTTGCCTTGATTTTTAATTTTCTTTACTGAGAAGAGGATGGTACTTAGAGCTTGCAAACTTCTGGCGAGCTATGCTAACAAATCTCATTTATTGTATTGCAAGTCAGCAGCTATATTATCATCAAAATCCTTATTTTCCAATAATTTAAATCTAAGCTTTCTCATAGCATTCATCATATTAAGCCAGTGACTATTCTTAACCAAAATTCAGGGGGAAAAAAAGAAGCTGAAAAACTGCTGTTTGGACTTGGTGAATGTTGATGTCTGGCAGAATGAAAATACTTACTAAAAATCTGAAATAATTTGGAGTTTCAGTTTGAAAAGTGAAATTTCAGCTTTAAATTTTACTTTAAATTCTGAAAACTAAAAAAAAGTAGCTTCTGAATTAAGTAGATACTTTGGTAAGTTGAGCTTGAATGCAATGACTTGCCACCACACACAGATTTTTTGGTTTATTCTCTGCTTACATACATTTTGTAATGTTTTAAATTACATCACTGTATATATATGTATTAGCATTCAGATATTAATGCATTCATATATTAAACAGAACTTGGATTCTGTTTAATATAGGTTAAATATTAGTTTAATGGCTTTGTGTCTGACACTGATTACAATTCAAATCCTCCTTGCATGCTGTTCTGCTGATAGTAATAGCAGCATTTGTAATGTTCAGTCATTGCCATCCAAGTCATAAACAGTAATATCAATTAATATATACTTATGCCTGTGTGGTTATTCTGTGCAGGGATAAATAGAGAAATTATTTTTACTATCAGATAACCATTTCAAAGAGATGAGAATGGCAAATGCAAAGCAGATGAAGTTACATAAATGGCCTTTTCAGTGGTGACATTTGAATGTTTGTAGTGTCTCACAGCAGTTTTGGAATACAATACACAATTTAATTTCCTGTATATTTGTGTTGTAGAGGAACAGTTTTTGGACTGTGAAGGAAAATTTATGCTCTAGTGCAATGTATTCTCAGCTCAACCCTACATTGCAAAGGAAACCTCTACACATTTCTTTAATTTAAGAAACATGAGTTCCTAATTAGTTATACATAGACAATGGTGGATTTTTCCAACTGCAAAATGATTAATAATACGTAATTAAAATGGAACCTGGATCAAAAACTCATCAAGTTTCCCTAATGCCATAATATTGTACCCTTTTCCTAGGCAAGTGATCCTCCCCCAAGGGATCTGAATGATTCTCTGGAAACACATTCCTGCAAATGCACTGTCTACTCTCATAAGGAACTTCCAGAATTTTCAGTTGGGGAATTTTTTTTTTTATATTTTCATGTTAAAAATATGTAACTCATGAGTATTAAGTACATTTTGGAAAATACGGCCACATGTGTATAGAAGGTATGAACATGCTCTGTTAATGTCCTTTGTAGTTGGAAATCAGGTGTCAGTAAACAAGCACACATGAAGAACCAACCAGTATTAGTCCTGTAGTTTTACTGAGCATTTTCTTAAACAGTGTACAATTTATTCCTGCCAGATTAAAACAAAAATCCCACCTACTTGCTTCTCTGAGCAAAGTTCCTAACAAAGCCCCGATAAACCGAGAACAAAACCTCTTTATTCCTGTCCTTGTTGACCTCCCCGCTCCCCCTTTCCCCCGTTCTGCCATCACGGACTCACCGGACACTCGGTGGCTGCCCCGAGGGTTGGGATGAGCACGGCAGAAGTGCAGGGCTGGGCCGATCCCGGCTGCTCCGGGGGAAGAGGCACCGTAACGCTGGGAGCCACTAGATGCCACTCTTGTCTCATCCCGGTACAAATCCGAGAGTATTTAGGGTTGTTTAAAAAACCCAACTGTGCCCTCCCACCCCCCAAGTCCCTTTAGAGATGTTCCTTTGGTATTTCAGATATTCTGCCTTTAATTTTTTTCTTAATTAAACTTAAAATATTGTAATATGACCCTATTGTTTGTAGTTTTCCTTCCCTCTGCTGTAATGCTACACTTGTTTATGAATATTTCAAAGCTATCCCTAGACAATATTTTTGTTGCTGGACTCTTGCATAGCTCTGTTGTGCTCTATCTTGTTTTTTTCTTTGAGTGGGACTCACAAAATTCTGACATAAGTATTCATCTATTCTTGACTGATTTCACAGCCAACGTGTAAGAACACAGCTTACTGTGTAAGAACCTCTAAATCTAATTTTTTAAAAAATTCTCCAGAGAACTACACCTTTGCATTTTTATCCTATACCACATACAGGAGGAGGCTCTTGAACCTGTTGTATATTCAGATTTTCCCACTGATGACCTTTTTACTACATTTGTCATGGCATTTCCAAGCAAGCTGCCTAACTGTAGATTCTCCAATTTTCAGGACAGTTTTAGCCAGGTAGCTGAGGAAGAATAAGTGTAAAAATGTTCAAGTTATTTAAGACAATAGAGGAGAAGTTTAAAAAGTAAAGTAATCTATACAACCTTCAAGATAACAAAATTGTAGTGTTCTATCTGCACAATAGTAAACCTAAATTTCTTTTGTTGGCAAGACTGAAGCTATTATCTTGTTTGTGTGAATTTGAAATCACCTTGTGATTTTATTGCTGCTTTCCATACAGAATCAAATGTTCTTTTTCAGTTTTTAATGTATATATAAGATGACTTCTATTTACTGTAAGCTACCTGTATGGCAGCCAGAGCTGATGAAGTCACTTGCTTGAAAGATAGTTTGTAGGTATATTTTGTAGGTAATCTGCAAAAGCTTGTGAATAACGTGGCTGAATAATGATGAAGGATTATAGGTGTATAAAGACCTGCATGTTCAATTAAGTTAGATTTATCTATTTTCTTGCACATGTGGCATGCCATGAATTAATACAAAAGTGCAGAGGGATTGATCCATGGAGGTAAGCTTTTGTACCCTTCTTAGTTTGTTAGAAGTGAGGGTTGTTCGTGGAGCTCTTTGGAGAGAAATGTGATTTTGGAACATCAAAATGTGAGAATAGAGGGAAAAGATGTTAGTGCATAAAAAACTTGCCTGTAAAAAGGAGACTGGATTATTTAAATACAGTAGAGCCACCTTTATTGAGAATTTATAGACTGTATGCCAATAAAAACTATTATTCTGCTCTTTTTAAGAAAAAAACCCAATACTATTAGTGGTTTATGGAATTAACAACCACACTACATGCAGACCAAAGTCCAGAGCTGAGGTTGCCTGTGGAACCTTAACTTTATTGCTTCCATATCTCTGAATAATAATGCAGCAACTTGAAAGTTCCCTTTTTGTCATTTGCAATGGAATGATTTAATTTATTTAAGTTTCTGTGATGAACACTTAATGCCTTACACATGTAGGGAAGGGTATAGTCAGTGACTCAGCGCCTGAGTCTGTAACTCCAGCATGTCTGCATGGCTGCACTGAGGAAGCTCTTTGTGGTCATTAGCAAAGGCTGACCTGTCTGTTTGTATACAATGTCAAGACCATGCAGTTGTTGAAGGGCAAATTTAGGGATGTGGTTAAATTAGTCTGTAATTTTATTAACTTCCTTGGGACCATGGCAGTTATTTATTAAAGGTCACTCTGTAGTTCTGTTCTCCTCTACTATCAGATCTTTCCTTTGTAATCTCTTCCCAATAAGCTCCCCATTACTTCCCTTTCCTATGAATATTTAGGTGGTGGTGGTGAAAAGAGAGTCTGTGTCAGCTTTTCCGAAGCACGTCCTCATGTGGTGCATCTGGAGAATATAAACCCCTCACACAGCTCTATGGCTTGCAGAAATGGGAGGAAGTGTTGAGTTTCCTTTTCCCCAGGGGACAATGGCTGGCAGTTCTCTTTGTCAGGAGTAATTCCATGCCCTTGCTTGGAGAGCTCCATGTTGAGGGTTTGCAGATGCCAGTTTTGCTCAAGAGCCACCATCTGCAGGATCAGCAGCTCCTGGGACGGGCACACAGGCTCTGACCCACGGCAGCTCCCTCGCACCACATCCATCTCAGCTGAGAGCTGTGCATCTCCCATGGGAGCCCTGCTCCCCACAGTGTCCATCCTCACCTCTCCCAGCAGCTGGAGGCACAAGGACAACACACCTCTTATCTGCTGTTGTCACTAAAATAGAGAAGTGTGAGTATCCAGTAAAGTCTTCCTTTCTGTGGTGATCTTCAGCTGATGTCTCCTTCCCCTGATGCAGGCAAGTTTCCAGAGTCAGGAAATGTCTTGTCTGGCAGTAATGACCCTGCTCCTTCCACCTTTGGGGCAGCTCTGGTACGAGGCTTCCAATCCTGAGTTGCATCCCAGCTCCTGCAGTTGCATCCCAGCTCCTGCAGTTGCATCCCAGCTCCTGCAGTTGCATCCCAGCTCCTGCAGTTGCATCCCAGCTCCTGCAGTATTCCTTGCGGTCTGGAGAGGTGCAGGCACAGCAGGCCTGGAGGCAGAGTGAGGAGCCTGCTGGCTCCGTGGGGATGCCCCTGGATCTGCAGCAGGGCCAGGCCAGCACTGGGGTCTCCTTGTGGGAAACCTCGGGCACAGCTTGCAGGGAGCCCCAGAGCGGGACAGGACTGTGCCATGCAGGGATGAAAGGATGTTTGTTGTCATGGTGGGGGCTCCGTGCATATTTTTCCCCCTCGTTAACAAGGGCTGTTTTCCTCTCTTCCAATATTAAGTCAGGATGTTTTCCTCAGATGTAGAAGGGCAGAGATTTTGAAGGAAATTAGTTTTAATCTAATAAAGTTTGTTCCAGGACAGAATTTGCAGCAAGCATAACCTTTTGTAAATAAAGCTGAAAAAGTAAAAAAATACTGAATTTAAGAGAAGAGAGAGTACATGATACATTGTTTTGAGTGAATACTGGGACAAGGAGGTTTATTCCCCTTTAAGTGTAGGTGTATAACTTGGAGACCAATAAGTACCAGATAAATATGGACTAAAAAAATAGTGTGGTTAAGAGAGAAATTTTCAGTTTTTACACCCCTTCATATGTTGAACCTTGTTAAAAAATAGTTACTGCAGAATGAAAACAATATAATAATAAATAAGCTTATGGATATAATCAATCATCTGTATGTTTTTTAGCTGACAAAAATAACCTTGATAGAAAAGGATTAGGGAGAATATATATTAAAGTCAACATAATGATAGTTATCAAAGTAGGAAGTTATGATTAGAATGTGCAATGTGTTACAAGAACTTTAAGGGTTATGATTTGTCATTTATAGTATAATTTGTTTATTCATTTTTTCCCCCCTGTTTTCAATGTATGGAATGATTCTTTTTAGCAAATCTCAGTAAGAAATGGGTAGCTCAGGACAGTTTAATGGGAGCCTTGTAACTTACTGTTGGGTAAACTAATCAGAAAATCCTGAAACCAGTTTTTCTCTGACATCCTTTGTGGGGCTGTGAGGTGCTGGTCTGTGTGGTCAGCCCCAGGGCCATGAGGAAGCTCTTGGCTGGGGTTTTGATAGCAGGTGATAAGGCTGCCTCTGAGGTCATAGGCTCTCCTCATAATAATTCTAATTAACTTGGGCACAGTACTGTGTAGGCAAGGTGCTACAGCTTCCAGCTTGCTTTTTTCAGTCTCTGTGTTAAGAGAGCTGATGCCCTGGCTTGTGCTGTACAGCATAGTTGTTCTTAATCACAACAGAGGTCACACCAAATCCAAAGCTGAATGTAAGATTTGCGAATGAGAATTAGATATTTAAGTCACCTAGGCCTTTTCCTTTTTTTTTTTCCTATTTCAGTTATCTTTGCAGGAGGCATGTGGTATTTTGCGCAGAGAAGGACTAAAGTAATAATTCCTTTTCCCATGCTTTATTCCCTGTATCACTTTTTTCCTCTGTCATCTTGCTTTCACTTAAATTTAATTTTAGCATGGTGAAATACACACCAAATTCAGAAACTGAGCATACATTAGGAATGTATTATTCTTGCTGATTGCAGGTAAGTAAACACCAGTGAGGGACTGTGCTTGCCAGCCCTTTCCAAACCTTATGTTAGAACTTGTGGAACCATGCCAAGCACTGATGGACTTCAGCTATCATTAAAAGCTAAATTTCCATGAGATTTTTGCTAGGGTTCACAGAACTCCTCAAGCAAATTTGAGCCTCATGGCGGTAGTCTGAGGATTGATTTATTGTTGTGTATCAAACTCTAAAATGGTTTGAGTTTCATGTTTTCAGCATTACAAGTAAACTTGGAAGCTCTGACTCTAATGCATAGCTGAGTGCAAAATCCAGAGTGAGCCAGAGTAGAAATCAAAACTGATCCGTCTCAAACCATGCAGATCAAACCTGCAGATTTTTTTGCTGGAAGTCTGTACTATGTGCCTTTCAAAGGACTGATAATAGCTTGTTCTTATTTTACAAATATAGAGTGATAAGAGTTGGCAAACACTCCTGTGAGAAAGAAAAGAGAACGAAGGAAAATAGGTACGAAGAAGCTGTGAGCCAACCAGCCCCAGAACCATACTGAGAAATGATATGACTAAAATATGTGCATGGTAAATAGTGTGACATTGAAAAATGAAACATTCAATATTACAGCCAGAGGAGAAAATTGCCAGCTCCCAAAATTGGATTCTGGCAGTATGTTCAGAGAGTCAAACAGGCATATGCTAGATTGCAGTTTGGGTGGAGGGAAAGGAGATTCACAGAGCTCTATTTCAGTTCTTTCTGTATTTTCCCACACTTTGAATTAATCACATCTAATACTAATTATATACTTGCAACATTCTGAATTCCTGCATAAACTGTGGAAAAATGTGGAGATGTTTCCAGGGCTGGAGCAGCTCTGACAATGAATCTCTATATGTGCTTTTGCAACTGTTTGCTGTGCGTCATATTCAGACCCGGTTATGCTCTGCAGATTTAGTCCTCTGTACTTTGATGGTGATTTACACTCCTAGGGAAGCAGTTGGGTGAAACCATGCCTCAGAAATGTGGAAGCTTAATATAAATAAATGAAACACAGGTGCTGGATTTCAGTGAATCACAGCCTTTTGACGTTTATAATTTCAACACATGATTGTCCCCAGCTACTCAGCCTCTGTGACTCATGGTGATGCTTCAGCTGTTGGCTTGAGAGAAAATGTAAAACGTAAGGTTGGGGTTTTTTAGCTATTCTAGGATGCTGAAAGATCTGGATCCACACAAGTGAGACAAAATCACACATGTGTTAGGAAACTGTCTAATCACTCTGAGTTAATGATGCCCTGATTATTTTGCCTGTAACCATTAGGTCGACTGAAGTGTTTCCTCCAGGCTTTGAGATACAGGCAGGTGTACTTTGTTGCTGTTGAAAATAGATGCACGGCCTAACTGCCGAGGAAAAAATATTTCAGGAGGTAAATCTGAGAGAGTTAAATTCTTCATGTTGCTGGGGTTGCTCTTGCCTGGAATTAGACAGCATTATGCAAGCTGCTGGGGGGAGGTTTCATCCAAAGGGAGCCCCTTAGGGAGCTGACGTGGTGTGATCAGGAGCTGCAGGTGCTGCTCTCAGCAGTGGGAGTCTGAACTGCTCTGTGCCAGTGTGGCCTGGGGAGCTGGGCAGGGACCCTGGGGTGCTGCTCTGTGTTCAGGTGGGATACATCAGACAGAGCATGTGAGGGCACAGAAGTAACAGGGATGCTCTGAGGGGCAGGCAGTGCTGTGGAGATTTTTCATCAGGCAGTTTCATTGCGGCAGGTATGACAAATGTGATAATCACCATCTTGCAGCTCAGGAATCAAGGCTGATCTCTCTCATGAGATATTCATAATGCTGAGTTTTGCTTTTTTTTCCTTGCACTTTTTAACAAAGTGATTAAAGAACAGTATCTAATGAAAAATTGAATAAGTTTCAGCAAGATTTTGTTGTTGAAAGATGTGGATAAGCTTGATTTTCTGATTTGATGTAAAAGAATTTGCTTTTGGGGGGAGGAAAAATTGAAGTGGGAGGAGAAATTTTAAGTTTCAGAAACAAGATTAAAATTTCTCAACTTCATTAACCTACTAAATTGCAGTTAATAGCAGAGACACAATTAGTAAGACTCCAATGAGGCCGGTGTTAAGTAATAAGTTTCTCATTTTTATCTGATTTGTTAGATTTTTTTACTTCTAGCAGCTTGGTGAAGATACATTTACTGCTTCAGTTTCCTCTGTATTTCTTATAAACTGGATTTAAGAAAAGTAGAAACAAAGAATGAATAGAATCAGAAAATACAGAGGGTGAAGCTCCTCACCTGTCATCTTGTAGCACTTCAGCAGATCTGCCCAGTGTGATGAAGCGTACAACAGCTGTCTTCAGAAATACTCTAAAGGTTTGAGAAACCAGAATATCAGAGCTAATTGGGAAAGACATCAGTGAGCTAATCTTGCTGCTTTCCACGGAGAACTGTAAAGTTCTGGCTGTATTTTCAGGGCTGTTTCATCTCTTGCCATTTGTTAGCATTGAGTCCTGCCTAATTACTGTGAGGCTCAGGTAGGAGAAACCCCAACTTAACCCTTGAACTTTGTCTGGACAATGCCAATTGAGCATTGATTCTTTGAGCTGGGAGCATAGGAAAATGTATTGGATTTGTGGGTCATGCACTGGCAGCACTCTGGTCTCGTTCAGAGTGTCCTGAGTGCAGACCAGGCAGGTGATTTGCTCTTTGGCCACTGCTCACCAGAGTGCCTGGGAGCTGAACTCTACCAGAACAACTGTTGCAGAGAAGCACTAAAAACAGACTTATGTCACCTTCTCTGGCACAGTCATACACAGGGTTTGAGGAGTGGGTATTGAAGTGTGCAGATGTAAACCCTCCTAATTCTTTGGTACAAAAAAGTGGTATTGTGTCAGATTAACCTCTTAGACCTGTGTGTGTTCCAAGAGAAATGGACAGCTGTTGTTTTCAGCTGCAGCACCCACCATTCACATCAAAATCTCTGCATAGCTGTAATGGAGATGAGAATTTTTTTCAATTGAATGTGTCTCCGTTCCTTCAAGTATTTATGGCTTATCACTATCTAACTGAACCCAAGATGCTGACAAATATGCAAGTCACTTGTAAAGCAGTTAAAATACAGGATATATATAAGTAGAGACATTATTCTGATTGGAAAATAATCTTGTAATAATAATAAGTCTTCCTGTTGTAAAATTCTTTCTAAATACAGTAATATTCGGAATGGGAATTAGAGATATTTCAGGGATGACATTTCATTATTTCCAATCAGCTTTACTATAAACAAGCCCTGCAAATTTTCAGTGTCAGCATATAGCCTAGGTAAAACTAAGCTCATATTTGTGCTCTTAGTACCTGAATGTTTGCTGAGGATTTATTTATGGTGTATTTCTGTTTCAGGATGATGTGTGTTACATCAGGCATTTTGAATGGTATCCATTAGCATAAGCCCTTCTGTCTTTGAAAATATTTTTGTCACTGAAGTTTATGAGTCTGTTTTAAGTCTCTATGTTTGTTTAAACTACAGATCAGTAAATGGCTGAGATGTGTGTTGCATTTCAGGGTTTCTCCATGGTACGTTGTATGTATTGTTGGGATCCCTGTGTGGTCCAGTCATGCCATATATTATTTCAACAAAATAGCTAACGACAAGCTCTTGCTTAATGAAGTGCTTTCATGGCACCTTATTTAGGAGGGAGAATCTTTTTTTTCTGGCAGTTGGAGGCTTTTGTAACAGTATCTACTGTAATTTCTCCCTTGGAATCTACACAGAGCAAGTCATCTGTGCAGTAAACTTATGTTCAGGAAGCCTGAATTAATAACCTCTGGGTTAGCTTCACAAATTTCTCATTATTCCAAATACCTTTTCCTGTTGGCTAAGCCTTTTGTTGAAGATGACACTGAATTGGAGTGGTTATAGATGACTTACGACCTGGAAAAGGCTATTGGCAATACAGGTACATTTTGTCACAGACTTAAAATGAAGCAAGCATGGAACTAAAAGACATTAAATGTAGTAATTATCCATGAAAATAACCATACAAACAGTAAATATGTTTATATTTTAATGAATGTTGTTTTAGCTTTGAGCCAGAGCCAACACATTCAAAACTGATGCATCTTTTTTTAAAGAGTATATTAGCACTAATCTTTATTTCTAAAATAAATATTTAAAGACAATGGAGGATTTTCTTGCCAATCATAATTAACAAATTTATATAATATTTTTATGTTCAGCTCTTCTTCAATATAGACAAATGCAATGGAATTTATATATCAGTATATATATATTTCCATTAAGAAGATAGTAACAAAAGTAAGAAAAAATGCTATTTGTCCTTAAAAATGTCATTGTATCCTGGTAACAAAAAATGCAGGATCTCAGATAAACATCTGGTAGGGACGAGGCCTTCTTCGTGTTTTTTGTTAGTTGGGCATTTCAGATTCATTTGTGATTAAATGATACGGTATTTTCTTTTGTTATTTTCAATTTATCCTTTACCAGAGAGACAGGAAGGAGCAGTGAAATAGGAAATTGGGATGTTTAGAGAGAGTAATTAGAGAGAGCTAAAAAATGTTTTTTAAACTGTTTAGATGGCTGAGAGGCCCCTGTTGTGTGATCTTTCTGCTGAGCTGAGGGAAATGCACAAATACAAGATGTGCTCGGTCTGGGCTGCCACTGTCTGCTGGGGACTACCTTAGCTTTCAGATGTTTCATGCAAAGCCCATCCTAGGAATATTTCTTGGATTCTTCAGAGTCTTTGGGAGATGTTACCTCTCTTACTTCTTCAACCTAATGATTGTAAACAAGACAGAGGAGAAAACTGGATTGTGGGGTAGTTGATTCATAAAGCTACCAGTTACTTATCCCATCCCCCAGACGCATTTCGAACTAGAAATTTGCCTCTGGTTGACTTAATTTGCCTGATCAGCTTTTCTAAAACTGTTTATCTGTTTTAATTTAGAATAGATGAAGTTGCCACCTGAACTAAAGCTGAAACATGGAAATGGTGGTAGTGTTTCTGAAAATCTCAGTAGTTTCTTGAGGTGCATTCACAGTCTCTGCCTGTGCTCTGGTTTGACCATAGCTCTAAAGATGTGTGTAGGATTCCAATAGCAACACAGTCCACAGCTCACTGAGTGTCCCAGTAAATTGTTCTGTGAGTATCTGAGAATTTAATATAGTGAAGAAATAGTTGTCCAAATTCCAGATAGCTTCATGATGTTGCTCTGACAAATTCAGTTTAGGTAATGTGTCCTTCTATTGCTGCTATTATATTTACCATTGTTGGCCTGTCTTTGCTTGATGTGAAAAGCGGTTAGAAGTCGAAAACATAAAGAGATTGTTTTTGTATTTCATAAGCTTAACTCCTGGGCTCTACCACTCACTTATTTGCACAAGTTCAATGGCAATAGTGTACAGATGTTCATTTTACCCACACAGATATTTTTCAATATCCAGGTTCTTAACTTGCCCCTCTTCCCAACCTCCCTTGTCTCCCAGCTCTCTCCTAGGGCAAATAAAAACTTATATTTGATGTAAACCTGCCTCAGCTGGTTTATGCGGATTCTGAATTTCTGTATGTAGGGCTCATACTTGCTGAATGGAGTCAAGAAAAAACTTAGTGTGTGACATGATTGTCTTTGTGTCCTTTTTTAAACTTTTTTCATACAATTGGTACAAAGCAAAATTGTGAATAATCAGAGAAGTGTAAGTGCTTACTTTGTGATACTCTGTGAAATGTTTTTAAACACTTCAAACTTATGAATAAAATAGATGCCATTGTCCTTTCCCCCTTTACTCTAGAGACATGTGTTTCTTTTATTAAATTAACTCATCATCATGGTTTTGTTATTTCAACTGTGGGCTTAGCTGACCAAATTTCTGTATTGCTTGAGAGAGTCATTAATCATTTGAAGAGGATTTGTATATGTTCAGTTGCTCAACATCTCATCTCTCACTTTACCCCCAAATAAATTCAATAATGTTGCACGTGTTCTGCTTCCCTTTTTGTAGTCAATAATATTAATTTAACCTCCTGTGTGTTGGTGGGTGGTTGGAAGTAACTAAACAAAGATGGGATTGTAGTGAGCACCATGAAATTCTGTTCTGTTCTAGTTCTTCACTATTTAATTATTTTGATTATCCCCTGTTGGTCTGCAAAAAATAAATCTGGTAAAGTGCATGTTTAATTCATCATTCAGGGCCCCGGTTAGTGTTCAGATGTTGACTGCTGGATACCAACTGCTTGTTACTTTCTGTATTTGTGGGAGCAGTTATTAACCCCAGCCCAGCACAAGGTTATAGACAGGCTGTCCTGTCCCTGAGCATGTCGTGCTGGGGAGGCTGCACAGCTCTTGCTGAGCACAGAGCAGCAATGTATGCGTGCTGTAGACTGGAGTTGGGGTTAAAGTTGCTTCTCATGGGAGACAGAGATGATGCAGAGCTCGAGAAATATTTTTTTCTTCCTGCTTGGAAGTAGGAATGAGGCACTTAGGGCATATGATTGTAGAAAGGCACAGAGAAGTCACATAACATCTCCATTGATAATTAGAAGCAGCCTTGAGGTTGTCATCGACCTGAATGTGTCAGATGAGCTGAATATGCACAGAACAACACTGGTTTCACTTTAAAAGTTTTCATCTTATCTGTTTGTGAAATACTTTGCCTTTCTAACTCTATAGCACGTTTTAAACTGTATGGATGTTATTTTTAATGTTCTATATTGAACACCATTCACTGGTTAACTCGAGGTAAAATGAAAGACATCAGAATACATGAGTGCATTGATTTTGAAGCAAGTCTGCCATTTTGCTCTTCTCTTCTACAAAATTATTTTGCAGAAGTTGTTGATCCTGCTTGTTCATTAGCTTGGTATTAGCCGTAGGGCTTTCAAGAGAAATGGAAAAATCCTGTGGTTCTAGCTAGTAATAAAAATGGTATTAAAATGAATTAAAATCTTGCAGGTTTTTTTGCATCTGTAATGATACACATATGGTATAATTTGTTTAAAAAGTCTGCCTCATAAAACTGGTTTGGGGAATATTTAACTTAGTGAAACTTAATAGAAAGATATCCTGACAACCTGTTGGAATGTTTTTTGCTCTAAGTATTCTGCATCTGTGATTTGGCCACACCTATATCAGTGGGATGCTACTTCTAACCTAAAAATAAAATGAGGCATAGTGAAGGTTTTTAACATTCTGAAAATATTATGAATATAATCATGGCTTTCTGTGTAATGTTTTATCTTGGTTTTTCTAGTTTCAAAAAGGAGGATCAACCCTCCTGCAGGATGGAAGTAATTGCAAACTTGATACAAGTGTGTTCAAAAATGTTTTAACATCCTCAAGCCTTCCGAAGTGCCTATTAGTCTTGTCTTGTTTTCCTTGATCTTGCACAATTTGTCCTTTTGGAGTGACAAGTTTTAGGCTAATTGCTGCTGCTTCCAAAGTATTGTGTAAATAAAGCCCAACAAACCTCTCATGTTTATTAGTGAGAAAATTGAGCCACTTCTAATGTTCTGTTTCTGACTTGGAAGCAGTAAGTGTAGAGCCCTTGTCCACGTCCATCAGGAATGGGAAGGAGCATCCTGAGCTGCATGCAGAGCCCAGGAGCTCTGCTGTGCTGAGCTCAAGGTGGGGGAGCAGGAGGGAGCTGAGAGGGGCTGCCCCAGCCCCAGGAGTGTTCCTGTCCTGCTCCCACAGCAGTATGTGCAAGAGATGTTAAACCTGAGCAATGGGCCACGCTGCCATAGTGGCAGATTTGCCAGGTTGGGGTTTTTGCCTTTCACCCTTTCCCAGTGTTTGACAGTGCCTGGGCTGCAGGCTTTGCCTGCTCATGGGCTGGGCCACAGGCTCTCAGGGACTGGGGGTAATTTTGTGTGTTTGAAATGCTCAACCTCCACAAATGCCCAGAATCTACATTTATTGTGCTCTGGTTGCAAGATGATTCCTTAAGTCATGAAAGTCTCGTTTAACGTTGCTCTAGAAATTTTTATTACATTTATTCCATGGTTTGCTGCATCTCTAGAATCATGATCCCTGGCTCTGAACTCACTCATTCATGGAATCTTTTTAACCTCTACATACTGGGAGAAGAGAAAAATTATGATGTCACCAGAGTAGGGATTTATTTTAGTCTTTACCAGAAAGTATTCCTTGGAGGTTTCTTATGTGTATGAAAATGAACACACTGAATATTTGCTCTTCTAGACCCAACAAAAATGATAGATATCCATTAAGGCTTGTCAAGGTGTCCAAAATACTAAACTAAAAGCCTGTTACATAAATGTTTTCTCCTTCCTTGTTTATTTACTGGATTTTAGTGACCAAAGAGTTTTTGTTCAGTCTTGTGAAAGACAGACAGACAGACAGAAAAATAAGAGAATCTTGAGAACTTTTGCATGTAAAAGTATATATTTTTAAAGTTATTTATCTGTAAAGGAACAGGAGGCTTCATCTGAAACTTCTAACCTAAAATGATGCTTTTTAACTTTAATGGATGTTTTAAAATAGCCTTCATAACTTTTTACATTCAGTCAATCAGTTAATCCTTACAAGTCTGAGACCTTGATGTCTTATCACTTTATTGCTATAATAGATTTTATGCTATAATGAAGTATCATTTATTTTTCCTCTTTTATGGCAGTTTTAATAGGATAATCATATTGGGAAGGAATGTATAGCCTGGGGGAAGGTCATCTTAATTTGACTGTGTAGAACACAGATCAGTTGTTTTCAAGGATGCAAGTAATGTTTCTGTACTACTTCCATAATTAAAGCTGCACTGATAACAAATTTGAAATCCCAGGTGGTTTTTGAGCCTTGCCACTGTATAAAGACATAAAAAAGAAAAAATTGCTGGATGTTCCTACAGAGGAGCAAGGAGGAATCTTCAGAGAATAATTGAAAATTATAAAGATTGTCTTTTACAAGAGATGGTGTTTTCTCAAACATAAAAGCTTTTTAAAATTCAGAAGTTTTTATTGAATGAGGCACTTTGCTTTTATGACCTTTTATACTTACTTGCTAAACAGACCAAGAATACAAGAGCTTTAATCATATGCTTGAAAACACAGATTATCCTTACTGGACAACTGCCAGAAGAGATTTTGTTTGAGCCTTAGAAGCAGATATGCATTCAGATGTTTGCCCCTTCTTTAACTGGAGTACCAGAATGGGGACCACTGTCTCCAATGTGTAGGACATCCTCCCTCAGAGTGGATAACTTCCTCATTTTGCTTTTCACATACTGTGAACCTTTCTGTTCTCCTTAGAGATATCTCTTATTTTTCTGTCTTGAGAAAATGAACTTTTTTCTTTTTTTTTTAAACTCTGATGATAATAGTTATTTTGCTGCAACTGTTGTAGGTGTTTCAAATATTGTGCATTTCTAGCCATCTGTGTTATTTCATGGTAGGTTTTGCTTTCCCCTTAATTTTCCATGTTATTTGCTGCTACTTAATTTTCTCTGATGCTCTAACGTTTTGTAGCTCAATACAAATGCCATAAGCTTTTCATTAATTTAATATCTTTCAGATACATTTAACTTTCTCTTTAGATGAGCTGCAAAATTACAGATACACTGTGAAAATGGTTCTCGAGTAGTTAAGAATTATCAGTGTAATCCAAATATTGCTTTAATGCTGGCTCATTAGTGAAAATCATTTCCATTTACACTTTTCTGGTCCTCATTGCTCTGTGAATGAGACTATTTCTGCTGTCTTGGTAAAATTAATTTTTATAGTTTGGAAAAAAAATATAACAAACTAAAATAGTGACTTGCATTCTTTCATGCTGTTAAAACCCAAAATACTTCATTTTAAAATGCAATGATAAAAACTGATACTTGTTTACTCTTATGTGCCAAATACTCTCTAAGCTGCAAAGGCAGTTTGCATTATAATGTATCTTTTAAGTTGAATAGTAAACATTTATGTTTAAATAAATATGCTGTTTACAGAGTTAACAAATACTTGATAAAATACTTAGGCATCACTGCATGTCTGTTTACAGAATGATAAATGTAAAAGGCAATAGAGAACATCAGTCTCTTTCCACACTGTAGAATACTGCAATTGTGTGAGGTGTGTGTAATACTTTTCAGTACTGCATCTTAATTACTGAAGTTTTGTTTCAGGCAGGTATCCATTGTTATCAAGGTGCTCAATTAGCTGAGACATCATGCCAAAATAAGTGGCTAGGCTGGAATAGAGAACTTTGAAGAAGTTTCCTTCTTACCTTGTAGATCAGTTCTCATCTCCAACCTACCCCTGTGGTTCTCATTGCAGCCAGAAATTTTACACTTCCCTGTTTTTTCTATTATTTTGACAAAATTAATTTTGTTCATAATTACCATACATCTTTGGCAGCCATCCTAAGCAATCACACAGCATGTTTTTTTATTGTGGCTGAAGGTAGCTTTTGTTTTAAAACAAATTTGCTTTTGCCTGTCAGCATGAATGATGCTGTAAAGCAATTTTGTGATCAGTTCTATAACAGCCCCATAAGTCTCTGTCTCCTGTGATTACAGGGTATGGCAGAGCAGCACAGGGTTCTGCAGACTGCCAGCAATGGGATTATTTGGGGTGTCTCAAATATGGTCAGCTCCCTGTTGGGGTTGACCCAGTGGTCCAGTGCTTGTTCTGCTGGGCACCAATCCCTTTATACTGGCTTGGACTAGGAAAATTTTACAGGGATAAAACTGAAAACTGAGATTCCCATTTACCTTGTCTTATTTTTATGATACAGTGTGGGCTTTCAAAATGTCAGATCAAACATGCAGAATGATGCAGATACTGCAAAGGAATGTACAAGCAAAAAACCCCAATGTATTCAACTGATCAAATCTAACTGCACAAAATTCTAGAAGTTGATTTTTAGTTCTAATGATTCATGTAACAGCTGACATGAAGGAGATTTCCTCACTCACCTGCAGGTCTCTAGGTAAGGTTGGAGTAAACTCATCTGTTGGACAAGTCACACTGGAGCTGAGTCTGCTCCTAACCTGGATAACTATCTTGTTATTTATTAGACGAATAACTTTCTGTTGAGTTATATTGTGTGCACTCAGAACTCAACTAGTTAAGGTTATATCAAAGACAATCCTCCATTGACAAGATTGAATTGAAGTAATTTTCTCTAAGAGCTTAGGTAGAGTATTTGTGTTGTCAGCAAACAGGACTTTATCCTCTTTCCCTTGGGCTTTATCTCAAATGCAGTGTCAGAATGCCAGATGGATTTACTTTATTATTTTTTCTTCAATTTTTAATATTCTATCACCTTTCAGCTGTCACACTCAATAATTTCCTTGGAAAGGAAGAGCCCAAAAGAAGTCATTGTATAACAGCTCTGCTTGAATGTTTGTCTTTTTCAGTATTATTTTTGAGTTGTATACATTACCTGATCTTTAATACTTATAACTTGCAGGACTGTCTTAAATACGCTACTTTTGTAGGTTTCTCACTTGCAAAAAAACTCTCAACAAGCCCAAGCCAATCCCCTCCACTCCCTCCAGACCAAACAGAAAAAAAACCCCCAAACTAAACAGGAAAATATTAATAATCTGCAATAGCATAAGGACTACTTTATGCTACAATTTGCTTTTAAAAAACTCCCTAAGCATAAATCATATTGTTGTGTATACACTGGTAGGATTGAGAAAATACAGACTCAGACCAATAAATCAATGAATACTAAATCAACTGAAGAAAAAATAAGTCCTAAATATCCTTAATTGTAAAATAAGTGGTGGTAGGTTTTTTTTGTTTGTGGTGTTTTTTTTGGGATGTTTTTTGGTTTTGTTTGTTTGTTTTTGTTTTGTTTTTGTGTGTGTTTTTTTTTTTTTTAATAGCAGATTTTAGTAATTGGCTAGCCTTGCCACTTACAGAACTTGATGAAGGAAGTTGTCTACTAATAAACTTCTTTGGAAAGGAAAATAATCCACTGAACAAAATGAAATAATGCTTTTTTAGAGTTGATTTCAAGTATACTCTGACATCCTTACTTGAAAGTTGTCAGTTTTTCCTTTCACTTACAAAGTATTATAAAAACCACCGGGAAATCAAATTTATATTCCTGAAAATACTCAGTCTGTATGTGAATTTCTGTGGAAGTTATTCCATGATATGTACCTTAAGTTCAGTTCAAGAACAATAGAAGAAGAACTGCATATTCTAATACAGAATACTTTATCCTCAAACATAGATTTATGTTTAAATATTATATTAATTTAATCTCAAATGGATAGTAGGGCATGGACTCAAATTAATTGATTCTTCAAAGACACTAAACTTTGGCCTCCTCCAATTAGGAAGCATATTACAAATTGTTGCCAAGGGTTAAGGTATTTAAGGGGTTAAAAAGTAGTCTGTACTGTTTATTGCTTTCAAAGCTTAGTAAAATTTCTGGTTAAACTAGGTCATAAAGATATCAATAATTTTATCTAAATTGCTTTTGCTTATCTGGTTATAGTTCTGTACAAAATAGGCCAAATAGACTTCAGGAATCTTTAACAGGCAGACGATAATGTCTTGTTCAAAATAAGTCACTACTAAGTTTATATGTCCATATTAAAGTATGCATAATTGACAAGGCCAGCTATGATATGCATTTCTAAAATTCAGTATAAAGCAAATAGTTTTAAAAAATGTCATTCAGTACACATTGAGTACACATCCACAGCTGTAGTTAATACTCCTGTGAAGTAAAAACACTTTTAGTTTGTCAGGGACTAAGTTCAGCACTGACAGCAGTTCTTGATCTGGTGGAAATAAGCTAAACAGAGATCATAATTAAGTAACCATCCAGAAAAATATTTAAATTTAGAAAGCTTTGTATTAAAAATAGTACATAAATTGTTTATGATTAGAACTTTTCTTGGCCTGCCCTTAATATTATCAGGGCAGCCAGAGAACTGAAACAATATGGGATTTTCTTCAGATGTATTGATAAATCTGTTTTCATAAATGCACCTGTATGAAGAGTATAGAGGGGATCTGTGAGAGGATAAAAATTTCTTGTTCTAATCTTCTAGCTGGGGATGTTAATCAGTGGATTGATAGATGTATTAAACTATTCAAACTGCATTTTTATGCTGAATGTGCATTCTGAGTAGAGAATGTGGGTTTCTGTTGCAGTATGAATACTTCAATGCTGTGCTCATAAATGAGCGAGATGAAGAGGGGAACTACCTGGAGCTGGGGAAGGAGTTCATCCTGGTGCCCAACGACCACTTCAACAACCTGCCCGTGAACATCAGCCTGAGTGACGTCCAAGTGCCCACCAACATGTACAACAAGGGTGAGAAAACAGCTGCTTTATTTCATTGCTCCAAACAAAAGCACACCCTTGCTTCAAAATGAAGCTGTTGATTAACTGTGTATTATCTGTGTTTTCCAGTTGGCAATAATACTGAAATCTTCTATGGAAGAATGTTTTAAGTATGAGAGTTCTCTATTGTCTCTTGTTTAGTGGCATTTTAGCACTTTAATGAAGTTAATGATTTGCATATGAGGCTTGCATGAGTTCTGCCACAGAGTATGGCAGAATATGTTTATGCTAGTGAATTATTGTCCAGAATCTTAAAATCATTGGTACAGAGCTTACATGATCACCAGTTTTATGCTATCTTTGCTGAGATCTGGAATTGTCTTTGAAAGATATAGGATAGGTGGAGGGGAATACTTTATTAGATTTATGCTTTCAAACTTCTGAGACTATTTCTAGCAGTATATGTGCTATTCTAGCTCTAATAGATAATATATAGAAGGAATAATTTCTACTGCCCTATTTGACATAGGTGCTGGATAGCACATTGTACTGCAAACAGCAACATCAGGTATTAGAAGTGATGGACTTAGGTCTAAAAATTTGGAATGTAAACTAACCTCAGATATATATTTACTCATTTTCTTTTTGCCACTTCCCTTTAATCAGACAGCAGGAGTTTGTATTTTTGCAGTGCTTATGCAGCACCTATCTATTTTTCTTAAGCCAGTAATAAAAGAAAAATCAAGAAGGAAAGCACAAATGTTCCCTAACAATATCTACAGTATACTTTTCACTGGTCTGTAGAAAGCTGCCTAATCTCATTATCTGCTTCCTCTTCTGTGTTTTAACTATACTGAAAACCTCTAAAAGAACATTAAGTGCTTTCCTCTTAATACATCCCAGGCTAGCAGTTGGGGTAGTTCGTGCAAGGATATTGTGTAACAAGGCAAATTAGTTCAGATAAATTGGTCTGGTAGGAGAAACAGTGGATATGGCAGCTTCTTTTCAAAGTTAGAATTCTGAATCCTGAGAAGCCAAAACTCCTACAATAAAGTCTTAAACTAGGGATGACAAATAAATCTTCTAGAGAGTATTAAAGGGTTGTGAAATGATTAACGCAGGATATTTTGAAAAGACTTGGAAAACGCTTAAAGCTTCTAAAGATACCAAATGACTTTTTTGTGCGAGTGCTGATTTTTGTTTAATCAAGCCTGTCTATAAATTAATTAGATCCAGAAGTGCTAAGGAATGTAGAGGTCAGGCAACTGTGCTTTTCTAGAGAAGGAAATTATCCTGAGTAGTTAGTGAGTACAGTAGAACTAAAGAACCTTCAGCTATGTGATATGTGCTACTGCTATGTATTGAATGCATTTTATATGCTGATTGCTTATAGTTAAAGGCCAAAGGCTTGCTACATCTTGGTTTGGCCTCTCACACAGGAATTTTCTGTAGAGATCCCTGATGGAGTTCTGTGATGATTCCTGTTTCTACTTTGTGTAACTCAGACCATCCAAAATTGTCACTTTATGCAGCTGCAGAAAAAAAAAAAATCATTTGAATAGACTCCAACTGCAGAAATATGGTTTGATATTGGCATTATCGTTGCACATGGACATAATAATATTGTTTGGAGCCTGTCAATATTTGGAAATGGCGTTCTTACCGAGAAGAGAACTATATACTTAATTTTTTTCTTGCCCAGTTTTATAATGCAGAGGGGTGATAACAAGTTAATTTAATCCTAGCCTGAGGGTACAAGCAGTAGATATTGATAGGTTTACAACCAAGTGTCTTCAGAATACTATTTCTCTATAAAAGGCCTGTTGTTCATTTCCAGATTATATTTATTTTATTGAATTACTGGGGAGAACCACAGCCAGAACTCACAGTTGAAAACAGACAAGTGTGATCACTGAATAGTTAAACACAGGGCTCTTGAGTCAACGTAGAAAGAAAAGAACCCTATGTGTAGAGTGATTCTAAAGTTTTTCCTTAATTTTGGGTTTTTTAGTTGCACAAATATTGATAATTTGCAATGGGTTCAGAGAAGATTCACAGGAGTCATCAAAGAATCGGCAAATGAGACCACAGGAGTTCAGTTCATTTAGCTTATTCAAGAGATGATTAAAGGCTTAATTAGTTGTTCTGTAGTTAACTCCTAATACCAAGCTCTATAATCTGGTTGCCAAAGATGTAAAAATCCCGTGGCTGAAATCAGGTTCCATTGTTTTGCAAATTGCACAACTGGGCTCAGTTAAGCTTTGGGAAAAGGTTTGGCCTGGTCAGCTTCCATGGTCACAGTGATCCGGCCCACTTGTGGAATCACTGAAGTTCACAGTCCCTAAACTGGGCACTAAATGAGATTGGCCTATAAATCTTAGCACATAAACATATTACTATTCTTAATATATCTTCTGGCTCTTGCAGCCTCTTCATAGAAAAATAAAAATACTAATGGCAACAAACGGATTAAATAATTCCCATTCTAAGGACACCTTCATGTTTGGAATCTGAAAATAGAGAGCAAAGCCAAATTTCATTATATTAATGATGAAATAAAAAATGAAAATATGATAAATGTTGAATCTAAGATATTAAAATTTAACGTGGAACATTTTGAAAAGGAAAATGAGAGCCAATAAAAAAGTGTGCCAACCTAATTTGTAAGCATGTATTAGTGCCATCTTGGAGTACAGAGTGCAGGCACTTAGTGTAATATAGAAGAAAAGGTAAACTAATGAATTTAACAAACAATCACAGCTTTGCATTTACAGTACTCTTGATCATTATTGCAAAATATAAAGAGCTGGTGTGGTTATTGATGTGCTTTTATACTTTCCATTTCCTTCTTCTGCACACCCTTGTTCCCTGCTTTCACCATGTCTTAGAATGGTGTTTTGGTTTGGCACAGCCTGGTCTTTGGCAGCAGTGGGGCCACAGTGGTGGCTCCTGTGAGGAGCTGCTGGAAGCTTCCACCATGTCCAGCAGAGCCAATCCCTGATGGCTCTGAAGATGGACACACTGCTGGCCAAGGTTGGGCCAGTTAGAGAGAGTGGTAACACCTCTGTGATAACAGATTTAAGAAGAAAATCAGAACAAACTGCAGTTTTTTCCTAGTCAGGGAAGAGGAGGAGGTGGGAACATGTGAGGGAAACAACACGGAGACACCAAGGTCAGTGGAGAAGGAGGGGAGGAGCTGCTCCAGGCACCAGAGCTGAGATTCCTCTGCAGGCCATGGTGAAGGGGCCCTCTGAGCTCCTGCAGCCCCTGGGGATCCATGGGGGATACAGAGATCCACCCACAGCCCCTGGGGATCCATGGGGGATGCAGAGATCCACCCACAGCCCCTGGGGATCTGTGTGTGATCCAGAGATCCACCCACAGCCCATGGGGATCCACAGGGATGCAGAGATCCACCCACAGCCCGTGAGGAATTGCCCAGGCTGGAGAAGATGGATGCCTGGAGGAGGTTGTGATTCAGTGGGAGACCCGATGGAGAGAGATGGGCTTTGTTTCCAGGCTGGAGCAGCCTGTCCTTGGAGGACTGCACCCCATGGAAAGAGAAACCCCCATCACAGCAGTTTTGGGAGGACTCCCTAACCAGGGGGAGAATTCATGTTGCAGCAGGTAGACCTGCTGCTCGCGAGAGTGGACCCACGCTGGGGAAGTTCATGGAGAACTGTCACCCATGGGAGGGACCCCACGGTCTCACAGGAGAAGGACTCCTTTCTGGGAACAGTGGAAGAAAATCTCAGTGATGAACTGACCCAAAAACGCCAGTGCCCTGTCTCCCTACATTGTTGGTGGGAAGGAGGGAGGAGCTGGGGTGAGAAGGTATTTTAAGGGCTTATTTTACTTCTCATTCTCCTCCTCTGATTCTGTTAGTAATAAATTTCACTTTGCAACCTTATGTTGAGCCTGTTTTGCCCTTGCAGTGTTTTCTCCTGGTCCTTATGTCAACTTCTGAACCCTTTGTTAACTTTTTTTCGTCTCCTCTGCCCATCTGTGGCAGGGGAGGGTGAGTGAGTGACTCTTGGGGTGCCTGCTGTTGGACCAGTGTCAAACCATGACAAATGGAGAGCCATTAATGTTAAAAAATACAAATATTACTTGTATTTGGAATAGAACGCCTATGCAGTTCAGAAAAGAAATATTTTGGTATTCCTATAATGTTCATACACCGAAGGAATTCAGGACAAAGAAAAGTGGGATAATTGTGCTTTACAGTTAAATGTGTTTACCTGTGTGTCCATGGAGACCCATCATCTTTAGGACATTTTGCAGAAAAGCTGGCAATCCTTTTAAACTGCACAACATTCTCCTGGCCTCCTTCAATTTTCCTGAAAAAGACTGCTCATTATAATGTTTTGTTTTAGAAATGCTTAAGCATACTTTGGGAATCCAAATCTGTCACTACATTCTATTTCTTCTCTTAGAACACAAAGTGTGCTCCTTACCTATAGCCTTATTGCCCACAGCCACAGGATTTACAAGGCAGTATCTTTTTAAACAATGAATAATTAAGACATTTTGTGATAACTGTCTTAGCAAGCAGTAGCTCTTCCATCCACAGATTTGGCACTAATGAACTGTGTATAGGTTTATGACAAAAGCAGGGAAAAGGTTCATAGTGAATTAGTCATATTAAAATATTCATAGAGGAAAAAGAAGGGAAGAATGAAGGTATGTTTTCATGTTAGAAGGAAAGTTTAATTTTTGGAAGTACAGAATCAATCTGGATCTGGTTTGGGCAGTGCAAAGGCAGAGTACAGGTGTACATAAGGCACTGCCTCATTCAGCTGCTGAGCTCTTTTATAAAAAAAATTACATGGGTTAGATAGAGGCACAAAATGAGTTCTCATAGGTCTTCTTTTTTATGTCTTCCTGTTAATTTAGAATGGAAATGATTTGGGATGTTCTGCTGTCTTGGACATATCTTGCATGTACACTTCCACAGGCACACATTCCTCAGATACTCAGATACAATTTTCTACATATCAATCAGTCTATTTTAAACAGCTATTGTAGAAGACATTAGTAATAATGAAAAAATGATTACTAATTTTAAGTTTGTATGGTTTCAACATTTGATTTATTACTTTCTGAAATGACAGTATATTTAGAAGAATCTCAGAACGTGACATATAATTAAAAAGTAGCACTTGGAATGTGGGCTAGGCTATCTGGCAACCATCCATGGCAGTATGATTGCCACTGGGGAGAGTAAGGTTCTATAATGGATTTATGTACACAAGGAAATGGTAAAAGAAGACTCAAAACTGATCTTGCAGATGTTGACAGTGTATAAAAGAAAAATAGAGTAACATTTTGCCTTTTGTTAGTGAGAATAGAGGTAGCCAGGATCCCATAGTCTTTGTCCAAAGTATGTGCTGTATCTGGGATGAAGAAGCTATTCTAGTTTTTGGTTTTTTTTTCCTAAATCTGTCACCTCATATTTGCCCCCACTTGTGGACAGCAATGACATATTTTCTGCTATTGAGTTTTCACTCAGCAGTTTTTCCATGGAAGAGGCTTATGAATACTTGGATAAAGGTGGTTTTCAGAGGAATGTGGATGAAAACCGAAGCCAGGGTGAGGGTCAGTGTGTCTTGGTGACACAGGCTCAGGCAGTTCTAAGCTATGGCACCTGTTGAAAAGCAAAGCCCAGCACAGCACACTACCAGAGGTGACACACAGCAGGCTCTCATCCACTTACAGGAGCTTTGCATAAAATCAAGGAGACACACAAGGAAATCCATTGTCTCAGTATTAATGGAAAACAGCTCCTGGTTTTGAGAATTTGTGGTTGATCTTTCTTTATTTGACAAGATAGGCTTTACATTTGGAGAAAGGGCAAGAGCCCAGCCTCTCTTCTTTTCAATTATTCAAAAATATCAAGATGCAAGCACTTCTTGCCTTTTAAATTCTATTTCTCAGTGTAACAGTTTCTTCACAGTAAGAAATTTAGAACTAGAGAGACTTCTGTGCCTGAGAGCTTTTTCATATATAAAATTATTATTATTTTCTAATCCCCTTACATTTCATAAAATCTTACAATATTTCTGCCTCTGCATTCAGTCTAGGATTGAGATTTTGGACTAAAATATTACACACCCAAAGACAACCTTTCTAAATGTCTTTAAAAATAAAAATGCCTTGTAGAATAAGCAAGTTTGACTTTCCTCATTGGATATTTTGACAGAAGTAGGATAAGGATGGCCGTATGTGAATCCATCTAGCAGCCCTGGACAGTATCTCTGAGAAGTGGTGGTGAAGGCAGACATGTGCCAGTAGAGGTAGATTGGGGAAAGGATAATTTCTATGTTTGGATCAGATCAGATGTATCTTGAAAAGTGTGTTTGATTTTGCCTTAAAAAAAACCCAAAAAAGAACAAAGTAGAACAATTTATCTTGGCAATAGAAGGGAAAGTAGGCTTATATAAGTTGATTTAAAGTAATGGGAGGTTTTTCCTTTGTTGTCATTTCTAGTTTACTGAATATATAATCTTGTTTTACTTTCTCAGTTTTATAATGGAGAAATACTTCCTAGAGGATAAACCTTCATCCCATTAACACAGCTGACAGTGCAATTAAGTGAATTTTACAGCTTTGCAAGGCTTAGTTATCCACTGAATTTTTTGTACTTATTAAAAATCATTGAACAGAGAGTCCAAACTTAACTACTGGATAAAACCCCCAGATTTTCCAATTTTAAATACTCTTAATTAACTTAAGTGTACTTTTGTTTTCATCACTAGTGAATGTCTGAGGAAAAGACATATGTATATAGATATATACGAAAGTATATATATTTATATCGGTATCTATATGTATATGTGTATATATATATATATATATATATATCTTCTACGTGGTGGAGAGTAGTGCAGTCTGTTCTCACACTGAAAGATGTTGACATCTATGTGTGATTCACTGAAGTATTGCAGGAAATATTGTGGACACGAGATTTTGTGAGCATGGTTCTGCAACTAAGTTGTCAAGTCCTGCATCAGAAGAATTTTAATCTAAGCTGTACTACAATGTTAATATCTCTATTTTCCTGCCCATGCAGAAATAGTCAGATCACAGTTCTGCACTGCCTTCTGTTTGTACAGCACACAGACCACTTTTGAGAGGCAGGAATAGATTGTAGCCAGTATTTCAGTGCTTGCCTGTTTTCCCAGAGTTTGTTTCCGTGAGATTCCATTGTATAGCCCGAGGCACAGCTTCTCACTTTAAGCTCTGTGACTGTTGAAGCATTTCAGAGCTGGCTCAGCAGTTTGATCTGCTCAGCACAGCCCTAAGTGCCACTGTCACACACAGAGTTACATTTTCATGATCCTGAAATTCAACACGTTCTCAACTACTGTGCTCCTTGTGGGGAGGTTGAAGCCTGTGCTTCAGAGTTCTGTGGAACTGACATCTGTATCTTTTAGCTCGGGCTTTTTGCCATTTACTCCTAGTAAAGCCCTGGGGTGAATATCACATGAACTCTGAAATGCCATTCAGAGGTGCACACACAGCAGCACCATGCTGGTACAAATGAATAACTTGTTCTGAACAGACTCAGTTTTGGAAATTTTTCTTCCCAGGTTGATTTACAGTGATGTCTGTTCAAATTAGTTTGAACATGGAAATGTCCACTCCTGCCACGGAATTTTGTGAAAAGAATTGATTACTGTCTTTGAAGGGCCCAAGGTGAAATGTTGATTGGTGTGTGGAAAAGTGAGATGTAGCGGGTAATGCACAAAAGGACCATATTAACTTGTGAAGTCTATAATAATAACTATATTTCATCCATGGCTTTCTTGGTACCTTCTTGCTTTCCCTCGTTGCTCCAGCTGAATTGAAATACCAGTGTCTGGGCATGTGCAGAGGGTTATTCATGTGCATTTTCTCCTCTAGAAACCTGAGATCGACAGCTGCCTCACCTAAAAGGCATTAGGCTCCGCTTCAGGGAGGATGTGTGCTCTCTGCAGCGAGAAGAAAATATGTTAGAATCAATTAGCGAATCTAATAATGATACGTCAAAATAAAGCATAAAATTTCCCCAAAAGTGTCGGGTCTGGAAAGCTACTCTCCAGCTTTCATCATACTGGAGAATGGAGCTTGTACTAATGAAGTGTGTTTCAGTTTTTTCCTTACATGAATACATTTTAAACTCAGGAAGTTTGGTGAACTTTTATCCCAGTGCGTACACTGATTTCTTTTTAATGTTGACATGAGTTATACTGAATACATTTCTCATCATTTACCTGCAACTATTTCTGACATTTCATCATGTCTATCACTATAAAAGAGTGAATTTTCGCATCCTTTCTTCCATCTAGCAAGTTATATTTCATGGTACTGCCATGTGATTTAGAATTACATTTTGAAAATATAGTTGAAAACATAATGTGAAAAAACACCGTCATGTTTTTGTGAATTTTGTAATTAAATCTTTATTCCCTACTATAATGTATTTGAGAGGGAAGCAATTGAATAATATGGCTTAAATATAATTGTAATTGATGTCCAAAGACCTCTACTTAATATGAGTTCCCTCTTTCCTGCCCCTGACATTAGACTGTGATCTGTGCATTCTGCTGGTTGTAGTTTTGGCATTAGAGAGGATTTTTCTTATCAGATTGGCTGTGTTTGGCAAATACCTGTCAGCAGCCCAGTGGTTGGCTAGTTTATAAAATCTCTGCCATCATGAACTGCCAGGTGCCTCAGTAAATTACTTCTGCATTTTTACATTGTTAGGCCTGTTTCTCTGTTAAGTTAGGAAATACATGGATGTTATAGGAAAGATCTTTTTTTAAGGCAGCTGGAGAACAGTTTGTGCATGGTCAGGTGAAAAATTATTTTCTCCAAAGGCATTTTACGACTGAGATTAGAAGAAGAAAAAAACAAAAAACAAAAAACAAAAAACAAAACAAAACAAAAAACAAACAAACAACCCCCCCCCAAAAAAAAAAAAAAAAAACCCAAACCCAAAACAAAGACCAGAAGAAAAATATTCCACTGGATTACAGATTGTCAGGTATCTATCCAGATATATTTAGATAATGAAGTAGAAACCTTAGTGCAAGATATTGCTTTGCCTTTAGTGACAGAGTAGACAGAATCAAGACAGAAAATAAAATTTGATGATCAATTATACAGTCTGAAGTTAATCTGCTGCTTTGAAAACTAAAAGCAATATTATAAATTTTAACATAGAGAGGTCTGTCTTAACTCTTTTCTGTCTGTTCTCATCCTGATACTGTGATAGAGCTGCTTTTGTGGAGTTTTTGAAGCACAGGAAGTAATTTTATCAGTGCTTTCCATAACTGCAGAGTTTCTTAGTGATGGATGCTGAAGTCCATGAATATTTTCAAGCATTTCTGTCAACAAGAGATATGGTTTATGTCAACTCAACTAACAAACATAAGGCACACAATATGTTGCTGAGAGTCTCAAACTGTGTAAATCAAGCTGTAAAACCCATGTTTTTTAAAACTGCTTCATGACTGTAAAATACACTTTAAAGTTCAATAAGAAGTAAAAAGATGAAGAAGTCTTCATTAATAATAGTCTAAATTAATTTTTCCTTAAATTAATACCACACTAATACTAATTCCATATCAATGGGTTTGGAATACATTCAAATATTAACAACCATTTTGACTCTGTAACCATGATCACTCTGTGTAAATATGGATTTATTTTAAAAAGTGATTAAAAAGTATCTTAAAGCTCTTTAGGTATATTTTTGCATCACTTTTTTTTTTTTTTTGAGAACAAGATGATTATAATTTTTGTATGGGTTTAAATTCAATTCTTATCATTGCTCACATTTTCAAAATTCAATTCCTTTCCATGTTTTTTTTACATGGTTCCAAATACTGTTCTGCAGAAAGAGGCTTTATCTCTTTGTCTCACAGCTTTGCTCATGACATGACTCTTTGCAGCACATGTGCACTGTCTTTTGTGCCTCCCTTTGTCTCTGTCATGTATCATTTCACTGGCTTTTCAAAGTATAGATTTTATCATGTGACTTAAACCTTTGTTTAAAAGCTTTCTGTTCTGATTATTGTTATTACTGCTGTGGAAAGTTGGCAATCAATTATTTGTGCGCTCTTTTATTGTTTTGTGAATTGTAGGTTGAGGAGTGGTTTGGATTGGAGGAGACCTTTAAAGGTCATCGACTCTAATTCCCCTGCAAAGAGCAGGGACATCCTCACCTTGATCATGGTGCTTGGGGTGTTTCCAGGGAGGGGACATCAACCAGCTTTGAGTAACCTGTTCCAGTGCCTCACCAACTTCATCATAAAGATTTCTTCCTCATAGCTAGTCTGAACCTACCATCTTTTAATTAACCTTTATCTCTTACTCTATTGCAAAATATTTTCTTCCAATTGTTTCCCACCTTTGCCACTATCTACCTTTATAATCACCAGTACTTTTAAAATTATTTACAAACAATATGAATAGAATACAACAGTGAATAATTCCAACCTCAATGTCTTGAGTACAGAAGACAGCAGGTGTAGCCTGTATTTCTCTGCTTACTATATTTACTTCTTGAATGCTGAAAACACTGCAAGAAGATTTTGGACCTAGACTTAACAAATATTCTTTAAGTTTTGAATGAACAGTTTAGAGACTGGTAAAGAATATTACCTGTGTCAAATGGCATTTCCATTGCATGATGCTTGCTGCATGTTAAAAGTTAAGTTTATGCATTACAAGTCAATAAATGCAGACTCTAATCAAAAGTTTTGCTTGCATAGGAAAAAAAAAATCTGCTGCATGTAATAGAGCCTTCTCTAAAAGATATTGAAATGTGATGAACCACAACCATTTTTGATTAAGTGAGGTTTTTTCAATTTGATACTTAAAAAGAGCTATGAATATCATTCAGTCATACTTTCCTATCAATGCTTTCCAACTGGCTGCCAAAATTGAGATTACCTATTTTCTAGAATATTAGAACCAAAAAAAATCATTTCTCAAGTGATGCAGAAAGATTATAATCTGCAGCTAGCACACATGCAAAACCATTTTCCTGTAAGGTGTGAAATTAAGCAATAAAATCTTGTCTGTCACTGTCGTATATGATTTTATGGCTTTTGAACATTCGACATCTTGGAGTTGTTATTTAAATGCTTGTGGTCACATACTGTCCTGGACCACTGTATTTACATTTTGAAATCCTTCCCCTGGATTGTCTTCACATTTTAAGGTATCTAGGACAGTGTTTGTGTTGTCTTCCTAACATGGGACATTATTAAATTTAAAAGGAGTTTTCTTAGTCCAACAGATTTAATCAAGGTTGCAGAGAATGTCCTATCTTCCCATATTTCTTTGTTTCAACTCTTGGTGCCTGTTGGACAGAGATGCACTGACTTCTCTGCTTCTTCCATCTGGTTTTGCTTATATTCTGCTTCAAATCTGATTCCCAGAATTTACTCAGTCTGCTGCTTTGTTCTTGAAAACGGCTTTAGCTTCACAGATTTTTTTTTTCTTTTTTTAATTTTTTTCTCTCAAGCCTCTGTCTTTAACAGCTAGCCTTTTGGAAATGTTGGCATGGCCATGCAAGATGTGTACTATGCTTTATCTTTGCTGTGTTCTAGTCTGTCTCTGGCTGTGGATCTAATCTGTGTGTTTCTAATACATCCTCATCACCATGGCAACCAAATGTCAGATCTAGGCTACACAGAAAAGTGAAGTATTTCCTCTAGAAAGCCCTGCTCTCCCACTCCTCACCCAGCAGCTGTTGCTTGGTTACTCAGAGCTGGGCTTTGCCTTTTGACACATGTGAGCCAGTGAATGTTTAACACTGAACACTATCTCAGGTACAATATGAAGAGGCTTTTTGACCTGATGCACCTCTGTCAATCATGATGCCACCCCTAATTCCTTGTTGCTTTGAAGGACAAAAAAGTGACAATAATCCTGGGTTTCTGAAAACCTTTAGAAGTGAATATGCATTCATTAAATGGATTTCTGGTGAAGTGAAAACTGTAACTTTACTATGTAGAGACGAAGACTGACATTTGACAAATAATAATAATAGTTTATCTAAATATACATATTAATTTTGTCTACTGTTGTAGAATACTGTAATAATTTGTTTCTCTGTGCTGCTACATTACACAGACCCTTTGTTTTTTCCTAGGGTATGTGTTGTGTGAAGAGGAAGGCGACTTGCTCTTCTGGTTAAGCATTAGTATGCTTGGCTAGACTATAAACTGTTTCAAAATATTGTTTGGCTAAAAACATACAAAGACATTTTTACACTATACTTTGTTTATTTAGGTGTCCTGCAGCTTTTATTTGGCACATTCCTGAAGGAGTAAATAGTGTTTAAGAGTACATAACGGATTTTGTAATGTACTCATCCCAAGATACATTTGTACATCTGCTCAGTGTTTTTAATACTATCTACAGAGGCTTTAGAGCCAGCTGAACATTTTCATATCTTGTATGAGTAAAACTTCCATTTTACTCAAATTGTGCTAACAGTATTTTGTGCAAGGAGATGCTACACAAGGGTTCTAAAGCATCAGAGAAGTCAGGGCCTGTTGATTTGAGAGAATAAGAGATGGTGACTTGCCATGGCAGTAGATAAGTGTGCTGTTATATCCAATACTTGCACATTCATACTCTGTTGGTGCTCCCAGGAACAGAGCACTAGAGGTTTAATTTATCGTAGCCCAGTACAACTGTGATGCATTTTACCTCCTCTAACATTTCTCTCTGAAGGTTTTCATGCCTCCATTTGCTGTATTCAAGAGGTATGATGTGCTGATAAACACAGGATGACTTTGGAACCTCCTTCAAAGCATTATTTGTTAGTCCCAACTGTGCTGTGCTGTGAAGTCAGCCTGCTTCTGTAACTCTGTGTCTCTGAATATCTGTGCAGCAGGAACGGGACGTTTTTTGTGAAGTGCTAGTTAACAGTTTGCATGGTCTTGTGTTTCAAATGGCTTTTGTAAGACTGGTGGATGGATCTGTCCCCGAGAAATTTCTGTAAGGATGACTTTTATTTCCAAGGCTGTGCCTTCCCTTTGTCATACATCACTTTGACAATAGCTCTGATAAAATTGTCCCTTTTGGTATGTTGTGCATTAAATATTTTACAGCATGGTTGGCTGGATTTAACAGCAGTCACATTTGCTTTCTTTTCCCCTGATTTGCAGTGTGTTCCACTGGCTTCCTCTATTGCTCCTTGTGACACTTCCTGATGTGCCACTTTCCAGAGTTTGAATTTCCTGGCTGCTCATAGTTACTCTTCCATCAGACTGTGCAGAAATCTTTCTTGCCACGTATTAGAACTCCTTTTTTTTTTTCAATATTCATGACTAATTTTTCATTTGTGATAAAAATGCAGTGGCTATAAGGCCTCTGTTCAATTTGCTTAATTCCTGCCTTCTCTTAATTCCTGTTTTCTCTCTCCCACTTGAAAAACGATTTCTGTCAATGCTTTTCCATGTTGTTCATCCTTTCTCTTTACATTGTGGTATAGTAAGAGTTCTGTGGTGTGGTATTTTCTTACTATCCTTTCATTTTTCACAGTCCTCAAGTTGTATTATGCAGAAGTGTGGAAATGAGTATGTTTCACTCAAAATAGAGAAATATCCTATCTGCAGTAACATGAATTAATTTATCTGTCAGGATTTTGACTGGGTTTTGACTTTAGCTCTCAGCTCAAAGCAATTGCTGGGTGGGCCATCCCATCTATTAGGAGGGGACAGGTCTAACTGCCCCATACCTGGCTCCTGGGACAACAGCTCTGTTAAAACAGCTTCTTTCTACTTCATCCCGGGATGCCCTTGACTTCTGCTCTGAGTTCCTCCTTTAATTTCAAAGTGATGATAATCTGTTTTCATAGATGGTGCCTTTGTGCCATTTCCAGAGCTCTGCTCTAACCTGCCCACTGGTCAGCCCCACACTGAGTGCTTTTAGCTCTTACATCTAAGAATTTTAATGAAGTCTAGCCAGGCCAGTACCTAATGGGTGAAGTGGGCTCAAATCTCCACTGATTTGTTACAGGACATTTTCTATAACTCATGAGAGGACAAGCCCTTAGGAGACAGAAATCAATCTCTGTCCCAGAATGCTGTTAGTGAGGAGTTTTCAGTTGTAATTCTGTCTTTCAAATGAGCTAAAGTTGAATCTCAGTCCATCTGGGTAATTAAAAAAAAATTACAACACCCCCCCAAACAGAAAAGGAACACTATCCCCTCCACACACCATAAAAGAATACAAGGCATCACCCAAATGCACTCACAGAACTCAGCATAAAAATAAACACATCTGGCCATACTCCAGTTCTTCTGCTGCCACTTCAAAGGAGAAGGGTAAAGTTATTAGGGAAATGTTGGAAGATGAAGGCACTAAATGCCTACTGCTGTCCCTTTATACAGTAACGTACTTGAAGTCTTTACCATTCCATATTCTTGCAAGGAGGGAATGTGATTTCTGACATTGGTGAACAGTTTCCAGCACATGAAGCAAAATGGACAAACACCTTCTTTTATGTCTACAGATGGCCAGATGCTTTGATCTGTGAGCTGATGCATCCACATTACCCTGGAGTCAGAGAAAGGGGAAGAGAGAGAAAAATGTGAAGGCAGTTGCCAAAACTGGCATCCAGCCCCAGCTCTTGAATATGCTGGACCACCCTGAAAAGCATTCATCTTAGTGTTGAGTAGTGTAATTATTAGATTGTTGGTATATGTCCCAGCAAAGTATGTGATTTTGTTATTCTTTAAAATATGACCAGACTAAATATGTTGTCAATGTCATAAAAACTAAGCTAATATTGTTGCTATCTCTGAGCCAGAAAGAGTGCTGGATTTTGCATTCCTTTTCCAGTGCTTGGGCCCATGGGCTGTGCTTATATTGCTTTGTGGTATGACAGAGCTGCTCTGCAGTTTAGGGCTGCAGTCAAGGCTGTCAGATATTGCAGGAGGGAAGATCATTTTCAGTGCCAGCATCTTTGACAGCTTTCCAGGAGAAAGTAATGATTATATCACAAAGGGAATAGAAAAGGGGGAAAAGACTAAGGATCATTAGTAGCTTCTCTTTTCTTGATAATGAAGCAGAGTATGGCAAGAAAGAGAAGTATTCCACAATTTCTTTGTAGTTATTGAGCTCCTCAGTGATTTCCTTTATTTTCTGTAAAACGTGCTGCAATAATTGAAATGCAGAATGAGTTGTGTAGGTATTAGTTTTGTTCTATAGACTTAGCATACTCTAGATACTTTTATGGATTCTGTGAACATAAAAGAAAAGTCATTACCTTTGGCCATTGCACATCTTTTAGTCTTTTCCTTGCCTTTGTTGAGACTTCAGTCCTTCTCGGGCCAGCAGGATTTGTGACAGCCACTTAATTGCTACATGAATTTGTACTGTTCTTTGGCAATCTCATTTCAGTTTCGTGTTGCTGTACCTATTTTCCTGGAGGCTGGTTTTGTGTTAAATGTCTGTAGAAACAGGTAACAGCTACCCAAATAGCAGTGGAGCAAAATCCCATATAATTGCAAACCAGTTCATCTAAAAGACAAGGGAAAGTGAATATTTTAATTATATTTTTCTGCCAGGAAGCAAAAGCAGAAATTATATTTCAAGAACTGTGGTGAAAGATATTTACATTTATTATCTTTGAGCCCCATAACTTCACATTAATGATTTTGCATTTATATTAAGCTTTACCTTTTACTTTTTTTCTCCCTCACCAAATTTCTGAATATTCAGACAGATTAATTTACTATGATTGACATTTAACTATCTGAGGGATGCAGATGTTTGCCAGTAATTGAAAAACTTAAGAATACTGTTTCTAAATGAAATACTGGAAGAATTTAAGCTGTTTAGTGTAATTACTAAATTTAGAAATTGCCCAGAACAAGTTTCACATGCAGGTTATTAGATGATGAGAGTGTAAAATTGTAATGAGAACATATGGGCAGAAGTGCAGTTGTATTTGGGATGGTGCATGGGGACAGCAACGTTATAAAGTTCAGAACAAAGAGCCCCGGGGTGAAATTCTTCTGCCTGAAGGTGCAGCAGCCAGGGTAGACTCCCAATTTCCAGGTCTGCTATTTTGTACTGAGGCTACATTTATCCCTATACCACTTTTCCTCTTATTAAAAGGATCAAACTAGCCCTATTTGCTTCTTTTATTAAAGTGATTGATGCCTAAAATGTAACTTGATCTATTGTAAAAAGAACAGCCAGCATAACAGACATGCAGGGTGTGGGAAGGCAGGGAATTGTCAACAGCTTTGATTTTGAAGGAACACAGTGAATGTAGGTCACAATTTAGTTGTGCCCTCTTATTTAAAATGCCTGCTTTATGGTCCTTCCAGCTAAAAAAATAAATCTACTAATTTCAGAATTAGTGGATTAATGTTTAGAGTGATCAGCAGTTTCAGTGTTGTCAGCCTAATGCAGAATATAGACTCCATCAGTCTTGTTCAGGGAAAATTTCCTGATTTTATTTCCATGGAGTTCTCTAATCTGTAATACAGATATATAAACATGTTAAGTGGCTCTTCACAGATGGTCTAAAAAAGCAATTCAAAATATCCATGGATATTTCAATATGATTTTCTAAAAGTGATTTATATTTGTATTTTTTATATTTTTATATACTACTGGAAGGACTTAAATTCAGAACTTAAGAGGTGAATTACTAAAGTTGTGCCATGAACGTATAGAACTGGAATGCATATAGAATTCAAAGAAAATTATCATTGGGTTGGGAGGCAGAGGGTTCTGCCCATGAGTGCATTAGAGCTCAGATTCATTAGGAAAGGACATCAAAAATCAGGCCCTGAGGAATCCAGAATAGGACACATCCAGTGAATTGATAGAACTGTAAAAATACCGAGGTACAATGGGCAGACTTGGAATGACATCCAAACATAAGTTGCTAAGAAGTACTGCAGGTTATTTTAAATATAGATTAATATAGAACTATTCTGTTTGATTTGTTTGGCATTTCACTAATCCTGATGACTGAAGGGCATATAAAGAACTTATAGTCCTCTAGAGGCTTGAGAAATGCTGCCTTCTCTTTTCCTCTACACAGACTTTTCTAGCAACACCAGGAAAATTAAAAGAACAAAATCCAAACCCAATCCTCTGAACTTAGTTGCTCTTTTCAAAGACAAATTAAACTAAACTCCTTATCTCAGGATTGTGATGCTGAGTCCACAGTGCTACTGCAATTTTTGGTGATTTGGATACTCCATTAGAAATGAAGTATAGGAGCAGAATCAGAATTTCAGTGTTTGAACTGGTACTGGGAAGTTCCTGTGGGCTGCAGAATAGAATTCTCATTTTAGTGCTTCACATCTCAGGTGATGTCTAAATGCTGAACACAGGCTGATATTTTGGAATGCTGACATAGGAGCATATTTTTACAAATCAGTGATGGATCTCAGTCCTGAGAGCTGATCTGTGATGTTTTGGTCACAGCTCGTTGTTGGGGTAACCACAGATTGGGAAACAACTGGACAATGGGTTTTGCCAGCTGGGCAGGACTGAAGCAGTGCCCTTGCACCAGTGGCATCAGTTTGTTTCATGTATGTTTGCTGTGGCAGATTTTAAGTGAATATTTCATCCTCTAGAGAAACAAGTAACTACACTCTATGTGTTTTAAAAACAACATCTGTTTTGTTGACCTTGCCTTTGCAGCATTTCATCTATATATAAACCTAAATATTTAGGTGAAAGCAACATGCAAAGTTGTGTAGCTGAGGCATTTCCATTTTTCTGCTGTTTTTATTGATGAATGCAGGGGAAGATAACAATTTGCCTTTTTTCCACTCCATTAAAATCACATTTGAAGCAGTCTTCTGAAATCAGTACAGTGACATTATTTTGCAAGCTAATGGCTGCTTTATTTCAAATGCTTGAGCAAATGTTACTGTGTATTCATGTATGCACACTTTTGCAAATTAAATAATACATCTGTAATTTCAGTTCTGTTTTTTCCTTTCTGTTCTGCTGACTTCACATAAGATTAAACTGGGAATATTCTGAATCTTAATTGTTTCTCACCTTTCAAAATTCACTATTTGAAATCCAGTAGCTAAGACATGTTCATTGATTTCTCATTTCCCACAGCTGAACCAAATCTGCAGCTTAAAAACATACTTGGGCAGCCTGGGCTTTAGGGATCGACAGATGGGGATGTCTTCAACAGAACAGTTTCAGCATCAAGGATTTGCTTTGTAGTTCTCTTTCTATGGAAATAGAAACTAATTGGTAATTGTTGTGGAATGTGGGTTCAATATTTTCCAAATAACAACTAGTGGAATTTGTCATGAGATATTGTGTTTTTATGCATATCAACATTCAAGTGTGAGATAAAAAGTATTTAACTTTCTGTTCCAACATGAAAACTTTGAAACATTACCGAATTTAATGTTTAAAGAAATAAAACGTTGCCTGAGACATTTCATACATTTAGGGAAGGTACATTGAGCAAATAATCTAAATTAGATTGACTTATTTATGTTCTCCAGAACAACTAATGTGGTGGTTCAAGACAGATGCTCTAAAGAGCATCTAAACTTGTCTAAAAAGCAGTACCAGGTTTCTCTGCTCTATTTGAGCTGAACTTCTGTTCTTTAAGTGAATTATTTATTTTGGATCACTTGTTTGACAAAGGAAATTAAAACCATTTTGCAACAGTTTTCAGTCAGTAGATTTTTGAATATTGAATAAGCTGAAGATGGTAGAGTTCACGGGATTCTATTTAGATAAAATCACTTTTCATTGTGTATGTGTTCTTTATTTTTTTTTCCCAGATCCAGCCATTGTAAATGGAGTTTATTGGTCAGAATCGTTAAATAAGGTGTTTGTTGATAACTTTGATCGTGATCCATCTCTCATTTGGCAGTACTTTGGAAGTGCAAAAGGATTTTTCAGGCAATATCCAGGTAGGAAGAAGAGTTCTTAAAATACAGTAAAAAATGCTATGGCTAAATTGTCACAAATCCTGACTGCCACAGATACTTGCAGGTTTGATTTTACTTTGTCTAGTTCTCAGAGAGATTCCCAATCAATAGTTTGAAAATTTTGAGGTTTTTCTACCAATTTCTGATTGGGGGTGAAACCCCCCACGATAACTCATGTACTCATACAAATTTCTATTCAGACAGACATATACACACATGTGAAGAATAACTTCTAAACAGGTTGTGAGGAAGGAGGGCAGAAGGATTAGAGCCTTCATATGGAACTAAACTTAAATTGTGTGCTCTATCAATGCACACAGTGAGGCTTCATCATTATTTGTTGTTCTATTTTTAAACTTCCACTTGGCTGATTTACATTTCAAGATTAAAAAACTCATTTGAAAGTTTATTTTCACACCAGTTGTAGTAAAATGTAATCACATCACTAGTATTATTTCTCTAGAAATAGATTAAAACCTATATTGTTGCCTATTAAGTTTTATGTTTAATCCTATACAAAGTTTACCACATTATCATAAATAACGAAGTTAAATAAACTGATTCTCAGCTTCTGTAACTTTGAATCAGGCTCATGGATATTGTTCCTTTGGCTGATGAGGGTTAGCAACCCATCTAAGTTTTGAGTTTAAGCAAGTTCACTATAAGCCTGTGTGTCTGAAAGGGGCTGAGAGTAATGGCTACTACATCTGTGTTAATTTTAGATTATATTTCAGTTCCCAAGCTTCATGATATTTCAAATATTAGTCCTTCTTTTCAAGGCTATTTCTTGTTTCATACCAGAAAATGAGTGTAAAAAGCAGGAAGAATTCCCCTGTAATTTTTTTTCCTTGGAGATATTTTTATCATGTTTCTTCTGACCCACAATCAGGAGATATTACCTCTTCATAGTGATGTGGGTGCAAGTTCAGAGTGTGACCTGTGAGTGAAGCAGGCAGTGTAATGGGGGCTGCTGGAGTCAGCCACAGGGTACTCAAGGTCTGGGAAAGACTTGGCAAGATGTGATAAAGCTTGCCAGCACCAAAGACCAAGAATAGCAAGAACTTTGTGAAAATAGTGCAATGAATATAGCAGGCCTGAAAAGGTTTCACTTTGCAGTAGACTAAAAATGAGTGAGGAAAAAAATATTTCTGGTTGCCCTAATTTAGGACCTTTTCTTCCTCCCAGTATTTCCTATGTTATGATGGCATTGCCTGCTAAGGTATGAAACTCCATTAACTGCTACTTAGCCCAAACACCACAGATACATTTTAAACAGTTAATGTGAAAATTTAATTTAATATTATATTCTTTTTTTTTGTTTGTTTCAAACAGGAATTAAATGGGAACCTGATGAAAATGGAGTCATTGCGTTTGACTGCAGGAACAGAAAATGGTAGGCAAATGATGACTACCAGTGTGTAAGAAATTAGAAATGATGAAAAGTTCAGTGTTTAAAAGTTTTGTCTTTCATCTCAGGTACATCCAGGCAGCAACTTCTCCAAAAGATGTGGTAATTTTAGTGGATGTCAGTGGCAGCATGAAAGGGCTTCGCTTGACTATTGCAAAACAGACAGTTTCATCTATTTTGGATACCCTTGGAGATGATGACTTCTTCAATATAATTGCTGTGAGTGTCTCAGGATTTATTTTTTATTGTTTTTCTTCCATCATTTCTTGCTAGCTGTCATGTTTTACTTCACACAAGCCACTTGAAAAATGTTGCAGACAGGTGATGGATAAGATGACATCTGAACCCACTGGACAGACACTGTGTGAGATTCTTCAAGTGTCAGAGATTTCAGACTCTTTGTCTATGACTTGCAATTTGAAACCCCTTTAAGAAGTACTCTTCAGTCTGGGGTTGCAAAGAAGAGTAACTATTTCTTTTTAAGTTTGCTTGGACTTTGTATATTACCTTAACTTCTAACTTTGGGGTGTGTCTGCCTTTCCCCTTGCTTTCCCCCCTCAGCTTCTGCAATACAGTGCAATATGCAAAATGGATAAAATGTAAGAATTAATAGATTCAGATTTTAGCTCCTGCTAAGGCTTGCATGGCATGATATAATGCCAACATAACTTCTCAGTGTTCATGTTCTGGTCTGAAATGTGTGCATGTGTAGGGTGTGTACAGGGGTTGTTGGTGTTTACTAACAATGAGAAATCAGACCCTCAGTAGCTCCTCTTGTGTATGGCAGTGAGTTTTCCATGGTGCAGGTACAATTTTTAAAGCTATGACTGGTTGAGGCTGGTTTTACTGTACTTAGGAATAATGGGATTAATCTTGTGGATAAAGATGATTTAAACAAATCCAAAACTGACATCAGAACTATGATTTGCAGGGCAGGGAAGGGAGGAGGAATTGGTTGTTACATTAATTTTCTTTTGCTGATATTCTCTTGCTAATACTTTATAAATAAATTTTTTCTCCAATGTCATCAACTTCTTAAATATAAGGAAGATTCTGGCCTATTTTTGCTACAAGTGTCTTTGTGTACTAAATTAAATTACTCCAGAGACACAAGTGTAAATCACTGAGATTGTATAGAAAATGAAGCATATGTGCATGAAGTATATGTACATATACTGTATTTTTAATGTATAGCAAGCAGTTCAGACTGTCTTTCCTATTAATCTCTTTGCATGATAATTGCATAATTAGCAGAAACTCATGTTGTATAAAGATATATTACATACTTTATAAAAAGAAAGAATTGCTGTCCTTAAAAAAAAAAAAAGTGATTAACTGTAATCAAAATAACTTCTGCAAGTTGAAAGAATGTTTCAACTAGAGTAATTACTAAGATGCCTGACCAGCCATTTTTTGGTGCATAATCTCCGTTTATCAGTAGTTGTAACAGTTACTGTGAATTATCTAGGAAGAAAAAAAAAAAGTTGGTTTAAGTGAAAATTTTATTTTGGCAAAATCAAAAGGCTCATCTATAACAAAAAAAGAAAAGTAAAAACATACATAACTTGAATGCAAACTAATGATTTTGCCTAAGAAGTCTGGGGGAAATACTCTGCAAATACTTTTTAAAAAAAGCTTTTTCATACTTTTTAAAAAGTATGAAAAGCAAATAATCTCTTTTTCCAAATTAAAGTTTATTTGAAAGCGAACTGAGCTGTGTGTAAAACACCATGGAGTGACAGAATTTTTTGCATAACTTACTGTCAAACTACACAAGCTTCTGATCACTGACTTTGTGTTGAGCAAAGGAAGGAATCGCCCACCTGAGCCTCTCCTCCCGGGTGCCCAGGCTGAAACTGTGCCCAGCCCCTCCCTGGGCCAGCCCCAGCCCCTCCCTGGGCCAGCCCCAGCCCCCTCGGTGCCCTCCCAGCTCTCCCCTCCCAGGGTGGGCTGCAGGAGTGCCCGAGGCAGTGAGCCAGGGTTGGTTCCCAGCAGTTCTGTGTGTGCAGAGTCCCTGTCCCTCCTCGCTGGCCCTTCCCTGCTCCCTGTGTCCCCTCAGCTGGGTCACCCAGGGCTGTCCCCAGCTCAGCCTCGGTGGTGTCCTCACCCTGGCGTGGGTCACACACAGCCCCCGGTGTCCAGCAGCACACCCCTTCCACCAGGACATTGTCCCAGCTGTGTTTCCAGATGTGTCCAGCTGCTGCTGGCTCTTTCCAGGCACTGGAAAGGCTGCTGTGCCTCCCTGTGGGCACCTCGCAGTGTCTCCAGCCACAGCTGGTGCTGACAGGAACTGGCTGTGAGGGCACAGGGCACTTTGTGGCCCTCTCCAGCACTGCAGCTGTCCTGCAGGGCTTGGCTAGTATCAGAAAATCTGAATTTTTAGAAAGAAACCAAATTACTGTGCTAATTACATCATTTGTCTGAGGTAATTTTTTCCTCTGTAGGTTATCTCCTCTCTAGAACCTCTTTTAGGACTGATATGTGTGTGTGTTTGTTTAAATAAATAGAAATAGCAATGGAGAATGTTTTTATGCTTAGCAGCTCAGCTGTTTAATTTCATTAGGATGCTGATGTGCAAATAAGAACCTGAAGGTATTCATTGCATTGGAAGAGGTCCCACAGAAATGTGGGGGGAACAAGGAGGGCGTGCCAGGAGTGGTGGTGCGGGGGTAAAGTGCTGTCCTGTTGTCTTGGGGTTCTGCAGGAAGAGTTTGTAGGGGGTTGTTTTGTACTAAATAATGGAATCATGGAATATGCTGAGTTAGAAGGGATCCATCAGCATCACCAAGTCCAACTCCTGGCCCTGCACAGGACACCCCAAGAATCCCACAGGTGGCTGAGAGTGTTGTCCAAACATTCCTTGAGCTCTGGCAGGCTTGGTGCTGTGACCACTGCCCTGGGGAGCCTGTTCCACTGCTCAACCACCCTCCGGGTGAAAAAATCTTTTCCTGGTATATAATCTAAACCTCCCCTGACTCAGCTTCCTCTTGCTGTCCCACAAGGCAAAAAAAACCCAAAACAGTGTAAACAAAAAAAATTGTTTGCTTGAAAATGAAACAAACTAGCAAGAGAGACCTGTGCTGTGGAGAAGGGAGTGTGCAGTTCAGGGTTTCATATACTACATTTTGAAAGCAGTTCATGGTTCAGCTCCAGCCTACCTGTGCAAGGAGGAATGGCATGAACTGCTTTCAAAATGTGGTGTGTGAAAGACACAGTGAGGGGACAGAGTAAAGCCAGTCACTGTGATTTATGTTATCTGCAGAAATTGCTCCCAAAGCATTGCTTTGACCAAGTGCCAGCAGGGCAAATGAAATTTGTCAAGAACAGAGATGTTTTCAGTGATCAAAACATGAGACAACAAAGGCCACACAAGAGGCTGCTTGGTGTGAAAGCACTGAAAATCCCATACAGCTTTTATCTATAGTGTTTGAGTGAGATTATATCTTACTCTTTGTAATTCAGGCACAGCCTGCTGATGTGACAGCAGTTTCATTTGAAGGTAAGATACGCATATGTCAGTCCCAGAAATGCCCTCTGTATGAGCAGATCTCCTCTGTCTCCAGAGCTGTCCAGCTGTGCAGTGTGTGCAGAAACAGATCTGCTGTGCCCAGCTGGAGGAGACTGAGCTTCAGCAGCACATGGCTGATCCTTGCTCAGACCCACTGCTCTGAAGGGCCACCCCAAATTGCTGCCCTGTGAGGGCTCCTGGGCATCTGGAAGTCTCAGATAAATGTCCAAGTACCTCCCTCTCTCCCCAGACCAAAATCTGAGGTGGAATAAGAGCTTCATTAGTGTGAGAAATCTGGACAAGTGAAGTGTACTTACTAGATGAAGCAAAATTCTGAACTTGAATGAGTGTGACTGTCATGATGGCTTTATTATGCACAGTGATTAACAGAATGAATACTTGTATGTATTTCTGGGTCTATATCTATGTATATATAGATATAAATGTATATCAGAAAGCAGAAAGACTATAGGTCCTTGCAGAGAATAAGCATAAAAGGATAATGTTAAAGATCATTTTAGCTTTCATGGGTAGGTTGTTGCAATATCCATCTGAAACTGATGGACTAGATGATTGAATTGCAAAAAGAAATTATTGAAATACAAGAGCAATTTTTTGCTGCCTATGTTAAATTTTAAGGTCAGTTCACTGGTGAATGAACAGAGATATCTGCAACAACAAGGGAAAAGGCATATTTTTCCAATTCACTTTGAAGTATAATTCCAAGTCAAGCATTAAATTAACAATATTATCAGAAAATGAGTACTAATTTTGTCAAATGCTGAAATTTTTAAAATGCCTTTATACAAACTCTACATTGAATTAGCAAAATACTAACTGAGCCAAGAATGTTAACCTAATTTTACTGCTTTAGACACACTCTTTTAGCAAAATTGATCAGAATAAAAGTATTTTAAATTCAAAGATTCAAAGCACAGTAGTATAGCTCCCAGTATTCATATGTAGAATTTTCCAATATAAATAGTCTCTTTTTAAATTTTTTTTTTATTCCTACAGAACAGACCATGGATAAATTTACTTTTCAGCCTGCCTGAATAATCAGATTCTGTAGAGCTGAAGTGTGAGCCGGCTGACAAAGAGAGGCAGCCAAAATAAACCTCCATATGAAGTCTCCAAGCAGTGGGCTGTGCTTGGGTGCCACTTTTTCAGCCCAGTAAACTATGGAAGCACCAATTCCTTTGGTTCCTTTTCTGAATTGGCTTCGTAGGCTGGGCTGAATTTGATATCTGCATATGCTTTCATATAATGTGAAATATTGTATCTGTGTATTGTTGCACAACAAAATGGGAATTTAATTTATTTCTGTGGACCTTGCAGCAGGAGGCTTAAATGTGACAAAGAAGAAATCTGGAAAATGCTACGGAAAATGTATACTACTTGTGTAGGTGTGCTAAAACCATATATATCTCATTTTCAGAATATGAATAGTATCTCATTATAGAATGTAGGCCAGCAGCTCTCTAAATAACTCTATGGTTTCTCTTAGTCCCCTTTTTAGCCCACTTGCATTTTTATGCCTATTGTGCAAAGAAACAAAAAGAGTGAAAAAATAATGTGAAGTAATAAGACAGATAACTGTAACTATGTAAATAAAATAATAAATATAGTGTAATTACATGTTTAACTTAGAAGAGTAAACCAGGGTTTTTGAAGAAGAGCTCAAAAGGGAAGGTAATTAATTTTTACCTCCCTCCCCTCAGCAAAACACAGGCCATTCCCAGCTATTGAGCAAGTATCAGCTCTCCCAGCTCCTGCTGTCACTTCTGTCCCATGCAAAGATGTCACTATTGAGGATTGAGAGAGAGATGGGAAGACTGATTCGGTGATCAGAATTTGATTTTACTCAGATTTTCCAAAAGCTTATATACCATTTCAGAAAGGTTAATAATTTTCCACTACAATAATCAAGTTAAAGATCATACAGACAACAGATACATTTTACAACAACTCTTGTTTGGAGAAGTTTGATTCAATCTTCTCTTCCTGTAAGCAGGTTTTAATCCATCTTCTGTAATCTTCAGAGCTCTGTTTGTTCTACCATGGCATCCTGGTTATCAAACCAGCAATGCTAATCAAGTCTGTTTGACTCTGTCCATGTCCACACATCACATGCCAGGGTATGGAGGAGTGGGACATGTAACACTAGGAAATGTGAGAAAACAGCATACTGCAGGAACTCTTGAAAAGCCAAATGCAGGCTTTCACTGAGGTAAATAAACAAAACATCTACACTGGGCATTGCAGGATTTGTTGATCAGATCAAGAAGTTATTTCACTAAATATGAAATTTTAAATGTCAGAAGAAATGCAGGACTAAGTCCAAATTACTTGATGAGGTAGTGGGGAGGTGGATGAGGAGAGAATTCCTTCACTTTTTGCATTTTAAAGATTTGGCACAATTAAAAAAAGGCTTCACCAATATCACTATAAAACACCCTATGACAAGGGCACAGAAATGAAATATATGCTATGAAGGACAAGTTAAGTGTTTTACTGGAAAGTTACAGTTGTAATGAGGATCTTATCAAATTGATATCTGAGTTTAAGTGGCAAACACTGCTTGAGTGCTTTCACATGTTACATCAGAATTCCATCAGTTCATGTGGACTTAGGCAGATGCCCTTTTGGGAATTTCATTAGGAACTGAAATAATTCTATTCGGTGAATTTTTGCATTTGTTTATATTTGAGATTTAAAAAAATAATTAGAAAATGTATGCAATTAGTAAAGAGATAAAAATTTAAATAGGTCATTAAAATGCACCCTTGTATGAATTCAAAACATGACAAGGTTCTACACCTTTTTATATAAAGATTTTTTCTTACTGTTCTTTCATTTATATCTATACCATAGATGCACAACACAGAGAACACTTCCAAGTTCTGCTTGTTATCTTAGAACACCATTACCTAATAAATTCCTTTTCACATGGTGGCACCATCCAGCTACTTCTGCCATGTATGCTACATTGTTTAACATATTTTTTGGTGGTAATAATCTGAAGGTGATTAGATGCCACAACAGGAAATAGTGATGCAATTTGTCTGGGTTTCAGAAGGATCAATATCTATCTAAATTTTCTATGCAATTGTGTTCTCTGTGAGACTGAAAACTTTTAATTACCTTTTCTTAAGCAGGTTGCTTCTGTGAAAGGGGGCTGTGAAGGGACTTGAAGCACATCCTCTCTGAAAGCACGAGCATCCTTCATTCTGCACAACACTGAAGGCTTCCTGGGAAACCACTGGGAGTCTCCCTGGGTTGTGGTGCAGCTGCAGGCTCTAGGAATAGCCTGATGGCATGAGTTACTCAAAATAGTAGTTAAATCTTATAGAAATCTAGTGGACAGAAATTACAGCTATTTAGATGCAAGGGCTGATAGAGTAGGAAGTTGTTTCATTTATTTGCTGGTAGTTATAGACCTTTAAAAAATTGTGTTATTACAACATTAGGAAACCTTGATTTTACTTACATGCAGGTGTTTGAGCCTTTAGCATTTTATTGCATATTGGCCAGTTTCAGACACTGTGCCTGGTATGATATAAAGATAACATGTATGCTCTTGTAGTTTACAATGACAGCTACAGAGATAAAATTAAGAAGCTTAATTGGAAAGTATCTTGATTAAAGAACATTTGAGAAAAACCTGTGTATGATCAGAAAAAAAGCTTGAAAGTAGGGGCTGATGAACCAGAGTCTGTCACAGATTTTCAGTATTTTATTTTTTAAAATAGAATGGAGTATGGTTTTGACTTTGGACTATAATAGGAGATGCTGTGTAGATTTGGCACTATTATTTTGCAATGACTCTCAGGAGATAGATTGGAAAGCAGTCTGAAGAGAGACATTACGGGGGAAAGTACATCATTTATCTGATCAATAAACTGTTATGAGGCTGAGTGCACATGGGACACTCTTGGTGACTCTAAACTGCTCTAGAAGCCTTTGCCTTGTACTTTGTATTAACTGTGGAACAGTAGAAAAGTCCATACATTCTCATACTTTGAAATAACATTGATGACAATAAAATAATTAGGGAAGCATGCAAATCTGCTGCAGAAAGTATGTGTATATATTTCCAAGTATTTTTGCTTGTTTCTATAAAACCACTTCCTTTGCTGATGCTGATATAAATGATCTGTATATCCAGTAATAGCAAGTTACTCTGGGTTTACATTGTTACAGCTGAGGACTGAGTCTGGCACGGTGCCTTCATGCAGCTCAGATTAAATGCTCTTCCCTGTGCAGGAGTAATTATGTGGTGATGAATGTGGTGAGCAGTGAGTGCACTGCTGGAATGGGTGGTGACGACAGGTGACCAGGGGAGATCAGGTTGCAGGGCGCTGTGGTGTAGACAGGGGAGTGGTGTTAAATTGGGAATAGAGAAAATTCGGAGCTGCAGGAAGAGAGAGACAGTGAGAATCACAGTGACAGAGACCCTTGTCTTTTTAGCAGCTTTTTGTTATGAGTCATTTATTGGAGAGCTTTCTTTATTCCCACTAAGGTAGGGGAAGAAGGGAGTAAATACTTACATTAAGCTAATGAAATGTTTTCCCTGATGGTTTTTGTGTTATTTACTGTGGATTTTCTGATTCACTTAATCCTTTATGAAAAGATGAAACCACCTAAAGCCTAGATGCAAAGTCCTTACTGTTTGATCTGTGATAACTTATAAAGTTAGCTGCTTCTAAAGGACATTAAATTAGTGGGAGAAGGAACTCAGTTAAGGCTCTGACTGGAAAACTATTTATTGAAGGTACTGATTTTCAGTGGTTTAAAAGATTAAAACAGGTCAAAATTTCAAATTTCAATCAATCATCCATTAAAAGTTCTACTGACTGCAGATGAAATTTCCCTTTTTTTTTTAATGCTTACTATGCTTCTGAATGTAGGACTAGGCTATCTAACTTACCTAAACATTGAGAGAAAAACAGATAATTCCTTCAAGACCTATCACATATTCATGGGTTTTTGTAATAAGCCACTCTGCTTGACTGAAATTTTGAAAATTGTCAGTCATTTATAGGACTGATTCAATTTACAGATTTTTTTTGGTCTAGTTGTTCCGGTATTAACCTTTACAATGTAAGATAGTGCCACAAATATTTTTCAGGACTTTTCCTATGTGTAGAAAAAAATTGGGAGTTCAGTTTGTGATGTATCAAACGTGATCTCTTAATAGTATCCAGGTTTCAATTTGAGGGATACTTTTGCCATCCAGGGGTATATTGTACCCTTAAGTCCACCTGAGTTTTGGCATCCATTCAATGCTCCTTTAGAAGTATAAACCTCTGAAAAATTAAGAATCTTGTAAAAGGAAAAGAAATACCACAGCCAATTTTTAGAAATGAACAAAATCTTTTTGTTCTTGCTTTCTGTGTATATTTCATTCACTGAAGTTCTAAGTCATTAAATTGACTTGTATCTTCCAAGCTTTTAATTAAATTTCTCATCATACTTTGTATTTCCCTCTGTAGTATAATGAAGAACTGCACTATGTAGAGCCGTGTCTGAATGGAACATTAGTTCAAGCAGACAGAGCCAACAAAGAGGTAAGGAATGAAAGGAAGGGAACAGTGGAGAGCTGGGATGCAGTGGGTAACAATGTGCTGTAATGATTTTTTCCTAGTACAATGCATTCCATTATTAAAATTTATTAATTATTCTACTCATACTATTTCAAAGAAGTTTATGTGACTGCATAGAAAGAAAGAAATAATCTCATAGTCAAATTGGTTGAATAAACATAATGGAAAATTGTAGGAGTCATTGAAAATATACTGTTAATAAAGTTTGGTAATTACTTTAAGTAAAATATTTCAGCCACTTTTAATTGAACTATCATTCTGCTAGCAAAAACTACTGAGGAAGAGATCACATTCTTAACTCAAAGTAACACTGAAGTTGAAGCAAAATCTGCAAGTAAATATAATACTTTAAGAATAAAAAAAAATTGACATTCTACACAGGTCTGTCAATGTAATAATGTACTCATTTAAGAATGTTCTGTAAAAACGTTCAGATTAGTTTCATCCTGCTTTTTAGCAGATCCTAGATTTTTTTAGGAAAAAAAAAACAACATTATGATGACTATAGTGCAAATTTTATTTGAAGAGAGATTGCAGTATGAACCTGTAGCTTGAAGTTTAGTTTATTGCCTGACAGTTTTCTGCAGTGGTTTTATGCAGACACACTTTAGGAGCTGAGCTAAGATTGTTTATATCATGTGAAATTGTGAAATAAGATGTTTGAAAAGTCATGTGATTCTTGTAGAGGGAAAGGCCCCTTAAAATGAGCCACCTCTGTTATTATAGAGCTTTTTCCTTTCTAAGGGCTTCCTCTCTTCTTAAAGAGTTTTGTCCATCTGTCCTGAGTCTTGCACATGGCTGGAGAAGCAGTCGTATGTCTTTTTTTAAGGAGCTTCTATTTTCACTAAAAAAAGTAAACAGAAAAGATTCAGCTCGACACTGAATTCTGCTCAGTACCCAGTGTGCCAGTTCATTTGTGCTCTCCTTGTCACTGATCTGTTACAGGAAGTAGAGAACACAGCTCTGAAAACACCTTTTGAAGTGTGTCAGTGCTGGGTCTCTTTATGTTTACCAAGACAGAATGATTTTGGATGTTGTTATGCTGATCTTTACTCCATTGTAGTACTCCCAAGAGTTCTTTGCATTTTATCCGTGTCCTACAGAAATTATTCTTCATAGGCTTCTTCTTTTTATATATTTGATATTTACCACTGTAGGTATCTAAAGATCACTTGGTTGCTATGTGGGCTTTAATTGTTTCTAATAATTTAATGTTGAAGTCTCTTATTTGTGAATTGTGATGCAGCTTTCTAAACGAGCACTTTATTGTGGGTGCATCAAATGAGCCACATGAAATCTGTGCAAGCTCTAGATGCAGACCTAAAGATTCAAATGTATTGCCCAGATTTCCTGTCTGGAATGAATCCTACAGTTAACCTTTCCCTTATTCTGCAATGGATCAAAATGCAGATTATCCCATACCCATGTGTTACTCAATGTCAGATTTGTTTAAATTGATCAGAAAGTTTTTATGCCACCCAGATGATGCTCAGATTTTACAAACAGAGCTCAGTTTTTCAAAATAACTAAGTAAAAGTTCATATTTTGTTTTTCAGAGTAAACGTTGATATAATTTCTGGTTAGTGAAAATATTTCTTTATATATTTATATACAGAATAACTTTGTCCTTTGTCTATAAATTGAATAATATACGCAAGGTTTGGGGGAATAATTAAATATGACCTTTTTCTAGTTGGCTGTATTAGTCACATAGTTTGTGTTCTTTTCTTGAAAGGCCAGAACTAGAGAAAAAACCTGAGCTAGGTAGCAGGTAATAGTTTGATGCATTTGTATATACCATGACTTCGCCAATCTTAATTTCTTTCTTATATGTGAGCTTGTATGTTCTTATATCATTTTTCTAGACACTGTAATGAAGTTAAAATTTTATTTGCCTAAACACTAGAAGGCACAAAAGTTCCATTGTCCCCAGTATAGCTCACAGTACAAAGTAAAGATTGTCCAAGGAGGTAGACAGCCAGTTAATCCTACACAAGTAATTCAGTTATCATGCTCCTGAACCCAGTTAAAAACAACTTTCTGAAATATATGATACTGTTGTAAGATGTGATACTGTGTGATTTGACTGTACTGACACAGCAAATTTACCTGGGGACCTCATCAAAAACTCACTGAATTAACTGGAAAGTTTCTCTTGAATTCACAGCTCTTTGGTCAGACCCATAGAAAAAAGATGTCCTAAAATGTTCACGTGCAATTTCCAAAACTGGTCCAGAGCTATCAGGGTGTTTAGCTGTGTTTTGACACTCATAAAAAGTATTCAACTGCTTGGTTTATAACTTTTATTTCTGTGAGTCTCACTGATACACCAGACTACTCTTGTAGTTTGTTGTTGGTGGTGGTGGTGGTGGGTTTTTTGTGTGTGTGTGTATAATGGTCATTGGACGATTGTAATATCAGACAAAAAAGTAGATGAAATTACACTTTCTCAACCACTCTTAAAAGGTAAATACTCCTTTGCAAGTTCACTGGTAATAATGTTAACTCTTCCTTTTGTTTATTAAATGATAAAAAAACCTGATGAAGAATATCAAGACAAACACTGTGTTTTGTAGCTTTTCCAAGCAGTCATTATCAGCATGACCATGTTTCTGTACTGGCAATGTAGAGCAGGAGATTGACAGGCAATGTTTTGATATAATCTATTGTTTCAGTTTACATATGTCTACAGGTGCCTGATTTTTTGAACTCCAACCTAGGTCTGAAAATGTAGCTTTGTATTTGGTCCAGAACTTTCTATCCTTCATTTTTATGTCAAATATTCTCCTCAACTGAATTGGTGCAAGGATGATCACATCTGTTACGAACAATACAAGCTTTACTAAGACCAAAAGAAATACAAGTATTTTAAAAAAGTTAGAACACTTTAGCTGGCAAATATCTATTCTGAAATGATAACTTTAAATATAAACAATGAAAATTTGCTGTAGTGGTATTTCATATTGCTATAGTTTCCTTTTATGTGGAAAGAGGAGATGTATGATGCTGATGATTGCAGGAACTAAATTTTTAACAGTTCACTCTACCACTCTTTTCTGTAGCTATTCATAGTCTTGACCTTCCTTAAGACAGGTATCACTTAATGCAGCACCGTGGCTGGAAACCTGCATGGAACTAAATAGTTTTACCAAACTATTAGCTTATGGTGAATACACTTGATTTTCTATCATTTTGGCATTATATTTCTCTCTCTCTTTTTCTCTCTTGCTCTTTCTTTTTTTTTTTTTTTTTTCTTTTTTTTTTTTTTTTTTTTTTTTTTTTTTTTTTTTTTTTTAAACATGGTACCTGAGTTTCAATATAAAATATTCCCATTAAATGATCCTTAAGGAAAAAATCACCCCTGGGACATACATGGATGCAGTGTTCTTGCTAACTGCATCTTGCTAAGTTTATCTGGCATCACTTGTACCAAATGCAGACAGTTCTTAGGAGCAGAGATAAGAAATTGCTCTGAGATGTCTGGAGCTTTCAATCTCACGAGGAAAGCAGCAATCTCAATAACTCCAAATAAAAATTGCTCTCACAGGATCAGTACCCCAGTCTATATTTGTCTTGAAATAATTTATTGAAGAACTACTTTGCTGTCTTTTGCAAAGGCTCACATGTTTTCAAATGGAATCTTTCTGCTCTGAGGATGTCACTTATACGTGCTAAATGGCGTTCTTTACATCGTGTTTAATCTCTCAACTTTAAAAAAACAAAGAAACAAAATCTAGAAAAATAGCTGTCCTTCTGTCTTGGTTTGGAAAGACAGGTATCTGCCAGGGAAAACTGGAGCTCCCCTTGGAATGGAGAATGTAAACCCCCTCCCTCCAAATTATTACAATTTTGCAATTAGAGGCTTTTCAGGCAAAGATATGGGAAGAGGAATACCAATTCTTTACTAGGAATATTAAAAATACAAATGTAGTAGTATAAAAAAACCCAAGCAAGCAATCAAAGAAATCCTGGAAAACCCTGACAGAGTCAGAAATACGGCCTGACACCCTGTTGGCCAGGGTGCTGGAAGCAATCCAAATAAATCCTCCTGGAGTAACAGATGTGGTTCTGTGGAGTAGAAATGATCCTGTAGAAAAAAGGGTGCAGTGATGGAGAGATGGGTCCAGTTTTCCTCTGGGAATCCAGTGGAAAATCAGATATCTGGTATTCCTGGGTTTCAGTTTTTATCTAGGTAGGGAACAGTTGGCTCCTCCCCCCTGGGTGGAGCATCTCACCATGGGATGATGGAATGTGTGATGTCATTGGTGAGCCTCAATGGCCCATTAACAGGAGATACCCCACGAGGGTGGACAGTGGTGGAGGAGATAAGAAACACTGCCCCACCTGGTTTAACAGCTGGTCTATTGTCAGAAGGCATCCACCCCCTTCCTCCCTGGAATTTAAAGAGATGAAGAGAAAACATTTCCCCATCTGGTTTCAGATGAAATAGAATATACATTTTTATATAACCCAAGACACCTTCTCACTTGCACTTCATTTGTAGGGAGCTAAAGGGCAAACCTGGCTTCTTAGCAAAATAAATAGGTTTAAATTACACGAACTTGGGGCAGGCAGACTGGGGCTGGGTGTGGGGAGAGACCAAGTCCTTCTTTGTAGGGAGAGTCCAGTGTGATGTCTGCTCCTGCTTCGAGGGCTCCATGGTAGACCAGAGTCAACCCCACTCTTCCCAAACCCTTGCCCGGCCACAGCCTTGGCTTTCTGAGGTTCAGGCATGAGGGATCCTGATTTGCCACCTGGGCTACAGCCAGAGCCTCTTCTGTTCCCATGCACAGCCTGTCTAGGAAAAACAAGACCTGGGAGTGTCTTCAGGGAATGGAGGGGTTTCTTTGTAGGCTACAGGAAACAGCTTCAGCCTCAGGGCTTCAGCCTGGGAAATGAGTGCTTGTTAGTGGTGTTGGTGCAGGATATTCAGTGGGATTATGGGTACCAAATAAACAGAATCTTTCACATTCAGGGATGGGTTGCAGGAACTCTTATCCATAATGTTCAGGGAATGTAACAAGCTTCCACAGAGCCAGACTTTGAGAAAATTCAATTAGTCTTAGAAAAGAAGAAAAAAAAAATCTGTTTTTTACATTTTCTCATTGAAACACTGTCACTCTCGATCCCCTCACACCTCTTCTCTTTTTGGGACAGAAACAGTATTGTAAACACAGTGTTAATCCCACACATTGGCTCTAGAATAGGTAACATTGTTATCTGGACCACAGTAGTGAGAGAACTACTTACCTAAAAGAAAAAAATCCACTCTCATTAAAGTATAAAAAGCATTTAGAGCATTGTAGCTCTCTTATATCCACTCTGTGGTGACACTCTCCCTTCAGTAATGTATTTTATTTTCCTGTTGCAAACATCAGGAAAGATATTACAAAGCCAACTTCAGTTCCATCCCTCTCCTTTTATTTTTCTCTGTATTTCAGGTAAGAGCATATACCTGACAGAGTAAAATCTGTACAAAGTGCACACAGAGGAAGGAAGCTGCATTTCTCTTTGAATAGCATCCCAGTTATTATTGATGAAGCATTCATTTCACCTAGAATATGCATATGAATTCCTCTTTATTCCATTTGAATCTTTACTTAAATTAGGGTTAAGATTCAACTGGAATATCTGAACTGAATGCTCACAGCTATATTAGCAAGGGGTGAAAAGTTAGACTTCTTAATTTATGTGATAATATAACTCAAGTTAGCCAAAGATTCGTGATCCTGCATCATTTTATTAAGTAAAGAGAGCGGCCACACAAAAAAGAAAATACAGCATGAGTACTTTTACCTCTGTCATGTTCAGCCTTGCTAAATTAATGTTTTGAAGACTGGTACAGATTTCATAGTGATTGGTGTAGCAAAAGCAGGAATGTATTTTGAACAAGCCTAACCCCTTAAAAGTTAGGGGTTACTTGATGAAGACCATTCCTTCGTTAGAGCGTTAATGAATGTCTAGTGTATTACAGAAGATTTTTGAGGGACATCAAATACATTTAGTATCATTAAGCATTTTAATATATCCATGCATTTTTGTGATGGGAAAGGAACAAAGATTGGAGAAAACATGTTTTCAGCCCCAAGTCTCCAGTGTGTAATGTACTTTTGTTTAAGAAAGTGTGAAGATACTTTGAAAGAAGTATTGGTTCTAAGCATCTAGACCTCTTCCCTGCCAGCTCAAAGAACAGCCAAGTACTGCAGACTTGAGTTGTAAATATTCATTTAGGGTTTTTTTGTTTGGTTGGTTTTGGTTTTTTTTTTTTTACTGCTAGCAACAGCCTACAAGGAGGAGATGCCAGTATAATTTGTATAATCTGTTTAGAAGCTTTCCCAGGTTTTGAGCAAGTTGTTCTATTACTTTTCTGCAAAACTGCTGGTTCTGTAAGTGCTTGTATGTAGCTTTCAGAGCAATGAGGATCTAATTGAACCTTGAATTTCTGTCAGATACCCTTCAGAAAGCATTCTTCTTTTCAGAAAACTTAATAAATGGAGTTAGCTTGATGTATTTGTAAAAGACCAAGTTACAACTTCAGATATGACAGTGATGTGAGTGGTGTTAATCTATGTGCCACCAGTGTTCCTGAGATACATGTAGGCATATCAGTACTACAGTTCTTCCAAGATAGAGTGTTTCAACTTTCATTTTACAATAGAATATAATAATTTATTTTTGGAATAGTTATAATTTGGTGTGATATGGCAGGTGTCACTGTGTCTCCATTTATTTCAAAGTTTTTACAGCCTAGCTATTGTCATAGTATTTTGTGTTGGCACATACCTACAGTGAAGTTCAGTTTAGATATGTGGATATTGTAAGCTATCCCTAATTTGCAGTACTTGCTTTAAGTTTCATTTATTACAAAAATTAAATCTGTAATTACAATGGGTAGGATAACTGAGGTTGAAATTAATCTGTGATCCTAAATGTGGTTTAGTAATATAAAATATGCAAGGTGTATTTGAATTTTACCAGACTATTTTATAATTTGGCATTAGTGTTAAACAGCTGCTACCTTGAAGTGTATCAATTTGCTTTACACAAATTTAAAAAAGAGTGGGAAATAGTTCAGACACTATTCTGTCACCGTCTGCACTTTCTCCACAAATTACAAACATGTGGAACTGCCTATTTTAATACTAGTTTTCTTGGGCCAAGAGGTTTTCATCTTTGAGAAACTCCATGTTACAATTTACCTACCCCAAAGGAATTGGATGACAATCTGATTTAATGTAACTTCAGATTTAAAGTAACAATATTACAATATACATTCCTCTTTTATATGTTTTTTTAATGTACTATATGTGGGTTGAGGACATTTCTCTGTAAATGTTTCCAGATGAAATATATCATCTTCTAGATGCACAGATAGGCACAGTAACTCCAAACTAAATCAAGAACTCACCCCTGTGTAAATTCGAATGACAGAAATAGACAGATGTAATGTACAACTTCCAAAAAGCTTTTATTTTTCTATGCAATTACCAGAAATTAAATAACCAGAAGACTGATTCAGCAAAGAAGCTGAATGAAATTGCCAATAAGAGGTTGGTAAATACAAATTTTGTGTATTGAATTTTATTTAAGCAAATTACTTTTGTATATTTGTCTATTCATCTCTGTCAGATATAAAAAAAAAAAAACCCAACAAAAACCAAAAAATAAAAAACCAAAAACAATGGCATTGCTTAGCTGTTAAAAACCCCCAAATAGTAAAATCTCACTAAAGTCTACTTTTATTTTAAAACTGTCAAGCTGTTATAGACTCTCAAAATTTTCAGTAACCCCCTGACCACTGAGATTTGGTCTGACGTTTTCTGTCACAGTAACCCATTTACTTAAGAAGAAATTGGTTTTAATCTGAGTATATTGAATCTTGAGATCTTCATTCAGCATTGTTTTTATGATTATTTTTTCCATAAAAAAGCACCCTTCTTTTCCAATACAATGTGCTAGCAAACAGAAGGGGTTGGATAATCATTACAGGTAACCTGTATTTGCCCTGACAAGGGATTTGGAATGGGGTGATGCCTAAATGCATTTTACACGTGCTGCACATTTATCTGTCAGAGCATGTGGGTAAACCTCCCTGTGCCACACAAGTGAACATGTCTCTCCCACCTCACACAGGCCTTCTGATTGTTTTTTTCCTCTCCTGTTTATATGCTGATGTAGTCTATCTTCACAAATCTGATAAATCTTTGCCAAGTATGTCCCAGGACCATTTGGAGTTAACAGCAGGGGTGGACAGGCATGGGAAGTAATTCTAGAAATAGCAAAGTCTTGCAGTAAAGCTGACAAGGAAACCTGGAGGAACGTTGAACCCATTAATGATGCTTTTCTGTAGGAAAAGCCTTGTCAGACAGTTAATAGCAAATATCATGCTTTTCCAGTGTAACTCTATAATCACTATGCATATATTAGTTGTGAACTGTTCCTTTTTGGAATCAGTGGAAAATGCTGTATCTATATTGGCTTAAATCCATGGTCCTGTACCCAGTCTAATTTGGGTATTACTATTCATCATAAGTGGTACCACATTTTTAAACATAAGTAGGTTCTAATAAAACATTTGTGCAAGGTACTGGGACTCCTGTGCAACATTTTGGCTTAAAAAGAATGAAATCAAAACTTTGATAGTTGTAATAAAAATTAAACCAAATGAACTAATTCTGAAGCCCTAAAGTAAATAAAGATCATTTAAAAAATGCATTATTTTTTTTTTCTAGAGAAATGGGAAGAGTAGAGATGAGGACTTGATTTGATGAGTTTATGAGAGTAAACTTGCTGTTGGTTTCCTTCTGTTTTGTCAGTACCAGAGACAGATAATATAAAGGGAAACAGGTTTCCAGGACTTCCAGGGGAGGGATCTGCTATAAATGATAGCAAGCTCAACTTATTGAGTGATGTATCCCTATGTGTGACGCTTTAGGTGGTGTTCTCATGTTCAAATGCATTAATGCAGCCTGTGAGGTCTTGGAATCTGTGTGCCAATTGAAAGGTGAGCCAAGCTCACTGTTGTGACAAGCTTTGTCATGATGCTGGGGAAAAAAGCCATTGACATAATTCTGCAAATGTTGGCTACAGTAAACATGAATGCTGGACATTTGGAATTGCCTCAGCTGGCATCTTCTGTGCTTTTTTGTGTGTCTGAATGGGCTGTCACAGCTCTTACTGGAGAATTGGAACTTAGTTCTCTCTGTTAATGTTTTTACCTGCTTTCAGATGTGTTTGTTTCCTTAGATCTCAAATGAAGGGGGCTGTAGTTTGTTCTTTTCCTTTTATTCTTGTTTGGAAGTGATGAAAACTTTGAAGGTTAAGGAGTATTCTTATAATATTTTACTGGAGGCCAAAGAATTTCCCTAGTGGTTGTGCAGACACTGGACTCTGTTGTTTGCTTGGGGGGTGACCGCTTTCCATTTGCTTCCAGACTATAAAAATTTGTCCTCTTCTTGTGATCACAGATACCAGTCAGCTTTATCTCAATAAACCTTGTGATACCATTAGAATAGCCTCTAAGATAAGAGATCAGCAAAAGGAGTTGCCTTGGAATTTCCTGAAAATTGCCACCAAAGTAGCAAATTACTCTGCAGGTTTTATATGGACTACATAAATCTGTGTCTCATTTTGCCTTCAAGTTTGACAGTGTCTGCCACAAAGGAAAAATTCAGTTTCTGGGCTTCATCTCAGAAGAGTTTTTGATTTGCCTGCAATGACCTGCAATGAAGAAAGAAAAATCAAATTCTTGCCTGTATTGAGATTGCCCCCTCTTCCTCCCTAACTTCGCCTGGGTTCTGAATCATGAGAAGTCCCTGAATATGTGTCAACTCCCAAGCACAGATTTACTGAAATAAATTTCTCAACTTGAATTATTTTAATTGATTAGCTCTTAAATACTAGTAAATCAAAAGCATGTAAGTAAGAAAAGAAGTAACAAAAATACAAGTTGCTATCATATTTTGAGACACAATTTTACCTAATCCCTGAAGAGTGAAAACTCAGTGTAATCATCTAACCAAGTATGATCCCAAATCCCTACAGTTGTTAATTTAACTGTGAGGCTAGAAAAGGGGAATACACTAGGGTGTACCAAAAATGCTTTCTACAATCTCATTACAAGAGAAATTCCAAGTTCAGTCATAATAATTGGTTATGAATTTGCCCTCTTGTTCAGTTATGCCAAAGCCACATGCAACGGTGGTGGGATTTTGATGTTCTGTGTAACTGTCCCATGACACATAGAATATGAAGGACATTAAAAACCATCCTGGGTTTGTGGTTGTTTAAGTTCTGGAAGGCCTCATCCTGACTTACCTGCACCTGTGGATTTGTATCCTCATTCTCTTCAGCTCAGGTCTTTCAGACACTTCTGGGTGATCACAGACACCTCCCCAGCTGAACACTTCTGTGCTTCCTCACACAACTTCTGTGGAGCTCTGACCCTATAATTTTGTAATCAGACATCAATGTCTGATTTTCATAATTGTGTGCCTAATTTGCATTCAGAATTACCAAGATTATGCATGTCAATTAGATATATGAGTCTACAATTAGATATTGCACATTCTGGCATTTGCACATGGAAATTAAGCATACAGATGCCTGGGAATGTTTGTGCACACAGTTGGACAGATACCCCAGTCAAACGAGGGCATCAAAATGATAGCAAAGGGAGACTGAGGTAAACCAGTTATTAATAAAAAGAGCTCTTTAGGCTGTAAAGTTGAAGTATGCTTTCTGACTCGTTAAGAGCTGGGGACTCCAGCTTTTTGTGATCTGTTTGGTTTCTGAAAGTCACTGAAAGTGCAATTAAGGTGGTTTTTATCTCATTCTGAAATCATGCACTCTTTTTCTTTAAACTGATATTTCAGAGGTATATGTCTTGCCCTGACATTTTTTTCTACTAGTTGGGTTGAAATACCCTTTCCTGTTATGCACTTCTTATGTTCTTTTTAGCCCTTCAAAAGGTTTTGAAATAGCACTTCAAAAAGGCATTGCCTCCCCTGCTATTCCCTACCACACAGGTCTTCATCTTCTTCTTACAAATTAATAGTCTAGTCTTGTGTAGAACAGTTTTTAATAACTTCAGTATTAATACTGACACTGATAAACTGCATTTATACTTCAGTGACCTAATGATTGGAATCTACCATCTTTTAGAGCTATGTATTCTCAAAGCTAAATTTCAGAAAGAATATTTTTATTAAGTATTAGATTCCAAAGACCTAGAGGGACAATAGTTAGAAATGATATAAAATTACTATACAAAGTGAAAAGAAAATATGAAGATAAACAAACAAAAAACCGAAACAAAATTATTTGATTGAATAAGTAGCCAGAAATATATCAAAAGATGTGATGTCTTTGCCTTATTATTGTGCTAGCACATCCTTAGTTTAGTGTTACTTCAAGAGTTAAAAAGGATTAACTGGGAATTGTTTTGTTAATTAGTGTATGTGGTCATTTAAGCCTAAGAAGAAGGTCTAAAATATTCAGAAATCCTTAATCATACACAGGTCTGTTGTCACAGCATTCTGACAAATGAAACCTTCTTGTTCACATTTCAGCATTTCAGGGAACACCTTGACAAACTTTTTGCAAAAGGAATTGGAATGCTGGACATAGCTTTAAATGAAGCTTTCAACATGCTCAATGAAGTAAGTGAACTTACTGCTTTTCAGATCCCTTTTTCTTTTTCACCTCCTTCTTGTTTTACCTTTTTTCAACTGAGTTTATGTTTGTGAAAATGTTTTAAAATGTTTCCTAAAGTATAGTCTTGTATTTTGTGGAAATAATACTAAAATGTGTTAGTCTGCTGAAACATGAAAAAAACCTCATCTCAACTAAGTAGCAAAATGTCTTTTGATTGAAGGATGTTCCTTGAAAATAAGAACTCAAACCCAAATATGCTCAAAAAAAGTTTGACTTGACAAGTGTGCCTGCCTTTATGCTGTGTGATCCTAGATTAATTAATGGTTCTAATTCTTGTGTATTCATCTTGAAGGGCAATATTGATTGATTCTTTTCCAGGCATAAAATCCTAAAATGAAAAAAGGAGTGTCTTCTTCCACCCACTGCTCATGTGTTCAGTTAGACAGTGTGGAACTAATGCCTTCGTGTGGTGCATGCCAAAAATGACAATGGGAAAAGATGTCTTTTACATGAAGTAAAAGACACTGTAGGCTGTTTGTAGAGGTTTGATTAAGAATTGTGGGCACCCAGTAGAGTCTTGGGAACCAGAAAAACACCGTGAATGCCTCAGTGCAAGAGATGTTCCTCCAAATCTATGTAAACTGAAAAAAAATCATATTCCAAGAAGTGAAGACCTGAAACAAGATCTGTTTTGCTTTGGTTTAAAGTCTGTGAGGTAACTGAAGTTATAAGAAGGTATAAGAACCTCATTAGACAATCTGATAGTTCTGAGAATAAAGTGATCTGATATCCCTTGTGCTGAATTGTATCCATGATGAGAGATCTCTAAGATCATGATGGATTATGCTACATGTGTGTTCAGCTCTCTTCAAGGTGCTGTATTGATTGTTTCTATTTATACTTTAAAAGGAAGCATAATAGGTTCAATCCTTCTTGCATATAAATTTCCAGAAATGCTGGCATAAAAATCTTTCCCATTTTATACAGACATATCTGCAGTCTCTGGGAGATTCAATTAAGCTACCTAGACCATAGGAAAAGCTACAAAATGTCCCCTTAGAAGAGTACAGCAAACCATTTTCCACTTTGCTGACAGGATGTGACCCTTGTGTGTCAGAAGCGTATTCTTTGAATTACAGGTTAACTAAGGATGTCTTGTCTTCATTAAAAAAAAAAAAATAGTGAGGGAATGGGGAGGGGGAAGGAGTGGGTGGTGGTGTATGAAAGGAAAAAAAATAGAGAAAGCTTTGTGTTACACAAATAGTCTATAAAGATTCTGTTTGGATTTTAAAATGGTTCAGGGGTTACACTAATTAAACTCAGTCAGTTTTGCCTTGCAATTACTTTCCAATATTTGCTATGGTTGTCAAGACTTGGAGATGTTTTCTACTGATATCTTTGAAAAGCTCATTTAAAAATCACTTCCAAATTCTTTCCAATTGCAATTTATGCAATGTACATCACACAGGGTGAGAATACAGAAGTGCTTGGTACAGTAGTTAGACACCTACCCTGTCATGTGACAACTGCAATTATCTCTTTTGGTGACAAATGTGCTCTTTGCAGTGATTACCTTTAAAAAAAAATCATAGCCAATTAAATAAAATTCTGTGACATTTCAAAGACTGTTAATCACAACCAAATGCTGTAAATGTCAGGATGCATTGAAATTTTTGCTGCTAACTGATGAATCACGGAGTTAATTGTAGTTCATCATAAGCCCCTTGTCATTGTTATTATTATGGAAAACACTTTCATCACTCTTGCTATTCAATAAAATTAAAAGTTTTAGACAAATATGAGAAGATATTACTCATCAAAGTATTTGAATTTAATCTCATTCTTCAAAATATTCAGATAACTGTGTAGGATAATGCAGATGCATACTGAGTGATGTTTTAAAATAAATGTACAAAGGCGTTTCCCCTTCATTAATTTCTCTTTTGAGATACCTTGCCATTTTTAACATATATATATTAAAATATATACATTGTTCATGTGAGGAAGATATCCCTAAACAAAGTAACTTCACCTTTATGAGAAAATAATGGCTGTAAGATAATGAAGGAATCCCACTTTAATAATTTTGGTTCTGGTTAAAACTGGAAAACTTGTCATGATGGGAGAATTTTAAGGAGGGACAGAGGATTGCAAATTACACAGAGGAGTTTTCACCCAGGCACTCATCACAATACAGTTGACTCTGTAAATCCACGTTAGCTGTCTTTTAAGCAGAGCATTTCTGTTCCTGTTTGCTGAGGTTTCTGTTTGATGAAAAGAAGCTGATCTTAAGAAGAGATGCAGGTGATAGAAATGGTTGTTGAATGTGTGTGGTTGCTCATACAAAAATATGAAGGAAGAAAAGACAGAGGACTTCTGGAGCCCACCACCCACCCTTTTGTACTGCAGGCATTTCTACAATGGTGAAATTTTTAGGAGAACTTTTTTAGGAAAAGCGGGTTTTAGAGTTTGGAAAAAGAGTGAATATGCAAGGATGAGTAGACTGCAGAAAGCTTAAAAGACAGAGCTGATGATAGTCCAAATCAAACCAGAATACTCTGAACAGTTTTTCATGACTGCAGGAGCAGTCAGAGTCCCTGCAAGGTAATTCACCTGTGAACACAGGTACTGCTTTTTAAATGGGACCACCCATTCTGGGGCACAGCAAGGCTGGGGAGGTGGGACAAGGTAATTCTGTCTTGGCTTCTCAGCATCAAGAGAGAGGTCATATCTGACCTCAGATAATGTACATGAAATCTAGAAGTAAGTAACTGTAATATCCCATTTATTGACATTTTATAGGTTTTTTTTTTAAGGTTTCATACAGAGCAATTAAAAATCAAATAACTTTACAACTCTGCTTTTTGTTTTGTTTTGTTTTGCTAAAAGTTGGATGTTTCACTAAAGTTTCTTGAATACATAAGGTAATACACAGACAAATAAGAACCTATTCTGCAGCCAAAGCCAGTGGAGACACATGGATTCAAAGTCAGAGCACCAACTCCAGACTGAAGAGATCAAAGCTCATCTTATGACTCAGTCCAATGTGTTTGCTCTTTCACAGGAGAAAATCCCATTTGTATGGTGAAGCTTCCTTTGCATATGCCAGAGGATTGCTCATTGCTGTCTGAGTACCTGTGCTCAAGTATTGCACATCAGCAGCCTGAATTACTTATGTGAATTCATTTTGGGGAATAACAGAATCTCAGAATATATAAATATGAACTGGGTCCTCCCAGATAAATATTTTAAGGAAAACAGCATATGGAATGTAACCCTGAGTGAATATGAATGAATGCCATATGAATAGTCACATCTCTCTCTATGAGTTGTGTATCTCCTGTGCTTCACAGAAAAATCATCATTCATTACTTTTCTTTGTGTAACGTGTTCCTTTCAAATGATATTTAAATCAAAGCAAACCCTATAGATGCATCAATACTTATCATCTATCAAAAGCAGGGGAATACCATTTTAATTTTGGGTTATGCTATATTTAGATATGTTTCTTATTTTTCAGCTCACCCAGAACATAAAATCTATAATAAAATGTTTTCAGCCCGAATATTTCGACTTCTTCTAAGGATGCTGGGGATTTGACAAGATCCACATTTATCCAGTGTGATCCTATCCATCTGCATATTACAGGAATGTGCTGTTCCTAATGATTGTTTCCTTTTGCAGTTCAATCACACAGGGCAAGGAAGCATTTGCAGCCAAGCCATAATGTTGATCACTGATGGAGCTGTGGACACATATGATACAATATTTGCAAAATACAATTGGCCAGATAGAAAAGTAAGTATGTTACCACCTTTACTGAATGAAAAAGCCAAGGCTTCATATCCAATCTAAAGTGTATGTCTGTTGAGAAGTCAGTAACAATCTTTCTAATGATCTATAAATGATTTTGGATCACTAATTAAAAAAATATATATTCTTATATGGTATTGCCTGAGGATAGAGATGGTCTTTTACTGTGGCAATGAACTTAGGTTAATAAAATATAAAGGTGCTATTTCCCTCCAGGTTACATTTTTGAGCATTATATAATCCTTCCCTTAAGACACATCATTAAGCATGAAAAAAATTTTCTTTTTTCTCCCAAAATACACGTTAATAACTCAATGCTTTTTCAAGCTAAAGATGGGTATATACTGTGGTCTGTGAGTAGCTTACTATGACAAGAGAAAGAGCAGAAGTATTATCAGTGTTTTTAATTTCTTCATTTGGCAGAGTGAAGGATAGAGCTGACAGTTGGTTAGATTTACTAAATTTTTTTTTATGTGGCCCTATTGTTTACCTTGTTATTTAATGTGGAAATTTCACAGTAGGGCAGAAATACCTTGAATTTATCTGATGAGGAAGCTTAGTGTGCCTTGTGTCTCTATGTGAAGTAATTTTCTCCTACATTTTATCTTCTGCTAAAGCAAGTTTTGGGACTATTTTAGGAAGTTTTTGTAGTTCTTTGCCATGTTATATGCCTGTGGAAGCAACAACCACACATTTTGAAGTGCAGTTTGTGCAAGTAATTGATGAATATGACTGTGCTGCATGGGGTTCTGTATTCTGTGGAAAAATACCAGTTGTTTTAATTTTCAGCTTTTAGTCATGTTTTTCTATTATAAAATTCTGTTTATATTCTGAGTGACTTCTCTACCTGTGTTCTATGCACACATAATATCATTCCACTGGAAAGAAGGCCTAAAAGCTGAAAGATTTGTGGCCAGTCCTTCCTCTCTTACTCAATGGGATACCATCTAATTTAAGTCCTCAAATATTCCATGAGAACATTTTACTTTATCTAGCAAAAACTGGTGTTGAAGGAGATTCACAGAATCTCTCAGAAGGATGGGCTGTACTTTCCTCTTCTTTGGAGTCACTTCCTCTCTTAAGAAGAAGAGACTGTGGGGAAACTCTTATCGTAAGAAATCAGCAAGGAAAGAATTCTGTGAAAGAGTCAGCTAAGTATTTTCACAAAAACATGTGTTGTGTATCTTTCATGTGCTGATCCACAGCTCTGTCTGAGATAACAACACCCAGCACAGCTGCTGCAAAAAGCAGCAGAAGAGGTTTCCATTGGGAATTCTTCTGCAAAGGCCCAGCATGAAGAGTCCTGCCTTGCTGAGCAAGGACGTGGTGTCTTGGGAGCAGCTTTTAGTTAATATGCAATGCTCTACTCAGTTCTTCTAAAAATATTGAATGTATTAATACAGCCTTGTGAATTGTATTTTAAAAAACATGTATGGAAAAAAATTGAATCAGTTCTTCCTCTTTTCAGCCTGAAATGTTTCAGTATGAAAAATGTAAAAGATTTCCATATGTACACTTTAATACATTAGAGCTTTGAATGTCTTTGTTGGATTTTTATTCTAGCAAGGAAGGCTTATTGAAAATGCAATATCCTACATATTTACAGTGTCAATGTGCCTAGAAATTAAGCATGCCATGCATTTGAAATTCACTGCCTTTGCATTACACCCTCTTTATTCTCTCCAAAGCTGGTTTTTATATTTATAAATCACACCTTTGAACTGCTTGATAGATTTTTTATGTACATTTTTTCCCTATTATCTATGTATTGACCTGCCATCTTTCTTAATATATGTTTTTCCTGTATTTTGATACTTGGGTGGACAGTGGTAGAAAAGGCAATAGCTCTAATTAAGGTAAATTCAGAAGTTTCTGTTTACCTCAATTACCTCAATTTGGTCAGCAAAAATAGCAATTCCATTTATAGTAGATGTAATGTTAAATAACAGTAAATAGTTTATAATGAGTTGCAACATAAGCATCTTGTTCTCTTATAGAAAGGACAAATATCTTTATGCAAATATGAAGTCTTCAAAAGTTTGCCAGTGAGAATCTCTAAAAATGGAGAGTGAATACAAACTTCCATGATATAAACAACAATTCATTTTTTCTACCTTTTCCCAAACCATTTGTATCTTTGCAAAAGATAGTCTTAAACATATATATATATATATACACACATATATATATATACACAATGTAAACAGGGAAGAGAGCACTTTATTATGTATATTGAAGATATAGTCTGCATAACAACTGCTTTAAATCATCTTCCTTCTGATAATGCATTAAAATAAAATTGTGTTGCAATGATCAGGAAAGGGAATAAAATGGCTCCAGTTAAATCCCCAAGTAGTTTCAATTAAGCAATTGAGTGTTTTGTATGAAATCAGCCTGATTTTTTTCTGTGAACTAGGAAATTATGACCATCAAAAGACTATTAAAAATTATCTTCTGGTCTGTTTCAGTGAAAGAAGGAATGCTTCCATTTTACGGGTTTTTTATAAGTGTCTGTCTCCTTCAGCAAAAGAAAAAAATCCAAAATATTTTCCTATGTTTATTTAGTATCTTCTGCTACTTTAAATGTAAATCTAGTAGTTGCTATTTTTATAACACACTATATTTTATTTATATGACTAGTTGTTAACATCTATTTCCTTTCCTTTATGAGGCCATACGAGCAATCTTAAGGAGCCGATTCTCACGCATTAGAAATGAGTTTGTGCTTTATACATAATTTTTCTCATTCATGAAACTTACATTCAGTACTTTCTGTGATTCATTCAAGGCAACTCTGCCACGTGAAGTACCAAAAAGGGAATAATTAATCCATAAGAGTAAATAAATCTAGACATCTCATATAAAAGCTTAGCTTTCATCATGTAGCAGAAGTAAGTATTTAAAAGGAATAGTACCAAGGAAGTGTTTGTTTACAATGAGAGGTATAATATAGTTGCAATAATTTATTCTTTAAGATGTCCAATTTCAGGAGAATATCTTTTAAGTCTCCAAAAATCTTTTTGATGTCAGTTGTACCAGAATCATCCTTTTATTCTATGTTATTGCTTCTATGATGAGATCCAAAAGCATTATCAGAAACCAAGCAAAATACTGCACTTAGGTATTTCTCTGGGTCCCTTATTCAGTTTAAAAGGATGAAAGGCCATGGGTGGGGGAGGCAGGCAGACAAATGGATGTGACTACATGGAAGATAATGCTTCAGGTCTGCTCCCAGAAGATAGTACCACTAATGATCTTTTCTTAAATAAAACTGTCCTTCTTCCTTTCTAGTGGAAAATTCCAACAACAACTAATGGAAAATTCCATGAAGATTAACCTTGTAAAAGTTGCTGAAATGCCTTAGCACATCAAAAAATGAAATTATTATGAGATTAGAGATATTAACTGAGCTTCAAGCTTTGTCAGGTTCTCAGCTGAAAGCCATTTTAATCACTAATTGAAAATCAGTTAACTTGGAAGAAAAAATATCTGCTTAAGTATTATTTAACATATTTTGTAATTTTTAAATATAGGAAGACTGTTCTCAGAATGTTACAATATTGCAGAGGAAAATAATGCAGTAAATTCTCTTGCATGAATGGGTGAGGGAACAATTTTAAACCTTATTAACTCAATGACAATTTCATCAAGTCTCATGGTGTTTTTTCTCTCCACTGGCTAAAATGACCCAGTGCCTGCATATTTGAGAGTCTTTTCTTGTCCTCCATTTCCCCGTTGTTTTTTTTTTGTGGCTGTCAAGTTCTATACTTCTAGAAAACCCGTTTCCTCCTTGTTTTAGAAAAGCCCAAAAGCATTTCTTCCATAACCATGATTGAGAGCAGAGTCTAAAATCTCATTGAGATCAAGGGGAAATTGGTATTTGAGTTTGGGTACGGATTTTTAGTATTATTTTCTCAGGCAGGTCAATCCAGCACTCAGGTGGTCAAGGAAGATGTCAACTTTGTGACTTTTAATGACTTATGACAACCAGAAGGAGATGATCTGGTCCTTGACCTGAGAGGTTTTTGCTTCATGATAAGCTGGAAAAGAAAGCAAAAGAATCATTGAATCCTTTGAACTTTATCCTCCTCTTGGGGTGTGTCTTTGTCTCAAAACTATTTGCTTTTGTAATTATGTGGAATAGCTATATGCTGTGGTAGATATATGCAAAACCAGAAGCACTAATTCCTCACTAAGTCAAGTCAAATGGAAACCAAAAAGCCACCTAAAGTTTCCTCATTTTCTAGAATCAAATCCAGCTAGAGAATCTGGATTAGAGAATCCAGCTAAAAATTCCTCTGTATCCAGTTACCTTGTTAGTTACTCTGCAGCCTTTCTTTTTCTGGGCAAGTAACAGAGAATAGAACTTCATCTGTCTGTGTCCTGTTATTCTGAGGGCTCTGGGTAGAATGAATTTTGTATGGCAGAGAAATATTTTCTTTATGCTTATGAGCCATTACAACAAGGCAGAGATTTAAGATGGTTTCTATCACTGCTAAGACTTCAAGTAGGGTGAATATAAAGCCCAACTGCAATAACATCTTTATTCCAACCTGAATGATTATGGTGTAGAAAGACCTAACAGCCAATGCTACCCATGTCTGAATGGAACTGTTGAAATTACAATATATGACTTTTAAGTGTTTATACCTACTCTTAGATCTGCTTTACAGGAAAAATTTCACAGTCTGGCAGGTCTCTGGATCTATATACAGTACTTAAAATTATAATTGAATCCAGAGAGCAACACCCTAAAATTTGCTGGATTTAGATTTGATTTCGTAATAGAATATTAGATTTGCAGGCAGTGATAATCAGCTCCTTAATTATGAGGAGCTTTCATGCATACTTTTACAGGATCAGTATTTATAGTACATTTAATAATATATGGTTTTCTTAAATATTTAAGAAAATACTTAGTCATTCCTGGTGAGAACTGGTCACTTGGTCACTAACACTCTTAATTTCAGTCTGTTCATTTGTATTAGAGATCTATAAAATAAATATTTACATTACATTTAATAATTTTTTTTTTTTTAACTAGAAACCTATTTAGTGAGTTTACTTAGTGATCCATGATCTATTTGCTTTAACTGCTGTATATGTGAAATAAATTTCTAAGCTTTGCATATATGTAAATTCCCCAAACATTTAGATTCTGCCACAGGACAGAATCCTTCTTTAGCAAAGGAAGATGAAAACATGGCATATTTTCATTTTCTTTGTCTGAAAACTATCCTAAAGAAGCTAATGGCTGCTGTCAGAACAGGGCACAAGGTAATGGGTTGCAATGGTGGCAAATCATCTTTTCTTTGTGTCTGCCATCCACAGGGTTACAAACCTTTCTGCAAATCTCTACCCAAGTCTGTAGCCTGGGAACGTGGCAATGTTGGCAACATGGAACATTCGTACAGCAAATTGAATTTCTCATGTGCAGCCCTGTCTGGATGTTATTAAAGGGATATTTTTTCTGAAAAGTCTGACGTACTTTGCAGGCAGATGCCATTAGTGCTACACAAACCTGGTTCTTTATTACTGCAAATCTCAAGAACAAAAGAAGGTCCAGACACTTTATAGGCCTTTCAAGATATGACGTAACTTATATTAATTACTTATCTTTTTAGGCACTCCTGTAGTATGATGAAAGATGGAGTATGAGATCAAACAGAAGTTTTTGATTTCAGGATAAAGAGAAACAACTCCTCAGAGCTAGATTCCTGCCCCAAGTGTGATTTCATTTGGAAAAAAAAGTTTAGAAACGGTTTTATTTTGCCTTTTTACTTCTTCTCTTAGAGAGAAAAATAGGCTGGTAGATCCTGTTTCAGTGAGTATTTTTTGTTGGTCAAAACTACCATAATTATTTCTAGAAATTTGTCACTAGAATTTTTACTTGAATTATTTTATATGACGCTCAGAGTAGTTATGACCACTTTTTCGGTCACTTGTCAATTTAATTTGCCATGAAAAAACTTGTCCTGCAGTGTTTAAATTGAAAAAATGGAGAGATGTTTTTTGTGAAGATAAGGATAATTAAATATTATCCTCAGGGTACATATGGATTACCAGAGGAAGGATTACTGCTTCTTGTATGCAGTCAGTTTTTGGCTAGAATCATGGAGGGGCTAATGCTTTCTGAATGTTTGAAGAATTTTAGATGGAATGATAATTTATAGCCAATGAAAAGGCATATTCAAAGTGCCCTTACCATGCTAATATTTGTCATAGAATCAGAAATAGATACAAAAGGGAATCAGCCATGAGCCATACGGAACATCTTATAAGTAAGGGACAGTCTAAATGGAGAATAATCCACAATTTGAAATAGATTACCTGAAGTTCTCTTTGGGAACTCCATGAGTATCAGCAACACAAAAATTATTCCTTTTCCTTGTAAAAAAATAAATTAACTTTTATGTAGTATGTAGACACAGAGAGATCCAAAATTTGAGATAAAATAGGTGTCTATAAAACGTGCCTAGGTGACTACAAGTAATCACTGTCTGCATGTGGCATAAAACTCCTTATCACTGGAATATTTGGCTGGTGGCACTTATTAACAAGAGAAACCAAAACATGATAAGTAAATATCATTATACGAAGCTGATATATTATGGATTCTGTTCACTAAAAAAAAAAAAAAACCAAACCTCCTCCTGATATTTTGTGTGCTGTAAGGTTTTAGTTTTTAAAAACTTAAGTTATCGTGCCAGAAGCAAGACAGTTAAAGTGGGCATGGTAATTGCACAAATATGCAATTTTGTTCTGATTTGTTCTGGGGACTATGTCTATTCTTGAGGTAATGTTTTTTTGTGAAGAATTGTGTTATCTGCTTAAGGAAATAGTGAGATCATTTATTTCTTAAAGTTCTTTAACAGCATAATAAAATCTGTACTTTAGCTTGGTTTAAACTGAGAAATGCTGCTGTTATCCTAAAAGCCAGGATTCAGTTTATAGACTGCTTTTAATTCTCTTTATAATATATGGATCTTCTTAAACATTATGGACAGAATAGAGATTTTGAAGCTTGTCAGAATTGCTCTATTTTAGATGAGTATCAACAATCTCTGTAGAATATCAAGAATGTATATTGTTAATTGTGAGTGACCCACCACCAAAAAGGTGACCACAGCTGCATATATAAAACCCCTTTAGATGCATTGGACAATAAAGGGAAAATACAGTACTCCAAACACTTATTTTGGATCAATATTATTTAAAAAACCTAGTATAGATAGCGAGAAAAATGTTAAGGTTATGTTGGATTGAATATCTTCTTAAATTTCCTGTTTAAAGTTTGCCTTTTAGAAAGAGTTGAAATAATGTGATTTTATATTAAACATTACATTACAGCTAAGAGTCATGATGAAAACTAAGTTGGTGCAAGAGATAAAATTAGCGTTATGTTCACTCATCCCTGGCTCCTCAACCAATAGCCTGAAATTAGGATATAATAGATCTGCAAACTTGCTTAATAGGTATTTTGTGATCTGCAGAGCAAATGTTACTTAGAGAAAACTTTTCACTGACTTTACAAACAGGGAAGAGTGAAAAATTCACACGTATTTTGAAGTAAGTTTTAAAAAACTGTACTTACGATGTCCTGTTATAACCCTATTTTTTAAATGTAAGATTAAGCTTGAATCAAAACCAGTATTGTGTAGTGCACAAGCACTTTAATAGGATTAAAGATTTTTTAATGACTAAGAGGAATTGCCTCAGTTTGATGCAGGAGTCTGAGTAGAGGACACAATGCAATTGTAAGGTTTAAACAGGAAAATGCAGGTTATTGCATCTTTTCCTAACCAATAGGTCAGATCCCTTGCTAGTTCTGGTGAGGTATGGCAATTCCAACAGCTCGTAAGCAATTGGCAAGTACCCTGGAAAACTGTGAACCACACAAAACTCCCCTGTTTTCAGGTATTTTCATCTGAGTTCTGAACTACATTTCTACCTAGTTTGTATGATCTGTTCTTAGTTCACTCCTTATCATTTTTCCCTCAATGAAATCTTCATACCCTCCTATTTTCTGTAACTCTCACGGTATTGAAATAAGCCATAGTGTGTTGTTTCATTACGCAGGGAAACTTTAACTTCTGTTGGATATTTACATTAAGTTGAGAAGGTTGGTAAATTGCATGTTTAAATATCAAATCTCAGGAGATGTTTGGAAAGGGAATGTTACAAAGAGAGGAAGTTAAATGTTTGGTATAGTATTCTCTTGCTGGCATCCCATTACATACAGCAAATGGTATTTCTTGCTCATTATACTCTGAGAGGCCAAATTCTGCTGGTTTGGAAGTACAACAGACGTTGTTTATATGAAATTATTATTCATATATACCATTTTCCCAGAGTACCTCTGTTATCCTTCGTGGTGTCTGGATGTGGAACAATCCCTCAATGCATGCACATATATCAAGGCAGTACGAAAGATTCATTCCATGCAGGGGCTCATATATGTCTAGTTTAGTATTCATTTCAGTGAAATGCTTACATATGTGAATTATTACATCCCTGCTAACCAAAGCAATGGATTCAGGCATACATTAAAGCGCTTTACTGAATTAAGGACTAAACAAGTTATCCAAACAATCCCATCTTTAGAACTCTGTTGTGGGTCTGCTGATTCTTTCTGAGTGGTTGAATCTTTAACTTTGTTAGTGGTTATGCATTTTATAGAATATCCATTTAAAGAGCTCTGTTTGTTTATCTCCCTCTCCCTGTATTTATACCTACTTTTTCTAAACTGGCATAACAGCATTAACTGTGTTCTGAGACTTCTGCAAAGCATGGCAGCCTCTGTAGACTTAACTTTTGTGTTCTGTTCCCATGTGCAGACATATGCTGCAAAACTGATAAAAACCTATTCTTTTCTATGAGGTTCTAAATTCCATCATCCCATAATCCTCTCTACTACCCTCACCGTAATTGTCTCTGTGCAGAACTCACAGAATGGGATTTGCACATCTGAATAAATATGTTCTCTTTCTGTGGGATATCATTTGTGCACTGACTTCTGTTAAGATTTCAGTTCAGTCACTGAGGTTTCCCCTTACAAAGTTCTTGAAAGCTTTTTGCTGGGTCTAACACTGAAGCAGAGTTTAGTGCATTGTTAGAAGACAGAAGTCTTTATTCTGCCATCTTACATCATCAGACATATCTTGAAAAAACATGAAGGATTTTGAATCATCCAGGACTTGTTATTGAAGAAGGCTTTAAAATCCATTGTAGTACTGAAATGTATCTGCCAATGACTGCTGTTTTGGCATGCTATTATGAAAATAGGAACGGCTATAAATATTTCTAAAATGTTTTGAAATATGTGTTATATGAAGGTTCATAAAATAGAACACCTACAGAGCCTGGACAATTCAAGACAGAAACCACTTAAGGGCCGTTCTCCTCAAAAACTGTTTCTCAAATTATACAGTTAAGTTCCTTAGCTCTCATGCTTCAATGGGATCTGGAAATATCCAGCAACTTCTGGTAACATTTTTATGTTCACATCACCTATTTTAGAAGTAAGTAGAAACAAGTTATCTCTGTGTGAAGAAAAATGCCACAAACATCCTTAGAAATGTGACTACTCTCTTCCTTTAGGCATCATGTTGTCATGATGCCTAAAGGAAAATTTGGAAGTTTGCATGAATGGAGACAACAGATAAATCTTCTAGGCAAGCTGGGCAGTCTTCTTGGCAAGAATAAAATATGATGATGTTGTAAAACAAAGTAATTTTTCTAAGAGTTTTCAATCGAATGATTCAGTATTGCAGCCTCTGATGAAGGAGAATTCTTTGGAGTTTTAATAATGTCTAAGGTAGTATTGGCTATTGTCTGTGTCTGTGCTTTTTAGCTGATTTAATAATACAAGATAATAGTACAACCACTTTGTGCTTAGGAAGATGATTTCTTAAGAATGAAAAGCAAAAGATAGAACAATGCTGGTCTGTAAATATTTCAGTCTAAATCTTCAACTATTGCTTAAAAAAAATCCCTAGGCATCTTGTTTATTCTATTAACTTAATCTCCAGGAGTGAAATTAACTGAGTATACATTTATTGAGTTTGTTCATTTTGTGAAAAAGAAATGGCTGAATTTTTCATAAAATTAGTTTTGTCCAAATACTGAAACATCTGTGGCAGGGATGGGTGAAAGCTGTGAACATTTGCTTTGGCTAAATTTGCATCACGTTAAGGGGTGAGTTTTCATAAAATACTTGTGCTACCAAGTTTTATAGGCACAAAAATTTATGGAAGATGAATTTCATCCTGTGTTCAAAAGTGACTCTGGTAAGACTGTCTTTCTGTCCATCCATTTCTTGTCACTTGCAATTGAAAAACAGTCCCTCATCAGTTCCCAGTTTGTGGGAGCACCACCAGTGAAACCTTTTTGCAGTTGTACTGCTGGCAGTTTTAAGTGGAACCAGAGAATCTGTCTAGGGAATACACTTAGTCTGAGATTTCCATTGTTTTCTGGTGTAAAATCTGAGTACTGATCTTATGGTTTGTGTTGTACTGGAAAGGTATAAGCAGCCCACCTTTCAGACATTATTCTGGACTATTACTGAGTCAAGTTTTCTCCTCATTGTCCCACTGCCTCTGTTGCTATGCTGGGGTCAGCAGTGCTTGCATTTGTTCTGTTCCGTGTTGGGAACAGAGCAGCAGGGTCACACTTCATGATTCAGGCAGGGAATCACCAGGATATCAATGTGTCTCCTCACAGCTTTGGGGGTTCTACTCACCAGAGGAGTTCAGAGGGCTTGAGGTACAGTGTTTCTGTCTGTGTTGGGTCCGAGTGTCGGAGCTGGGTGTGCCTGGCTTTGCCAGCAGATCTGTGCTCTGGGCTGTGCTGAACTGGGAAGTCTGGCAGGTGGGCAGCACACACGGCCTGAGATGGGATGGATGCAGCAATGCTGTGTGTTCATAAATACAGCAATGCCATGTGCTCAGAAACAAACACAACAATCCTATGGTTTCACAAACACAACAATCCTGTGTGCTCACAAACACAGCAATGCCATGCATTCACAAACACAGCAATCCTGTGTGCTCAGAAACACAGAAGTCTTGTGTGCTCACAATCACAGCAATGCTGTGTTCACAAACACAGCAATCCTGTGTGCTCAGAAACACAGAAATCTTGTGTGCTCACAATCACAGCAATCCTGTGTTCACAAACACAGCAATCCTGTGTGCTCACAAACATAGCAATCCTGTGTGTTCACAAGCACAGCAATGCTGTGTGTGTTCACAAACATAGCAATCCTGTGTGTTCACAAGCACAGCAATCCTGTGTGTTCACAAGCACAGCAATCCTGTGTGCTCACAAACACAGCAATCCTGTGTGTTCACAAGCACAGCAATCCTGTGTGCTCACAAACACAGCAATCCTGTGTGTTCACAAGCACAGCAATTCTGTGTGCTCAGCTCTCCAGGAGGAATTTCTTTAGAAAATAGCTCTAAGTGGAGATCAATAGCAGTTTTCTCTTTGTCTCTCACACAGGGGGCAATATTTGCCAAGACAAAAGATCCTGTTAGCTGCCTTGCAGAATAAGTTTTCTTATTCTTTGCTGGAGGTAGTTTCTAGCACTGTCGTGGGTGTTATTCAGTATAATCCTATCAGAATGGGAGTAATGTTCTATTCTGGGGCTATGTCCCTGAGTTGTCACTGATTCCAGGATGAGTAGTACCCACAGTATTCATGTAGCCAAAGGAACTGTTTAGAATTTTTTTTTGGGAATGGTGACAGAACTCAGTCCATAATAGAAACTTAGCTTACAAATGACTTTAACAAAAAATTATATCAACATTATTCTAATAACTGAGTAATTTTAAAAAATATTTTGATACATTTAAGCAAGCAAGCCCAAATTTTTAGAAAATACTCTAATGTGTACACAAACAGCATGAGAGAACTCGGAGTATAGAGTTTTTAGCACCACATATGATAAAACTGATTTTTTGGCTAAAATTTTACTGGCTGACTAAGTGCGTTTCGACATATGGCACCCCATTTTGAAACAAACTGTTTTATTTTGGCTGACCTAAATTCTCCTTAAAAGGTCATGTATGGAAACTAGAGATGAGCCAGACATCTGAGGATGCCTTTGTAGTACGTCATGTTTATACCATTTCAGACAGAAGATGCACTTGGCTCTGAATTTGTGTGCAGCAAACAATAATTAATAAACCATTGGACCATCAATATAATTGGTGGGAGCTTCCTTATGGTTTTAACAGTGTTATATACGATAATCAGTTGTATGCAAAGGAGAATATCAAAATGAAGTCTTTGACTGTGCTCTGCTTGCATTAGCAGTAGGAAATAATAAATAAAATTTTCAAAATCATAGTTTGGTTCATAGTAAAATCCTGACATACCTCCCCCAAATTAGCAGACACGACTAGACTGAGGTCAGGCCATTTTTGGTCACATACAGCAAGGATGTATGGAATGTCTTTTCATCCCCTCTCCCCTTCACAGCCTTACAAAAGTAGCTCAGAATGATGACAGCCATTAATCATTGGCAACCACTCAGAACATACTTCTGAGCTGACAAATGTTGAACCTTTAGGGGCATTAGCAAATTCCTTTCCTGAATCCCTCCATCAGGCTCCTGAATCCATCCAGGGATCTCTGGTAAGAATTGTGCCACTGTACACCAGAGAAACTTTCAGACATGCTCTTCCAGAGACTCACTTCCATAACTACTCAGAATTATCTTTAAGGATGACTGGCTAGCAGGGATGGACAGGATCTGTGCACAATGTAAACCACAGGGGTGCTCAGGAAAAGGAGAGGAATTAAGCACAGAAGTGCTCATGTTGTGTAAATAACCACAGCTGCTTTTGCTGAGGAGAAGGAAAATAGTTGGACTTGAGCTCAGCTCTAAGGGTTGTCACCTTGCCATATTCCATGCATTTTCAAAACTTCATAAGTCATTAGAAAACTGTTCATCATTTAGTTAGAAATAGATGAGTAAACACTAGTTATGGTTTAGTTATGGTTTAGTTATGGTTTGTGTGCTGCTTTTGAAATGTTGGAACATTTAATAACCATAAGGGAATGTAAATGTAAAGGAAGCCTCACAGGTATATTACAAATACCTGTAATGAACTTTATGTTCATTTATATACTTAACAATACTAATAAATTTTTTTCCTACTAATGAAGATCCCTAGCCTTTCCAGGCTCAACAAAAGAGGTGTATTTTCCTCCTTTCTCCAAAGTGACTTTTTGATGGGTTGTTGAGTGGAAGAGGAGCCTGGTGTTCACTCCCACATTAATATTTAATCAAGTGTTAGCAGCACTAGAGCATCTACAAGACCCAGAGCTGCTCACAGGAGTTGTGCCAGCACAAAGTGTAGTTGCCCTCTGAGTGAGGCTGGATTATGAAATTAGAAGTATGGGCAAGATTATTATGCCATTGTAAGCAGATATCTTTCTTTGTGCTTCTGTTTTTCTCCATTAATTTTGCTGATTTAATAGCAGTAAGTTCTATGTGGGTGTAATTTTCTGTGTAGGATGGGTCAGATTGTGATGTATTTCCCACTAGAGAAGTTTCTTTTGTGACATAGCTTCTTGCAAAATTTTTCTGAAACCGCATTCTGAAAAGAGACTTTTGAAAATTAGTCTACACTGTGTATGTATTTCTCTAAGATTTGGGAGAGGTACATGAAAAATTAATAAGATTTTAAAAGGAACTTCTGTACAACAGTGTAATTTTATAGCTGGATGATTTAATTTATTCTCTAATGTGTTCACTGAATGTAAACACATCGTGTTACATTCTTTCTGAACGAGCAGAAGCATCTTTACCATGGGTGCAGATTTGAACCTAGTTTTTAAGTTGTGCTGTGTTTTTGTTATTTTGGGGTTGGTTATTGTTACTTTTTTTGTTTTGGTTGTTGTTTGCTTCGTTGATTTAATTATCTGATGAATCTGTAACTGATAGAAACACAGAATCCTAAGGGCTGGACTGTGAAAGCATCTCCAGCTTCTCGTGCCCCTGTTAGAAGCCCTTTGCCAATGGAATATTAAATTATTCCTGTATTGCTGAAGTGCTCTTTACATGCTTTCAGTGTGGATTAAGTAGCTGATGTATTCTGTTCAAATAATGCCTGTACTTCATGGCAGACACAAACAAGCAGTTCTAGTGTCTCTTTGACACTTGTTTGTTGTCATAAACACTTGTAATATTTTAGAACTGTTGTACGGTGCCAATTACAAAAGCAGGAAAGATCCTATGGTAAAAATAAAAACGTAAAAGAACCTGGACTGCCTCACAAAATGTAGGGCTTAAAAAAGTCTAGAACACTCTGAAGTTGGACAGGGAATTGTCTCCCTTCAAGGTAATTTGAGTCTTAAGCTTCCTTATCCTATGATTTATAAGTCTGGATCATAGTCTTGACATTAAATAGAATCTGAGAGATGCTAATATTTTATCGTATTTATGAATTCCACTGCATTTCACCTGTCAGCACTGAACAAATTTCAGGAAGAAATAGAAGAGATTCTTTTGTGTAAACATGTCATTGGTAAATCTCTTACATTTTTTCCCCTATAACTGCCACAGTCAGGGCTGCTTGTATGACAGAAGCTGTTAATAAATTAGGCCCAAGCCTCTTGATGGCAGTGTATTTCCTTCTTGAGTTCATAGGCTTTACAGAACATGTATGTCTCATTACAGCCAGTACAGCAGTTTATGCCCTAATAAATCAAGGGAGCTTTGCAGAGATGATCTTGACAGTAATGAATCTTTCTGTTGGCATTTCCACTTCACAGACACAAATAATGAAGCAAAACTGCCCCATCTGGCCACTCAGTAAGAGTCAAATCACAGTGGGAAGCTGTTTTCTCAAGCGTGACAAAGGTCATTGTGTGCAGCAGGAGTGAGCGATAGCAGGTTGTGCTGTGAGTGACAGTGTAGAATGAAGCCATTTGTGAGCTTTTATCATTATAATTACATTTATTAAACGTGCTGCCAAGATTCAACCCGCCCTTCTACCAAGTCTGTGTGCTCTTGCATCAAAAGCTGCCTTAACTGATTCCTGCAGCTTATTTGGAGAGCTGTGGGTTGGTTATTGCACAGGAATTGATTTCATCAGCTCAATCAGCCGGTGAAGGGGTGATATTAAAGTCTCTCACTGTAATATTATTTTAAAATTTTCTGAAAATGTACTGCCTTGAAAGAGCAAAAACTGGCAAAATATGCTGTGTGCTAGTTGTAAATGAACAGATATACCAGGATCACCTTGCTTTAGGAACATATGGAAGAAATGCAGGGTATGTCATCTCAGATTGGCTGGTGGGTCCACTGAGCCTCCTGTTTGGCCTTTGGCAGAATGTGAGCAGGTGATCTTTCCACCTGTTCTAAAATCCTCAGTTCTTGGGTCTGACAGTATTGTTATATTATTAATTTGTTAATAAAGGCCTTGCAGCATAGAACTTGGGTATACACCAAGAATCCTTGAAGGTTTTTTCCCAGGGCCCTTCACAGAGCAGCTTCCCCACAGCTCACCACTGAACAGTATCCCCCAGCATCTCTATTTTGACACACATTTCTCCTATTTTGATATTTTCCTTCTTGATAAGGTGGTTGGGTCCGATTTCTTCCTTTGGTAAAATAAAGTAATTTTTTCTACCTTAGTTTGTTGTTCTTACACTGCATCAAACAACAGAATTAAAAACGGAGTCTTCTGTCAGATGGGAGTTTGGGGCAGTTTTAATTTGGTAACTTTTTATTTTTCCCCCATCTATTTCATGCCTTGTTCTTTCCTGTTCAGCAGTGTGTTAGTCCTGCACACGTGTGTGTGGCTGTGGTGTGTGGCACTCCAAACAGAGCCACTCCATGGCACTGAGATGTCACCCAGGTCCCTGCATGGCCCAGTGCTCCTTGTGTTTTGGGTTTGCACACAGAATAATTCAAGTAGCTGTAGGTGCATGGAGTCATTGCTCTGCCTTGAATGCTTTTGAGTTGTGAAATGCTGTTGTTTCTGTAGGCATAAGTTAGCAAATTGATTTCAGTTCACGTGTGGCAATTCTCCCTTCACCTGCAGTACACATTTGTTCTGTAACACAGCTGTACTTCCAGGCTGCATGTTTAGGGATGTCTCATCCTTCTCAGGAATGCAGAGCCATTCTGTACTAGCAACATGACACAACAAGGATTTTTTATTTGGAAAGTCTAAAAGTTATTTTTTCCAATTGATATTTTACAATGGATATTTTGCACTCTGAGAATGCAATTGCCTGAGTACAGACCTGTTAAGAATACAGAAACCATCACAGGCTGGTACCAAGAGTTTTTTAATGAACACAGGTCAGTAGGACTCATTTCTATTTTAAAGACTATTAATAATTAATTTGAAGAAAGAAGTATATTTCAATGAGATTGAGGTGCCAGGTAGATGACATCTCTATAAGATGACTTAGACCTCTGTCTAAGAATGAGGAGGTTAGGTTTATGTTTACAGTTCAGACAGGTAATGCCAAATTCCCATGCAGAAGAACCCAAACATTTGAAAGAATTTTTTTTCAGTTGAGAGTGAAGGTAGATGTGAATGAATGTACAACAGCAAGTGCTGTAATACTCCTCTTGCATGTGGTGAGACTCCTGATGCAGCTGGTGAAATCAGTAATCTCTGTTGTAAAAGGGGAGCTGGTGTTCCATGGAAATGCTGGAGGTGGCACTTGGTTCTACAAACTGAGTATGGTGCTGCACCAGGATTGGTGTTGGAGATCTCTCTCCTTTCCACCTTTGGTTGCAAACTTTGCTTTGCCTGCCTCACCTCTGAGCTCAGTGATTGCCCTTTCCTCCTGTTCTACCCCTGAACTCCCCAATGCCTGGGATTCTTCTCTTCCTGCTGCTTCCTGTTGGAATCTTGTTTCCACCTGGCACAATTGCACATTGATATTTCTCCCTGTCTCTCCTCATACTGTGTCTCTTTGGGAAGTCTTTTCTGATTCAGGCCATTATTCTTTTGTTTTTTTGGCTAAAAATCTGTTGGTTTGTTGTTTGTTTTTTCTTTTTCCCAAAGACCTCCAACAATCACATCTGTATTCAGATTTATTCAAATTTATTCCAAAAGAAAGTATTTTTTTGCAGGACAGAGGAAGATTAAGTGCTGAAATTCCTTTTTAGTAGCAGCGTACAAATTTTCCCAATTGATAAAAACACTGAAAAGCTTCAGGCAACTTTCTTGCTCTTTAAGAACAAGCATCAAATGTGCAAATCCTAGGCTATGCTTTTCCTGTTCTATACTTTCTGTTTTTCCTTTTCTTTCCATACATGAAGACTGAAAAAGATGATACCCTTCAACTGCAGTCTTGACAGATATTTATCTGTGGCTTTTATTTTGTCTGTCTTGTGCTGGGACTCGCTACAAAATTTCAATACCTTGCCAGCATCTGTGAAATGGAGGGAAGGAAAAATACTTCTGCAGTTTTTGTGTCATAACAACAATTTTGATTGCTGATATCCAAGCTACCTTTTGTAGCACAGCATCACTTCAGTCTGCTTTTTCCTACATTCAGGTGTTTTTATCCACTGAGTGGTAATGTGCTGGTCTGTGGGAAATCTATGGAATTGGTGCTGCTTGTTTCATCAGCTGTGAAGGTCATGAAGTTTCTCTGTAAATTCAGTTACTCTTTTTTTTTAGTTCTTTCAGTTTCAAAGTTATAAGGGAGGCTCAAAGAAAGTTCATAAAATCAATATTGCATCAATTCATTTGGACTGTATATTTTCTGGCTTTCACTAAAGTACTGCCATTTGTTGACTCCAATTCTGAGTGAGAGATGCATTTCTTTTAAAAAATTATGTGCTGGTGCCTTAAAGACCATATTTTTAAATACAGTTTTTAAATTTTACAGTCCCAAAAAATATTTCTAATCAAAGCACTTCTCCTTTTTATCCATTTCTTCATCAGCTATTGTATCTTGCAGTCAGCATAGATCTGGCTCAGCTGATCTCCTCCTAGAATCACTGGTTTTGCATCAGAAATGAACATGTTCTGCTTTCTCAGGGGTGAAGTAGCAAGAATAAATTTGACCTCTGGAGATTTTACAGTTTTAATTCTACACTTCTTATATTTAGAGGGTTTTGCCACATACTTGTGACTCTCAGATATAATAAAGATCTCTTTACTACCATTGCATTAGCAGCTTAAACTAATCTAAGACTACAGTGCTAGTATTATATGTAATCTCCCACAAAAATGTACAAATAATTCAGAATACTTTGGGAGTCTAAGGTATAATGGATGTCCCTTATCTTTAGTATGTTGTTACTCATGGCTATGAGTCTATGGTTAGTCTATGAGTCTAGTCTATGGTTTTGAAAAGTAGTCTGCTGGTAAAGTTAATAATGTTCATGTTTGACTTAAGAAAATGTTACGTGTGGTTGTTGCATTAAGATGGTTTATGCTGTAAGACTTGAAAGTAAAAACAGAATGCTTAATTTTTTTTGTTAACCAGGAGATATATATTCAGCTATATTAAAAGGACTGTTTGGGAACTGCCTATTGAAGTAAGTAAGAAATGGTAGAGTAAAATTATCCAAAGCTGCAAGTGTTTGCAGGAATACATGAAAGTGATTGTGGGAGAGAGACTTACTGGATTTCGATTATTTGCTGTTGTGACCAGTTTCTGTTTTCAGTTGAAAGTCTCTGATTCTAAACCAGGCACAGTGTGGAGCAGGTTTAGTCACCTTTATTCCTCACAAGAGATACAGGAGATACATCCCTAGAAACAGCCAGGTGCATTCAGGACCTGCTGTGAGTGTACAAGTGTGGTGATCTCAGATATTGGGCTAATGAGATACTCATACCTGAATTTTTGGTGCTGTATCTGTTTGGTACCATGCCTCAAACCACTCTGAACATTAGTGGTAAATTTACATGCTAATTGGAGTACATAACTTGGTTGCACAAGCAAAATAGTTTTTTAGTTCAAAGATAATATTTCCTTTTAAATTAGTAGCATTTGTACAATTTGACCTTTGGAAAGAGGTTTATACCATACTAATCTCTGTTATCAAATATTTGTCTTAATATTTTAGTTGTTTTAAATATGCGTTGGTTTAAGTGGGTTTTTATTAGTAGCAATATTTATTCCAAGTTAGAAAGTGGAGGTCTAAAAGAACTCTCACTGTAAGAATGTTTGGAAATGCATGCAAAGGTTTTCACAACAGCACTATGTTTTTGTATATCCTATTTAAAGTGCCTGCTGGCAGGAAAACCATTGCATTCATCTTCAGGAGATCAGGAAGTCAGTATTCCTTCCCTTATAAAACACATTCTGAACATGGTTTGAGGCTATTGGGGTAATCACGCCCGATTTTAGAGAAATTTCTGTGTTCTGAGCTCTTTTAAATATATATTTGTGATATTCTTTACATTATGGTATACTTAAGACATCTGAAAAACCACAGTACCTTCAATCAATTTTACTTTCCAGTTGGCAGGAAAATTAGTATTAGGAAAAAGCAGTAATTGCAATTAAGCTAAACTCAAATTATGACTAGTTTGAAATATTGGCAACCTAAAAATATTTCTCCCTTTCCCTGTTTAAATTGCATGATAATTATTTCCTCTGCTTACAGTTCAATAATTTGCATTTGCTTGCAAAAAAGCTAAATTCGTTTGCTTCTACTTCTTCTGGGATAGAGAAAATATGACATTTCCTCACTATCTTGTAATACATGCTCCCTGATGGAAACATACAGAATCCTTGGGATATGTGTAGATTTGGCAGCCTTGAAATGCAGAAATGTTCCATTAAATTTGTAAATTCAGTTTGAGCTTTGAAATACTTCTGAATCATCAAGTATTAGTATATAATGCTACTATTATAATTTCTCTGAAGTAGGATTTATGTTTGGGATTTTTTTTTCTCTTTTTACTGCGTTTTTAAAAATCTATTTTTATCTATTTTGTCAAGTCAAAGAGATGCCTTGCGACTTTTAAAAATCCTTTTATCCCAAGAGAAATATTTGAAAAATGCTGAAAACCTATCCAAATTCACAGAACATTAAGTAAATCCCTTAGTGTTAGAAGTTACCAACAACTGAGTAAGATGTTACAGGCAGGAGCTTTTGCTTCCTTTATGCCAGGTCCCATCTACCTGTGGGTGTTTTAGGTGTTCTGCTTGCTAGCTGGAGCAGATGGGGTACTCTGCTGGTTTAGTTTTTCATCCCACCACCCTACTTTAGCTAAAGTTTCTGAGAGCTTCCAAGTTCTTTATTTCCCATTTCTGGCTGGCCCTGTATTCTCTGGGCTGTCGTTTGAATGTGGCCTCAGAGAGGTGAAGGTTTTTGGATAAATTGGCTGATCAGTAGAATGATTCTACAAAGATGCCTGGAATGAAAAGGAAGATGGTGTGAGTCCTGTACTGAGGAATTCAGCTGGAAAAGCTTCCTTGGTGATTCCATTAGCACATTCCTGAAAGCAAACTTTCTGCAGAACGGATGCTCATAATCTCTGGTTCAAAGCATGTATTAAAATAACATTAATAGGAGTTAATACAGTAAGGCAAATGCACTGCTTGCACATCAGAGGGCTTGCTTCTGCATGTAATTAGAACAGCTCTTTAAAATTTTAATGCATTAATAAATTTGCATGCACATTAAGATGTTAATATTCATATTTGATTTGATTTTCTGTTGTTAACAGTCATAAGGCTTTTTTTTTTAAATTGATTGAAGGAGATGACTATGTCTGCATCTCACCATTATTTAATTAAAGCATTAGTTTAATTACTAGAAGTAAAATTGCTTGTTACCTATACAGGAATACTTCCAGTGGGGTTTTCTACATCTGTTTTCTTGCATGTTTTTTCAGACTCAACACTTTTGTTCCAGACTTTTTTTTCGGAGGAGTTTTACTTGCTTTTCATTTATACACCTTCATGATCATCAGGAGGGATGCATGCTAAGGGGGGAATTAAACTGAGCAATAAATAAGGCAGTATGTACATTAGAAGATCACTTTAGCAAATAAACTTTGTTAGCCTTTCTTTGATGTCACCTGTAAATGGATAATGCTTCCCTTGGCACCCAGGTGAAAACACTCAGGGATGCAGCCCAGGCAGGTCCTCTCAAGAATGTAAAAGGATCTGCAAGAACAGATCTGCAAATTCTGTCATTTGTCCCACATCAGAATAAGCTGGTTGGATTATTTCATGTTAACTAAAGGTTAAGTTGCCATCTGCTTTACCTGTTAGCTCAGGTGAGCACTTGTGGAGTCACTCCACTTTGTAGAGAGCAAGGCTCTTAAGGCATTCTGTTGATACTTCATTTTTTGAAGTGGTACCTTCTCATCTTATACAAGTTTAGAAAAAAATTTTTTGCACAAAAAGTTTTGCACCTTAGTGTGCTTTTGTTATAAATTGATGTCACTCCAATTTATTTTGGATTACATCCTTTGCAAGAGACAGACTTTTAACACTGGGACTAACTGGAGTCATAAAACAAAATAAAGGAGGTGCCAGTGCCTGCTGTGAAATAACACATGAATACAGCATCTTTCTTATATGAGATTTTTTCACATACAAGCATTATCTTTTATCTTCCATGTGTAAGGCTTATGAAGAAATGCCTAAATAGGGAAGTCATCGAACCCTTTCCATTTTCCTCAGGTTTTGGACCCAAGGATGCATACAGAAGCAGTAACATTATAAATGTCAGCAGGCTGAAGAGCCACTGTGCAGTGTGAGAATCTTAGACATGGCTTTGAGCACTGCTGTGCAGTGCAGGTCAAGTCTGGAAAAGAGAGGACAGGCTGCTGGTTCTTTGTATGTAGTGTTATCTTACATGTTGAACTGATTTCTACTGTGCTTGGCTGGCTTTGGAATACAGTGAACAAACTTAATCATAAAGTGCATTCCCAGTGTTCAAGGAAGGTCTTGAAGGAAAGTGAATAATAGACTTTTTTGATATTTTTTGTTGAGTTTCAAAGCTTCGCTCCATGCTGTGTGATATCACTGTTGTACAATGTATCAACATCTGCACCTTACTGCTTAAAGGGCTGCTCAGCTTTTTAAAGTGGTTTAAGTTTGGTGGGTTTTAGTCTGCATCTGTTTAGGAATCAAAAGTCAAAAGAACACGAGTTAATGCTGTGACACAGTGTTGATTTCCTTTTTCCTAGAAAACTCACTTCCCTCTGCTGCAGCAGAAGGGAGTGTGAGGAGAGTTCCCCACTGACCTGCTGGAACCCTGGCTAACTTTAGCCATTTCCCAACTCTCCTGTGTGGAACAGTTATGATGGTGTTTAGGAATTATGAATGCTTAACAAGTTCACACTTCTGCACAGTGGCTAAATGATCCTTTTATGTGCATTTAGTGGCATTTTTAAAAGCTCTCAGAAATCCTACACAGTGGATGCAGTTTTTGAGGGTCACAATGTCACTTACGTGCACCTTCAGGTACCTTTGAAAAGCAGTTCTTAATTCGGAGTGGGAAGTCTTACTCTTCCATCTTTGTCTTGTAAGTCAAATGGAAAGAAAACCCTTTCTTTTCATGACATGTGATTATGATTCTGGTACATTTTAAACAGCACATTTTGAGTGTCTGCAGCTTCACAATTTCTGCTTACTTTAGAACATTATCCAACGTAATGTATTAACTGACAGCAGTGTATTTTCTATTCTTTTTGCAAAAGCCTAGAACTATAGAGAAAAATCCTGTACCTTATAACATGCCATTTTAATAATATACATGTATTTGAATATTCAAAGTTTCTTTGTCTCGTGGTCTGGTTTGATGTTTATCTTAATCTGATGTGTAGGAAGGTGTATATATAAAAAATAATAGCAAATATATATGTGGCATTAGATGTGGTAGAAATTGACTGGAGTGGCTGTACAAAAGTTGAAAGGGAAGTGTTGAAATGTGAAAAGAAGGATAAAGAATCCAAAAAAGGGAATAAGAAAGTCATCATGACTGTTAGGAAAGGATTGAGCCTACAGTCCTGGCTTTGTTGACAATGAGAGATCAGGAAGGAATTCCAGAGAAGCTGCCCCATCTGTGCAACATTAACAAGAGAAAAGGCAAGAGAAATAAAGGAAAATGCATTAAAAAGGGACTTTTGTTTTTACTTAGATGTGTGTGTTTCTTGGAAAATCAGTGCACTACATACCCTCTGTGGATTGGCACTGCACTGACTCCAGAGGGCAAAAGTGGTGCTTGAAAATGACTTTTTTTTTTGTCACTCTCCATGTGAAAAAAAGTATGAGCAAAAAGAAAAGAGAGATACCATAAAGTTTTGATAGTTTGGTGAGAGGGATGTGATGGGGTACAGCTCCTTTTCATATTTTTCTTAGTAAGCATGAGGTTTGCAGCAATAATATTATCATTGCCAACTGCTTCAAAGAGCTCCCTTCTGTCTATCCTCCATTTTACTGTAGCCAGACTTCACTTCATCCTGATGGAGAGCAAACCATCACTGTCTATTTCATCTATAAACCAGAAAATTATTTAAAGAAAATGGCACAAGCTGGCTGTTATTAAGCTACTATTTGTAGGAATTTATTAGAAAATGCTAGTTAGTAATTGCATTGTTAATAATTAGCTGATATTTTTAAAGCAATTTCAGCAGTTAAAGGATTGATAACATGTAAAGGACTGACTCTGTGGGGTAGCACAAATTTATAGTTCTTCAAGGAAAACCTACTTGAATAGTTACCTTTGTCTCACAGTTAGCTGGGCTGTGTGGCATTGAATGGAAAGAGGTTTTTTTACAGCTCAGTTCCTCCCTTTGGCAATAGAGGAGGTTAGATTCGTGTATTTTGTATTTGTAGATTCACATCGTTCCACAGTCTTAACTGCAATTATTCTTAGTAGGAACAAAATTGAGCTTAAGTGAATAGGGGGAAAATAATTTCCTGTGTTGGCAAACAATGTTTCTTCATTTTTAAAGTAAGAAAATATTTATGTAATACTATAGACTTAATAGCTTAATTTTCTTTGCCATGTTGTCCTGTGGAAAAGAAACAGAAGTTGGAAACTTACTGTATTGCATTTTATTCTGCATTGTCCTTGAGTAATTTCTATAGAAACTGTTATGTCCATAATGTATTAATTGTAACTTTGCCATCTACTGAAAATGACAATTTATTACTCTATTCATTCTAGTCTTGCTGGAGCCTGGGGTGGGTATCAGTGAAATAAAAATAAGGTATCAGGAACTCAACAAATGGAGCACCAGAGGAATATATGAATTATTTTCAATGGGCTCTTATATTACAAATTCAAGAAGAGAGAAGTTAAATTTTGACACAGGTTCTGGGGACTTGGGATAGACTTAAGGATTAGTCAGAACTCATCTTGCCTTTGGGGATATTAAAGGAAATTACTATCTTATCCAAAAAGAATAGAACGCAGCAGTATTTATCTGTTTTCATAATCTTTCTACTCACTTCGTTTCATTATTGTCTGTTAAAAATTGTTAAGAATTCTCAATCCTTCTAATAATTTTTTGAGGATTTTACTTGTAATTTTTGATATACACAAAAATTTGAATATATATATATTCAAATATATCAATATTAAAAATTATTTTGGAATTGCAAATCTTTTCTAGTTCTCCAGAGCAGGCAAAATCATTGACTTGTTTCTCTAATACTTTTGTGTTTTTTCTGTTAAAATAATGCTTTTAGTTCTTGTGGTGGATTTGGTTTTAATTCCATATACAGCAAAAGGATGCAAGGTTTACAACCACCCAAAGGCAACATATTCTTGTCAGTAGCCTGATGTGAAGTGTCACAATGGAGCTGTTCCTGCATTAGCCTAAATTTACTTGGTTTCATGAGTGAGACTTTCAGAGTTGAAAGGACAGGCTGCTCACTGCCTGTGGATGCAAAATTCCACTGTTCTGTACAACACTTGGAGCACTGCTCACTGTCAAAGAATTTTTCTATTTGTATTTGTTCTTCATTAGTTTATAATGTTACACTTATATTCAGGAAAAACACATGTTTTATTTGGCTTACTATCACTCTTTCTCATGTTTTTGATTTTGTCTGTTTGATATATATGCAGTCTTAAAAAGAGAAACGTATTTATACCGATGGTAAAAATCAAATGCTTCAAATTTTAATAGGAATGTCAAAATTAAAACTAGAATGAAATGATCTGGTTCTTAATGTCACATAGAAAATTGTCTTCTTTAAAGGAGCACTGGAATTCACCAATTAAAAATATATTCTATGTACAACTGAAGTTTTGTGCATATTATACATTTTTATTAGAAGCATTTTTTGCTTTAGGCTTTTATGATAGACCTAATAAAATACATCTTCTAAGTGTTCTAAAATATCTTTTAAATGTTTTGATGACCCTTGAAATTTTCACAGTTGACCAGATCATAGTGACAATAATGAATGACTGTTCAGTTTTATGGAATGTTTGTGTCTGAAATCCTCAAAATACTTTTTTTAAATTTCTGGCTTATGGATAGAGAAAATGCATTGCAGAGGGTTAGAAATTCATGATGTTTAAAATTTGTGAAGTGGCAATATAGGCAGGTTCACATTCCATTTGTACTGACTACACAATAATAATAGAGCTTGAGGTGGAGCTCGACTGCAGCTTTGGTTACAGAGCTGAGAAAACTCTCCAGGACACAGTGCAGCTGTTTCAGTGCATTGCTCATGTGTTCTTCTTGGAACTCCTTGTACTTAAGTGGTTTTGATCTCAGAGTTTGCTGAACCCTGCAGCCTAATGGACCTTTAACACTGGCAATCGACCTTCAGGGATGAAGCACATGCCTGAGGTGGTTCTCTGGTGCCCACAACCACAGCAGAGAGCAGAGAGAACTCTCAGGAGGGATAGTATTCCCTTGGGACAGCTGTGGTTATGGAGGAACCCTGCTGTCCCACCTGAGCAAGCCAGGTGCTCCTCTGACCCCTGGGAGAAGCTGTGGGTCACACATCCAACTTTATCTGCTGCTTCCCTGTTGTGGCAGTGACACAATCCAAATCCTTGTGACATTTTTGCAGTTTAAGAGAGGACTTGGGGTGCTTTCTGAGGTCCCAAGCAATGGCAGCAGTGCAGGCAGGCAGCACTGCAGTGCCCTGCAGAGCTGGGAGTGTTGCATCAGGTGTCCAAGGGTTGGGGAGCCCGGGGTTGACTCTCACTGCTGCTCTGCATTTGTGTTTCTACAGGGTCTTGGCTACTACTGTGCTTTGAGCTTGCTAGATTAAAGAGTTCTGGAGCATTTCTACTTATGTGCAGCTCCTTCTACTCTGCCTGAAGCATAAATCTGCTCTGGCCCTTTTTTGACTGCTGGGTTGACTTTTGATTGGAGAAGAAGGCAGCTCTAGTGGGTAGATAACAGGGTGAGTTTCTGTTGACTTCTCCTCAAAACCCAGCAATAGGTTCTGATTGAACCCAAAGGCCTTAAGAGGATATTCCTGTTAGTTTTCAGTATTTTGCATTTTCTGCAAAGCTTGATTTATTTCTATTTAATTGTTTAGATTTCGAGGGTTTATGTATTTTATTAATTTACAGCAGTACTGGGGGAGCCCAGAGCAGACACATCTCACTCCTTTGGTGTGAGGTGTGGCACTGGGGTTTTCCCTGCCACAGCCACACGCTGCTGCTCCCTCCAGCTGATTTATCACCCCTTCCCCTGCATTGCCTCAGCCCACTCTGGGCCCACATCTGTGAGCAGAGCAAACCTGAGTTAGCCAGGCTTGTGAGGAGACTGTCAGACCTTTGATGATCCGCTCAGAAGGCCTTGTAATGCTCTCTGCTCAGCACCTTGTGTTCCCTCAGCAGCCTGGAGCATGTTCAGCTGCCAGGATATTGATTTTGCAGTTTCCACTGGCTACTGCAAGTGCTGTGAAACAGTAATTTCCAGCCTCTGTTTTTCTGCTGCCATTTAGAAAACTGTGCACAGTCCAGATTGGGATTTTATGGTCTGCTGCCCCCTTGGACAGTTTTTTCCCTATTTTGATGGAGAAAACCTTTGAAAATGCCTGTAATCTAGAAAGCATATAGTTGGTGCATGGTAATGATGCTATCAGAGTAAGTGAAAAATTGGTAGGGGTCATTGCTCCCTTGATAACAGATGAAAATAATGCAAATTTGCACAGGGAGAGGAAAAGCAAACAGCCCAAACTGCACATCAGAAGTTTTCAGTGGTTTGTTAATGCAGAGCTCAAGTTTTACATTGCATGCTTGACATTTTGAAGGAGTAAGAGGGCAGAAGGAAGTGCCTGGTCAGCACTTACGAGAGCTGACCTGTGATCCTGCAGGAACTTTGCTCATAAAAGGGTGGAGGGAGAGCTGCCTTTTTCTAGTGGCTCCCTGAAATACGTGGACAGGAACCTGTTTAAAAGGTTTATGTGATAAAATAATCGTGGGAGTTTTTCAAACCTAATGTTCTTGTGATTGTATGCATAGCAGTTTTGGCTAGTTCTTTAAGCTCTAAATGGTAAATAGTCACTGAAACAAGCAGTAAGGAGTGTTTTGTCACATTGGGAAGGTGGGATGAAGGAGTGAAGGGGGTTTATATAGTGGGAAGTCCTTTAGGCTGTAAAGGCAGGTAATTTTCAACATTTGTGGGTTTGATTCTTGCTGGTATATACTAAGCCTTTACTCAGCCTTCAAATTATGTTTCTTTTTTAAATTTATTTTTTGGCATTCTTCAAACTGTTTCTTCTGTAAAGTTACTAAAAAGGAGGAAAAAGGGTGCCTCTTTATCTTTCATGTGACTTTTACATATTTTGCTTTTAGTTTTTTTTATTCATATTACTTGCAGGTTTCACATAGTTATTAAATATTTATATATGTTTTTTGCTTAAAAGGCATTGTTCAGAAATTAAGAACCTTTACTAGTAGATGTCATTAAAAAATTGTGGCTCACTAATCCAAAATGAGCTGAAGATATATCTTAAAAGATTCTGCTACACTGCTGCAGTCCATGGAAGATTACCCAATGTTCACATATTAATGTCCACTGTAAATTCAATTAATTAGCAAGTAATTTGGAGAGAAATGCAATTACTGTTCATTAATTACTCATGATTATGAAGCATACATTAAATACAAAACCAAGTGCAGTTGATTCAGTTTTAACTTTCTTTTTATTTATCTTTTAGCATTGTTTCTTTTTTATGTTAGGATGCAGCTGTGATCCTGAAAAGGCTGAAGTATGTGCTTAGCTTTGTGTACTGGGAATATTCTGAGACTCCTCTGTGAAAAGCATTTTAATTTGTGACCTTGTCTGTTTACTTGTTATTGAGTTTGCCCCTTCCATAAATAATTTCACTAAGTCCTGACACCTTTTAACCTTACTGTCCTCATGAACTGCCTAAATTCTATTTGAGCTCAGGGCGCCTAGAAATCAAATCTGGCACCACATACTCATGATGATAATGACAGGGGAAATAATTTGAATCTTCCACATTACATAATTTTTAGAAATAATACTGTGGCATTAACAAACCTTTAGGACAAAATTGTGTTCAGGAGACTGTGAATTTCTCATCAGCTCACGTATCACAAGCAGCTTGACCTCATGATGGGATGAAGGCACTGGAAGATGTATCCCCTGAGGATGCAGGGATTGCACCAGAAAGTGATGCAGGATCTGGGATCTTTTATGCTTCACCAGCTGCCCAGCATATGGAGTATCTGAGGCCAGCTTAAGGCCTTTCTCTTGTTTTTGGCAGGGAAAAATAAAATCAGAAAGAACACGTGACATTTCTGTCTAACTTTTTGAGAGCAGGTGAAAAACTGGGTACACAGCAGACATATATAGCTCAGTGGCCTTCAAATGTGCCTGAAAAACTTCCCGGATGAACAGACAAGGAAAGGACTGGGTGGAGAATTGGGGTTTTCACAGTGTATTTGTGAAAATAATTCCAGGTGAGTAAATGAAATATTAGTGTATATCTGTGCAAAATCTCACTACTGAGGTTAATGAATTCTGGTATAATTCTTGTCCCACTGTCTCTGAAGAAAGCAGCACTGTTAGTCAGTATTTGGAATAATTAGTTGATACAATACATGTAGTTGCCAACTAGAAAAGAAGTTTCTACTTTGCAGAAAGCTTCCCAACTTTCTTTTTTAATGATCTGTTTTCTGCAAAAAATTCTGTGGGTATCTATCTATCTATTTACCTAAGTTTATTTGGGAGCCTGATACCGCAACCTATAGATTTTAAGAGAATTTTGTCATTCAACTTCCCCTGTGATACATTGTGACTGTAATCTACCTTGTAAAGTCTAATAAAAATTTGTCAGGAAGAACTTTGATCATGAAAAGCTTCACACAGTTCCCTTTATGCCTTCTGCTCCTTGGCTTCACCCAAATGTTGTGTTTTGTGAATTTTGTGGATTCCAAACACTCTGTAATTGAAATCTGGTCCATGCTAAAAACACAGAGTATTTGAACAAATAAAAGGCACTGAAGATCCTGCTTAGAAATGACATCTGAATTCTATTCCTGCCTTGTTTTCAGGGCAACATATTGCCTAGAGCCTTTGAGCTTTTGCATATCTTGGCTTCCTTTTAAATGAAGGGATGAATACACCACCAGATTTGCACATTTTTTTCAGTTCTTCTGTGTAAGTTCATTTTATTTAACTTCTTGGTACCCCAGTTGAATGGGCAACATCTGGGGTGTCTGACCTGTTGCAGATGAAGTGGCACATGCAGGCTGTGTCAGCAGAGCCAAAGTTTTGCATATGAGTTTTAATAGACTATGGAAATGAATAAATAGTTGGCTGTAGAGTTTAGATTAGTGGCCCATTTGATTCCGAGATCTCTACAGCTACCAGAGACAAAAATCACCATAAAAAATAAACAAAAATAAACCTGACACTGAATGGATAAACCTGAACAAAATGTCTTTGATTGGAGCATTTGGGATAGCTGCCAGGCTGGACTTTGAGATGTTTATAATGGGTTATGTGTTGATTGAGGAGAGGAGCATGAAAGGTGCAGTTTTAGCACCCACAGCCTATGCCAAAGTATGCAAGAAGGTGGGGACTGCTGTTTGGACAGGGGACAGATCAATTAAATCTTTTAGGACAGGATGCTTTAAAATGCATGTTTGTAAGTTAAGACATAACCTAAACATTTTATTCACAAGAGATTCTGAAGTTTTATCCAGCTGGTGAGTTCTTGGTGGGGAATCAACATTGAAACAGCCTCTCCCAAGGTTTCTTTCAAGCAATTCTTTTATTTTCAACCTTGTAGCTTTTGAATGGGTTGAGCATTTAAAATTCTTTCCCCCCTGTTAATTACAGACTGTAAGGAGATGTGGTGATGCAGCTTTTCTTTCAGTTTCAGATCAGACACAGTTTAAGTTTGAATAAATCAAACACATTTTGAATCCTTTTAATGAAATAAAGAAGTCCTGACAAAATGTCATGCTTGAATTGTAATCTTAAATAGAAATACAGTTTGGACTTACTGATTCTCAGACTCCTAAACAAAGTCAAAGGTTAAAAAGGGCTTATTATTTAAAGAAAGAGATAGACACTGGCAAAAGAAAAACGAAGGGTAGGTACATTATTTCCTCTAGTCCTTAGAGATAAGTAATTCACCTGTTTCAGTAGTTTTATTAAACAGTGAAACCTGGAATGAAAATCAGCTGTTACACATTTTGTTTGTAAAGTGGCTCTGGAGCTAGTAAATTAAAGCCCATTGGTAAATTAAAGTTTTGATCAATGGCTATTTTCATATGGAAATAATATGTGGTTTGCTAGGTAGGAGAAATGGTATAGAATAGCAGTGCTGATTTTAATCCTGAAGAAATAAAGTAAAATTTGACATGAAATATTTGACATGAAATGTACTTGTGAAAAATTACTTGTTTTGCTTTAAACTATCGGGATAATTTAAATCCTGATTATCTGGCTTTGGGTTACCTTTTGGAAACGAAATTTCTTTTTTTGAGAATGGTAATTTTGACTGTGAATTTTATTCCTAAAAGACCTTAGGATATTTGTGTAGTTTTCCAATGTGAGACACATAGTTCTGTTGTGATTCTCCTATTAAGGGTTTGGTTTTTGTGACTTTTGTGTTGTGCCATCCAGGACAGCACAGCACAGCAAGCAATTAAGCAGATAAATAATTCTACTGAGTACTCAAGGGCAGAAATATCATGAGTGCCAATAGAGAGTTACCTCAGTGGCAAAAAAGGGCTTTAACAAGGTGTGACAATAGAGCCAGTCCACAATCAGATGAAGAAAACGCCTATCCTGATAAATGTGAATCTGAGTACATCAATTGCAATTTTTTGTTAGTGAAATTAGAGCAAATAATTTTAGTAGAATGGACTGGACAGAAGCAAAGTTTTAAAGCAATGAGCAGGATAAGATTGAACAGTCTGCTTTGAGATCCTGGAAATAAACATAAGACTGAAGAATGGGTGAAAAGTCAATGAAATTAAGGATTTCTTTTTAAGACTTAGGAAGAAAATGCCTCATATTATTACAATCAGATGGTAAGCTCAATTTTGCTTTATTAGACACATTAAAGGCTAAAGTAGCCCTATAAAATTCAATGGAAATAAAATTTACCAGATAAATCATTATTGCTGAAAACAAATTTCAGTAAGAAAGTAACATGAATCCACGACTGCTTGCTTAAAATAGCTGTCAAAACAATAGACTGCACAGTAATTTGATTTTTTTAATAGCAAATTCATGTATGGGTTCACTGGTCAGTACTGAGTATCAGTGCACAGGTCAGACTAAAATTCAAACACTGAAATACGTTTCTTTTTCACTGTTGTCATTTGCTTAAATCCTTTCAAGTGGAACTCTATCTTTTAATTTTTCTGTGAAGAATGTTGGCATCTTAATTTTAAAATAATGGTTATTTTAAAAACCCATTAGTTATTATTTTGGTTTTATTCAGCAGTCATGAAAGTTAAGAAATGTTAGCATGAACTAAGCCAGAAATAGCACCAACTATTTAAAATATATTTCTCTCCTGTAATGTCACACTGGTTAATGTTCATACCCACATGCTGCTCTTATAGTCACAAACAGTCCTGGTAGACACAAATTCTGTTTTTTCATACCATTCTTTGTTTCTGTCATGTTTATTAATAATGTGTATTCATATAAAAAGACAGTCTCCAGTGGGAAAATTTGCTCTTCATTTACTGAGTCACTGTGAATAGGATATTAGACAGACCCGTGCAGACACCTTCTGTACATTACCAGCAGGAAAAAGAACAGATTTTTGGCCTTTGAATCACAGATCTATGCATTATTCTTTATTGTCTGGGAGTCAGTTTTCTGAGTGGTGTAAAATTCAACCAGTATCTCCTGACGCAAAATGTCATTGAATTCACCTATCCAATTATTGAGCCTTCTATAAATTTGTTATTACATTTTTATTATACAGGTAATAGTAAAATGCCTTGGACATCCTTGCATAAAATAGCTAAACCAATATGAAGTTGCCAGCAGAAGAGCAAACTGTTTTCCTGTCTGTGTGTGTTTGAGGGACTCGCTTTGCTCAAAGTCTCCATAATAACATCACCCTTCTATTCTGTTTTTATGAAGGTCATTGGTTCTGGACAATTTCAGGCTGATGGTGGAACAAGAGTTTCTAATGTAAAATGCTCTATTGCAAACCTCCTTTGAATTAAGGTCAGGGCAGCTTCGACACTTTTACAAGTGGAGTAATCCTGATGAGACTCTCAAATAGACATTGTTCAAATTATTGGGATTGAAAGATTCAGCCTTCATTCTGAGTTAATGTAGAAATTATATTCTATATTGTCCTGTACTGTTGAGTCAAGATAGTTTTCTGTGTGGAATGTGATGCCATAACCCGACTTTGAGAAAATGAGTGATGGTAGAAAGGGTAACATCTGAAACAAATGGTAGCAATTCCCTGTCCAGCTCCCTGCAGAGAGCTTTCCTTGCATGGGCTCAGCTGCTGCTTGCAGGGCAGCTGGGGGGGCTGGTGCAGCTCCGTGTCAGGGATGTGTGTGACAAATGGGGAGCACACGCTGCAGAAAGGGAGGGATCCTTTTCACTGCATAAGCTGGCTCCTTCCTTGAAGTGTACTGACATCATGTGAGTTGTCTCCTGATCCAACATCAGCCAGCAAACTGTTAACCTTGTCCTAATCTGCCTCTGACAGTGGCCCAGGTAGTCAATAGCACGGGCTGGCTGAGGAGAGAGGTGGGATGACTGAGACTGATGGCTCCATATGCACAATCACAACAAATAAAGGAAAGTACTTGAGCAGTCCATGTGCAGCTCCCCTGCAGTCCTAACATTTTTGGGATGTTTAGAGATCTCTTGTACATCTCTTGTCTGAGGAATGCATTGAATTTTGGCTTACACTTATATACTCAATCTATTTCTAGTGATGCTCTTAGAAAAATGTTAGTTGAGGAAATTTGTTGTTATGGGAAATCACAGAATTCTAGGAACATACCTCCTCTCAGAAAATGTCTGACAGTGAACAACTACACTGAAAGATGATAAGAGGTAGGAACAGGAACACTTGGAGGAGGCACTTGGTAGTAAAAGCTCTTCAATAGCTATCCAGGAAAAAAAGGGGTTTGGAAAGGGCATGGAGACTGTATGTGCAGTAAGTGTCACCTGAATACAGCGGCTGCTTCACGTCTGCTCTAAACTGCATCATTAGGGGCACTGGGTTGATCTGAAAATGAAATCTGAAGTGTCAGAGTTGGCAGCTATAAACTGAGGGATGAAAGTGTTCGTGTGCTGTCTCAAATGAATGCACTGTTATTTGTAAGTTGCATTTATTCTTCTGTGAGGTTCTTGTACTTGAGTGAGCTTTATACGTGTTCTGGTTCAGTAAAACACCAGGCTTCTTTCTCATTTATTGGATTTCAGCATGGTGGAGCTTAAAAAGATACGAAGTTTTTTTGGAGTGGATAATGTTCAAGTAAACGTTCTTTTTTTTTTAACTTGGAATAATTAAATAAAAATGAGTTGTCCAGAAAAATCCAAGAAAACAAATTCTGATTTCAGTTGGTAACATAATTGTGTGCTTCACTTCCGCAGTATGGTTGATGTCAGAGTAAATGTTACAAGGATTAAATAATAAAGGTGCTTTTCTATCCACAGCCTCACCTTTATTCTCCCTTCTTCCAGAGAACATATGGGGGATTCACAAGGATATGTTGTATCTTTGTAGCACAGAAAGCACCACAGCCTAAGTGTGGTGATACTGAGAGGTGTCTATCAATAAAAATTTGAATGATTTTTTTTTTTTTTTTGGAATTTCCTGTGCAGGTATTCTTATCCTCATGCCTTCCAAGGAGATTAAACTGATAAGATCTAAATTTGTACTCTGAATTAAGTTTCCATGTATGGGTTTATTCAAGAATAGCTGTTGTTTTCAGTTCAGATATCTTTATTTCAGATCAGAGTTTAAATATAGCAGTCCTTAAATGCTGTGCGTGATGGTGACAGGGAACAGCACAGACACCAAATGTTTTTCCTGTGGAGGGAAAGGCAGTGGCCAACCCAAAGGAATTGTGGAGTTGGACACAAGAACAGGAAGGGGATGATGGACAGATTGGCAAGCAGCTTTAGTGGAGTTACATTTGTTTTCTTGCTCTGGCATCAGCCAGGGTTCCTGGAGCTTCATTGCCCCCAGCTGGCCATTCCTTTCCCTCTGGTTCCCACCTGCCTTTCTTGTCTCTTCGGGCCAGGGTGAAGGATCCATCCTGGGGGATCCACCTCTGTGCCAGCTGTCCCTGTGGCAGGGCCCTGGCACTGCTGGACTCTCAGGTTCAGCTGGGCAGGGATTTAATTCCATGTGTTCAGTGTTGTCTGGCTTAATTAACCTAATTCTACCTTTGATTGAATAACCCCTTTTCCTCTTTTGGCTGTCTCATTAAAAGGCTGAATAAAATCTCTCCTAATTTGTTGCACACTAGTTTTCCCTTTCCTGAGGCTCACTTTTCAGAGAAAGCTTGCATGCCTGCATGTTCTGTTCTCTCTTTTGTGTTTTTCTGATGTCATATATATATAACCTAGTGAATAAGATATAATTTTAGGGTCATATCTTGACTTCCTGATCTTTTATATTACTGCATTTTGTTTGTGTCTCAGTTGGGCACTGTGTCCCTGTGTTGCCTGACACTGCATTAACAATGCTTATTCTTTTCATCACACTAAGAGCTCCCAACGTCTCATTCTCAGTGCAGTTTGCAGTTTTACAACTCTGCCCTTTACAGTTCTCTGAAGTACTGTCTTCCTTCTGCAGTAAGCTATTTTATTCTTTAATCTTGTCTTTGTTTGGTTTTCCAACTTTAATTCTTTCTCTTGTCTTCCTGGCACTGAGGGCATTACTCTGTTCTTTTGTCTTTACATCCCTACTCCAAGCAACTGCATTAAAAAGTTATAGAATGATTAGAGGGATTTTAGATATTTAAAATTACTCCATGTGTTACAAATGTATTAGAGTTTGGAATTGCTGATTTGATTTTAGATCTTGTGATGGAGGGAGTAAAATGTCAGAAAAGGGGGCTTTTTGCATAGATTTAGTTTTATTCTCCAGAAAAGATTGCTTGGAGGAAAAATAAATACTGTGATGTAGAATGTCAGGAAGATTTTGAAAAAATCAGTTGCTCAGTGTCAAAAATCTTCCTGCAAAATGAATTATTTTTATCCTTTAAATTTGGAGTTCCCCATTTTTCACCACTAACTTAACTTTCCTGTGTCTCCTAATGTCAAATGCAAGTTCAGTGTAAGTGTGCTGGTGCTCAATGTCCTCATTTTGGTTCTCAGTTCTTCTTCCCATGTTTCTCTAAAAGAAGGAGGAAGCTCTTTGTTTAGGCTACATGTTTTAAGAATGAAGAGTGTTTATAGAGTATTCATCTGTTTTTTCTTCTCCATGATACATATGGTGACATCACTGCATACTTTTAGACAGTTTGGACAATGCAAAACCAGCAGTGAAAATGGAGAGAGCAAACAGAACATGTTTTTATAATTAACTGCAGGACTTAGAGCACAGCTTGTGAGTCACGTTAGAGAAAAAAGTTTACTTAGTTCTGAACTCAGAGGATGAACCTCTCTGGACTGTCCTTCCTATTTAATGTCCACAGTAGTTCAGGTGTTCATTCTTGTACTCTCTAGTATCTGGTTTAAAAAAGCCAAAGTATTTCTTTACAAACACCTCAGCTGCTGTTGTTGATGTTAGCAAGCAAATATTGGAACATGGATGAATTCAAATTGACAGGGGAAACCCCTCAGTGCTTTGTTAGTATTCTAAAAGGGTTAACCACAGTACCTGGAGTCACCCACAGATAAATCCTTCAATGAGTTGTTCAGGATGCAGTCAGAGAAGAAAGATGAAGGAAACCTGTTTTTTTTATTTAACTAAGATGACCATTATGTTATAATGTCTGTAGCCTTCTGTAAAATGCATTTTAGTGTTAGATGACATTCTCAGTTATAGTGCTTTTAAAATTACCTAGGATAGTTAATGGTAAGTAAAAAAAAAACCCAGTTCTTGTGTACCTGCAGGTTTCCTCCTTTATCACAGACCTTTCTGTCTCAGGCCCTGCAGTACACACCAAGTCCAGCTAAAGCTTTCTTCCATCTCTCCTTTACACAGGTAGAGCTGAATAACCTTTATCTTGCATTCATGTTCAGTATGTATTGCCATTTCTTCTAGCTACATCCAGGAAGTGTTTAATATTTGCTTTTATTGCAGTAGTTTGCCATTTTTGCCACAATGAATTTCTTTCAGAAATCTAGGTCTCTTTCTGGTGCTAAGTTCTGCCTCATCTTTCATCTATGAATTAGAACTTTCCCTCCTAATGATTTGACACAAATTTAATCCTGTTGATTTCAGACTGTTTCTGTTGCTCCCAAATACTATTTTGAATTCTCACAGAATCACAGAATCTCTAGGTTGGAACAGACCTTTAAGGTCATCCAGTCCAACCCAAGCCCTAACACCTCAACTAAACCATGGCACCGAGTGCCACATCCTGTCTTTTTTTAAACACATCCAGGGATGGTGACTCCACCACGTCCCTGGGCAGACCATTCCAGTACTTAATTGCCCTTTCTGTAAAAAACTTTTTCCTAATATCCAACCTATATTTCCCTTGGCACAGCTGAAGACTGTGTCCTCTCATTCTGCCTGGAGAAAGAGACCAACCCCACCTGACCACAGCCACCTCTCAGGGGTTTGTAGAGAGAGATAAGGTCACCTCTGAGTCTCCTTTTCTCCAGGATAAACACCCCCAGCTCTCTCAGTCATTCCTCACAGAGTTGGTGCTCCAAGTCCCTCAACAGCCTCACTGCCTCCTCTGGACACACTCAAGCATTTGCAGGTCCTTCCTAAACTGAGGGGACACAGCCGGACACAGCACTCAATGTCCTTCCTAAACTGAGGGGACACAGCTGGACACAGCATTCAGGGTGTGGCCTCACCAGGGCCAGTACAGGGGAAGAATGACCTCCCTGCCCCTGCTCCTGCTGGTCACACTTTTCCTGGTACAGGCCAGAGTGTCATTGGCCTTCTAATTCTATATTCCAAGGGGCATGCAATGACTTCAGCTTCATGTCATCTGACAAATTTTTAAGGGCTCTCTTCATCTAAATTCTGAATCAAATTATGAAATTGCACTTGGTACTGTCCAGATCTTTCTCCACTCTTCCAAATTCTCTTTCTAACATCACAATAATAAATCCACTTTGAGAGCACATCTGTCTGAGAAGTGCCTTTACCTTATGTTCATTTCATTAGGCTTGGAGTCCTTAGAGGGAAGCAGCATCACTGAGCACATTGTATGCTGCTCCTTATTTTGTCAGGCCCAGTTGGAAGCTCTCGTGGATGGAATGCTGCCCATGAGCCCAGGATTGGTGAGGATGGCCATATTGCTAAAAATATTTAGAGAATTTAATCAGGATATCTTTCTCCTCCTCTTTTCACCTGTGTAGTACAAAAGACACTTGTTATGAAAAGAAATGAGATTGGTTTAACAGAATCACTATTGGATTGATGTTGGCTATTTCTTTACACATTATTGTGTTGCATATGATTGTGAATTAATTGTTTAATCACTTTTGCTGGTGTCTTTTTGGGTAGTAAAATCTAGGAAGTGATTCTACAATTTTTTTCTTTGGTTTTGAAAATATTTAAAAACAAGTTTCCCTTTTCTTGTCCTTGGCATTTCCTTTGCTACCCACAGATCTTAAAAAATATTCATTAATATTTTAAAGATTATTTCATTAATTTCTCCAACAATACATGGGTAATTTCTTCAGGCTTCACTGACTGAAACACATATTAGTTATCTACCTTTTTTCCAAATATGATCTCAGCTCCTAATCCCATAGTTAAAAATACTTGTGTCATAGTAACTACTCAAATTAAACTGTCTGGAGAAGGCTGAAATAAATAAGCTTTTGACTTTAATTGAACTTTCTCTACAATTGGGTTCTGTACAATTCTTGTTAGGATTTGCTTGCACGCACATTTTGTTACGGCTTGGGCCTCACATGTACTTGCTGAAGAAAGCAAATGTTTTTGACTGTAAAAATTTGAGTTTAGATTATGGTCCTAGATCCAAGGTGTCCTCTGGCCAAGTAATCCTGATTAGTAAAGAGAAGCTCTGCATTGGCCCCTGTTATTCCAAGGTATATATTCAACTGGCACGGTGCTGTTCAGCTCAGCTGGGTTACGGTCATGGTTTATAAAACATCTGAAAATGTGGCCTATGAATCACAGCATCCCAGAGTATTTCAGAATACAGTTAACTCTTACAGAACAGAGTTCTTCCACTGTTCAGTGTTTTAAAGATGATACCTGGTATCCTCAGTTTCATGTGGAAGTGAGTTGGCAACCTGCATATGCTAAGGCAAAAAACATGTAATGGTCTCATTTTGATTCCACAAGTCTGTGTTCTTACAGATACTTGAGAATTCTCTGCAAGTATCATTTTCCTTTGTGCTGCCTCAAAGATCCAGCTTATTGTCACACTGCACATGTTTGGAGAGCAGGAGATGGAGTTAAACTTTCTGCATTTTCGTCAAGTAGAGTTGTTTAGAAAAATCAGCTGTCCTTTCTGTCATGTGAATTCTACTCTTTAATGTGATTCCTCTGAATTTACCTGTTTTGCAGAAGAAAATCAGATTTTTGCCAAGACGAATTGGAAGAAACAAAATCATAAGGTCAAAAGACCATGCACTTACCTTTAGCCTGTAAATGATGCCTCTAATTTTGGTGACCTGGTTAAATTCAAGGGTTAAACAAAGTGCTGTACACTGTTTCTGTCTTTAGACATTTGTTCTGTATCCATGGACTTACTTTAATGTAAATAGTCACCTCGACAGCTGTGTCGCCTTAAGCACATTTTATTTAGCAGCTGGGTTATACGCGTCACTTGGCAGCCATGGATTTTCAATTTTTCCCCGTGCCAAGGGGGCAGCTGGAATAATCTGAGTGCTCATTAATTTGGGAGAAATATGAGCTGCAAGTCAGACAACATGAGTCTTCTGTATGGTGTTGTACAAGGATAAGCGGATCAGGGTAGAAGCAATTTGCCCTGTCCCAAGGGGGTCTTCGTTTTTTAATAAGCTGGTTATGAAAATTCTATTTCTTTGCAGTTTAAAGAGTCTAATTAGAGCCTGTAATTTCTCTCATATAACTGTGTGGATGAAGGTTAACGTTAGGCCTCCAGAGTCTTTTCACATTCATTTACAGACTTAAATCAGGTAATAGTTTGTAGCTAATTAGAATGGTGTATTAAATATTTAGTTTGACTTCACTTAACTGTGAGAACTTGTGGATGCTGTAGGGCTACAAAAATTATAAAGAAGAAGTACATTTAAATTTTAATCAAAGATAAATGTAAAGGCATAGCAATTTTAATACTGACTGGTTGTATTGTGACAGTCTGAGCAGCAATTGCCTTCAATTGGTTAAAATGTCAAGATAAAGGAATTTCATGTCTATTTTATATTCTTGCTGTAGCACTTTGAAGGTTCAAACAATTCATGGATGTATATACATAGTGTCTGAAGGATTAAATATTTTTCAGCATAGCAGACTGATTTTGTGTAAAATCTCATTCATTTTTCTATCCACTAACTCAGCATTTTTTGAGAGATTTTCTTAAAGAAGTTGTAGTGTTCCTACTCACAGGAAGTCTAACAATAAACATGCATTCCTACTAGAGTCTGCCAAACAGTGGGTCTGCTTTTCCATCTGAGCAGCATGTGTATTTACAGCTTCTTCTGCTTTGGCTGATTCTGTATTTCAATGAACAAGTAAAGTAATACTAAAATTCTATGCACAAATTTTTCCTGTTCTTGTAAGTCTTCAGTTTTATTCTGTGGCACATGATGTGATTTTTGGGGCTGTCCCCTGCAGGCCAGGACTTGGACTCTGATAATCCTTGTGGATCACTTCCAACTCACATTCTATGATTCTGTTACATCTACAATTCACAAAATTTTTTGCATTCTCTGAATAAACCTCATACAGTTTTCTGTGCCACATTATGAAAACCTTCCTGTTGCAAATTGGATGCTTAAAACCTGAAACTTTTGCTGCTGAACTCGGCATAAAGCCTATCAAAAAATTCAGCTGTACAGAACCAAACACAGGCTTACAAAGTGGAGATCAGCACCACATTGACTTTTACCTACAATGGTTAGTTCAAGGCACAGGCCACGGGGATTTACGTCTCCTTGCAGTGGAGAAAAGCTTCCTCAATTCAAGCCTGCATGAAAGAAGACAGATATCCTGAGCCATGAAATACAGAACCTTACTACAAAATGATTCTGTAAAGCTTCTGCAAATGGATCACGTTTTATTAAACTGGACATTTTTGTAATGCCTCTTGGTCAGAGCAGAGCTATGGATTGAATTTCTCTGGCTTTATTTTAACGATTCATTTTATGTGACATTTATTCTACAAAGCAATTTTGTTCATTAAATACAGAGCATCCAACTATTGCTACACACCTGCATGATACAAAATGACATTGCACAGACGTAGCTGTGATGTACCAGAGAGCCCAGAAGCACCTTACACCTTTTATAATTATCCTTCTACAGTCTGCTGCCTACAAAACAAAAATTACATTCTGTTAACTTCTATGCAGTGAAATTTTTGATGCCTTTTTACCACTTTGCAGGACCCATACTTATTTCCAGTGGGAGTTGTGTGTGCTAATTTCCTTGACTATGAGTACCTTGGTACTATTGCCTGTTTGACTGTGTGTTAAAGCCATTTTAGTTCAGACTGGATCCTCAACTGCTCACCTTCCCACAGTTTCAGTGAGCTGATTCTTGTCCCATAAACTGAGTGCAGCTCCCCTTTTCTTATCTCATGGGTCACTTACATCCTCAGTGATTGGTCTGGATAGCTTCGGAATCCCTTGTTCATTTGTGAACAAAGCTCTGGGTCCAAAACCAGAGTACCAAAAGTGGTGAAGTGTTTCAAATTGAAAACGGAAGGATCCTCATAAAGTAAAGAGGTGAACAAATAAATAATTTAGACAAAATAAAGAAGAAATTTACTCTATATTTGACAGAGGAAAAACAAAAAGACAAAAAGTGTCTGTAACCTCAAAATTGTCAATCCTTTCTGACTGTCAGCTTGTTCAAGCCTCAGATTCTTGGCTCACGATCTGTAGCTTTAATCTCAAGTTTCCTCTCCTGCATTTTTTGGATGCTAGAAACTCCATTACAGATTGGTAGAAAATCACTGATAAAACTTCTAAATATCACCTTATTTTCTTACACTGCTTTCCCAGTTGCCAATTTTTATAAAATGGTTTATGACTGCAATAATCCCCTCAAAATCAGCTGTTATGGGAGATAATAGCCAGTTGTCAGAGCATTAACCACCCTTGACTTCACTTTGGGCCATTATGTAACAAAAGAATGAACTGGGGGTAAAGTTGCCAGGTGTATTAAATTATATGATGAATTATAGAGACTCTGTAGTGGAGATTAGTGTCCAAAAAAGACTACTGGGGATTGCCAAACCCATTATCTGATAGGACTGCAGGCTGGACAAAATCCCAAGGGTGAAAGGTCAGTGCTTTATCCATTATGTCATCCTCTAATCTGTGTCTGCACCATGCATGGTGAAGTACACTGTAAATGAGGGACCATTGTTCTGTGTTACATCCTGGAACTGTGTAATATCAGAAGTGGAGACTTTGGCAGTATTTGGTTACTTAGAATTTAGTCTGATTTTGATCTTTTCTCATGGATTCCTGCAAAATAATTAGTTGATATACAAGAAAGTTGAGTAGAGTAGTAGCAGAAATTGCATGAGCCTGCTTTTTCCACAGGAGCTTCAGTTAGGTCCAAGAAAGTTGGTTATGTCATGGCTTCTTCTCTAATCCCTTCCCCTTCTTTCCATTCAGACAAATTAATTTGTTTAGGCTGCTATTTTGTATTTGAGGAAGAAAATGTATGTTCTACATTTCAGCAAATCCTTCAGGATTTTGAAGAATGTCAATATTAGGTATAGTTGAGTTATGCTTGAGGAGTCCATTTAGGCTCTACTTGTAAATGGTTTTTAATGACTGACCTGGAATCTTGCAAATACAGAATGGAATCAAAATTTTCCTTTGCTTTTCAGATGATAGCATGGAATTTGTTCCTAGCTCCAATAAAACTATTTCATTTTACTTTGAAAAAGTAACATTGTTATGATAGAAAACTGATGTCAGACAACATTTGAAAGTTTAAAAAGTGACTTAAAATTTTCCTCTCCCTCCTATACTCCATGTAATTGAAGTCATCGTACCATGGTTGGATGTACCAGTTGAATGATATAAAAAACCAGAATAAATGAATTTTTTTAAAACTCAGGAAAATATTTCTAAAATAGTTCTTCAGTAATAATTTGTAGTATGTACACAGTATTTGAAGGTGCTCTATAAAGATTTGATTCACTCTCTATATATCTGAAATATTTATAACACAACCCATTGGGCTCAAACTAATTTGTTACAGTTATAGCTCATGCTGAAAATAGAAATTACTTTGAAGGCAACATGTTGGTTTGGGGTAATCTCAGTTTTTTTGAGTTTCTTTGAAGAGTAGTCTTTGAGATGTCGTTTCCTAGGCATGGTCTTAGCCAAAAGGTTTAATATTCTCAAAATCTGTGAAAATTGTCTTTGATGAACTGACTTGTTCAACTGCTAAGAAGAATTTAGTACACTCAAGTACCAGATTGTTGTACCACACTTAGTGCATTATTGGTTGCCTATTTGGCATCATTAACACTGCTGCACACTAAGCAGGAAAGAGAGCTAGAAAGGATTGGATGCTTATTAGACCTATTTTGTGAAGCTTTTTTGTTTTGGTTTTAAATACCAACTCTTAAATTGTTGTTTAATACCATTTAACCTATTTGCTCTGCCAAATCTTTACATACTATTTAATGTTAAGCTCCTGCTGTGCTGTTTGTGCTGCCTGTGAAGGAACTGATTTTATTCAGTGCTGTGTGACCAATAACTGAGGATGTGTAAAATGGTTAAAACTTGTGTCCTGTGTAAAAATCCCGCCTTGTGTTTTTTTCACAGCTATATCAATCATCAAACTCTTTTAGGGAAACCATAAGCCCTGTGCCAGTATGCCTTGAGCTGGACATTTTCTCATCATCTCCTCTGTCCTTGCACAGTGTAAACCAGTATAATCCCATCTCTCCTTGCTAGAAATATTTCTTACATATTGGGTGAATTTTCACAGTGGTAAATTATTCTTTGTAAATCCTCAGTTGCATAATAATTTTCTGTAAATCAGCAAAGTATGTCACCACATTTTCAAGGCTAGAAGAAATATCCTCACTTGATGTCCCATGTAAAACATGTGGCTGTTTGAGTTTTCCAAAGTAACTCCCAGCTGCCCTAGACCCAGAGAGCAGATGCAGAAATGCTCCTCACAGGTGAGTGTGACACAGTGCTGCTGTCCCCTGACCCCAAGGGATTGACTGCACCACTCATTTCCTTTCCTCCTGTATGAATTTTCTGAGGTGGGTCTATGCTAAGAGCTGTTGAGAATGTGGATATTTGGAGAAGCAGGGCTCAGCTTCTTGACGAGTGTTATTTTTGCAGTCTTTGCTTACAACATCTTGTTTGTCAGTGACGTAGACATTTCAGTTATTTGGGGTTTGTTTTTGCTAACTGTCCCATCAGTTTTCAGGGTACAATGTATGGAGTTTCAATGTCACTATAATACAAAACATTACTATAAAATTGTCTGGGTACAGTGTGCAGTTGCAGGAAGGAAAAAACATGAGAAAATGTATAAATGTAAACTTTCCCAAAAGAGGTATTTTGAATACTACAGGAGGAAAATTAACAATGAAGAACCTTTTACTGAGTAACTTAACATTTCAGGATTCAATTTCATGAGGTAATGTCTTCAATTTCATGGCTTCCTTGCTCTGAGTGCACTGTAAGTTGAGGCTTTCAGCACCTCACAGGGCAAAGGTCTCTAACAGGACAGAAGATACTGAGGTAGTGCTGTGTTGTGTTGCATCACAGGGCATCCCTCCTCAATAGAATTTTCTGTGCTCATTCAGATCATTGTCTTCATGGAACTTCCCGTTAACTTACCAATACAAATAGATCCTCAAGTTGTTTGCTTTTTTTTTTTTTTTTTTTTTTTTTTTTTTTTTTTTTTTTTTTTTTTTTTTTTTTTTTTTTTTTTTTTTTTTTTTTTTTTTTTGTGCTTTTTTTGTTTTGTTTTGTTTTGTTTGTATGTTTGTTTTACTACTTCATAATAAAAAATGAACTGAAAATAAAATAAAAAAAATTATGAAAACATTTAGAGATATGTTGAAGGTTCAAGAGTGACTTTATATTTCTGTTTCTCTTTTCCCATCTCTGTTTACTGTCCTGTATGTTATGCCCTTTGCAACAACCAGGTGCATTGCATACACTTGGAATTCGTGTTTATTTTTGGATTGATTTGTATGTGTATCACTTAAAATTAGTACCTGTAATACATCTCACATTGATTCATTTTACAAGTTCAGCATTTTTCCCTTTTCAGATTTGGAAAGGTTTCCTGGGCAAAGACCTGGGCCCTGTTCAGATTTTTTTTGTTGTGGATGTTACTGATTATGATGAGTGAATCCAGTATGACTCAAAATCCTTTGTGGCTGCATCCAGACAGTTCCTGCCAGGAAAATATGGGGTTGTACCATCTGCTTAACACAGGGACCAACAGAAGCATCAGTTCCCCCTTTTCCCTCTGGTGCCTTCTGAGGCGAGGTGTACAAAAGGATTCTGGAGAGAGGGGAGGAGGAGGATGAGATTATGTGCAGAAGAGTGATATTGAAGACTAATCTGGAAGTGGTGACAAGCACACTGTAATGTTGGAGGGGAAGCATGAGGTGCCTATGAGAAGCTGCCTGGAGAGCTCTCACCTTGAGAGCCCTTGTACCAGTTAAATCAATTATTTTTTGTGAGGCTGCTTAGGAGTTCAGACAATCACTTAGTCTCACATTGACCCATTGTTCCCAGTCAGTCCATTTGCTCCTCTATGCAGAGAATAGCTGAGCTGTTCCTGGACCACCATAGATTATAACTATGAGAACTTTGTCCCTATATCTCACTTAAATTCCATTGCTCTTGCCACAGGATTATTTTTATTTCTTGCTGAGCCAGAAAGGAAAGACTGTTTTGCTGAAGGTGTCCATGAAATAGTTTGCAGCTGCAAACAGAGGACTGCACTGTCAGCTTCAAGCAGAAGTCCCATTTCCCCTCCCACACGGTATTTTAAGTTTCTGGAAATACTGTTTTACCAGCTGTTTGGCACGAAGATGTGAATTCACAGTTTCATTGTGTAGAATCTTGCAGATTGACTTGTCTTGCTCAACAGAGATGGGAGAAAGTCCCTGTTCTCTTCGCTACACTGCCAGTTTAATGACATTTCAGAGGTGAGGACAGTTCAGGGACTGCAGATTGGCCCACACATAATGGATGAAACCATTAAGTGGATATTTCAGATGAAGTGGTTAGCACTGAAATAGCTGTCATTTAAGTCATCATTCTTAGCTTTCCTCACTAATGGTTGAGTTTTTGCATGTCTGAGATCTTATATAAACCTTCTGTCCGGAGTTTAAAGGTTCAAACTTCAGAATATTCCCTGGCTGTAAAAGCAAGAAACTTACTAACAATACTCTCTTATTCTTCAAAATTTGAGAGGCTGCAACAAAGAGTAGAGAACAACCCCTTATCCAAACTATGACCTGTGCCGAGGTAAGGCAACAAGAATGTTAAAAACCAGAGACTGGAAAACCAGAGAGAAATCAAGATAAAAATACCAATAATGTATGCAGTTATATATTTGCTTTTGATTTAGGTGTTTTACTCAGTATAAGATTTGTGTTCAGTTTCGTCTGAACTACTGAGCTTGGAGGTTTGATGCCTTAATATTGGTTAATTCTGCTGTGTAGATGGGAGTAGTTGCCAGCACAGCTTGTGGCAATTGGCTGACGTGTTGTGATTCTCACTGGTTTACTCTGGACTACGGGTTTGGACCAGAGTCCAGTCTTGCACACAGAAGCTAATCACCATAAAATGCACTGTGGAAATGAGTTGGTTGCAGAATATGAATTTGATTCTTCACTTTGGAACCATTTGGGCTTTTGCAGCAATGATTAGTGAGAAGAGGAACTGAATGGAGTCTCTTTCCAGGAAGTGACCCTTCCAGGTCAGGAATGAGACATAATAAGGTAACATATGGGAAGTTTCCACAGCTGCTGTTTTAAATATAATTAAAATACATCAATCTCAAATGGTATTCTTTGCCATTCAACACTTGCTTCAGAAAAATATGAAGTGAGAAAGTCACAAGTTCTAATAAAGTTTCTAGTTCCATTGTCCTTTCAGTTTCTCTCAGCTCTCACTCCATATTCTGTAAACATTGGTTTAAAAACAGCACTTTGTGGCACCTACTGTGCAGAAGCAGCAAGTGTAATTGAAAAGGTTAAAGGTTAAAGTTTTTGCTCTTGGAGTAAGCTTTGCTCTGTGTTTGGTGTAATCTGACATCTACAATTTTCAGTTGTGTAGCTAGGATATAGAAATTCAAGACTAGTGCATCTGCCTGAGAATATCTTCTTTTTCCAAACCTAACAGTTCATGATAATCCTTTATGTACTGGATATAATACTTTGTATTATAAAAGTCAGACACAGAAAATATTTTGATTCAGGTGTCCCTTTCAAGTATCTTTTAAAGCTTTCAAAATTACCCAGAACTGAAGGGCTCTCTTTCTATAATGTGTTTTGCCAGTGAGGTGCTCACACCCTCTGCCCAATTCCTTCTCTGATGGAAGTGGTCTCTTGATTCAGTCACAGCATTTGGATATTCTAAGGTGTTTTTCTCATTTGGCTTATACTTGGCTAGCCAGAGCATATGTAGGCTATGTAAATGTTGTTACTGGATCCTCTGGGATGTGCCCATAATAACTTTGAATTTACTCAGTCTCCCTTGACTGAAACAGTCTCTCCATATGGATTCAAAGGAATTTTTAGTGTCCTCACATTATGCTGTACCATAATATACCAACATAGGTGCATCAATGTCTGTGCACAGTGCACATACCTATTGAAGCTAATAGTTTCTATTTTGTTATTTTCTTCAAGGTCCAATGCAAACAACAGAATGAGACAGGCACTTATACTTCCTCATCTGTTATTATTACAGACATTTCAATCATATGCCTCAGTACTAGATATTTATCAGCAAACTACACAATATTAGTGCTGTATGTGGGTTGTTTGAGTAAAACATTTCATGCAATCATTTTTGCAGAGCAGGACTGATTTTACACACTTTCCATTCAGTTGCTTTACATATATAAGAAAAATTTTGGTGGTCACTGTTAACAGCTTTACCAACCAACATATATCTGAGATATACGGGATCTAAGAATATGGATGGATATTAAATCTGGTCCCTAATGTCTAATCAATGTACAATAACAATTTCAGTGGTTATTACAATGCTGTGTATCCTGTTTTGCAGCATACATAGCCCATCACTGCACAGATCTCATCCATGGACAGCAGCTGAAGGAGTTTGAACTTATCTTGCCAAATTAATGTAGAATTTCTGTAATACCAACTTAATTGTATTTTTATGTATCTGCAGTAAAGAAATCTGTGGCCCCAATAATTTTTTTTCCTGTTTTATTGGTATTATACATCCAGAATTATCACATAGAGTGCCTATACAGAAGAGTAAAACTAGTATAAAAGGTGTATAGAACCAAGCTTGTTTTGGAAAATGGGATTTAGGATGTAGAATTACACATGCAAATTTCAGTTCTAATGATTTATTATGTAAGCCACTGCTGTGTTCTCTGAAAGCAGAAAATAATGAGTCAAATCTTTGTTTTATAAAAATGGGCTGCCCAGGCAGGTGGTGAAGGGTCCATCCCTGGAGGTGCCATGGCCTGATTCACAAGGGGGTGTTGGGTCACAGGCTGGACTCAATGATCTCAAAGGTCTTTTCCAGCCTAGCTGAGGCTGTGATTCTGTGATACTTCTGCAGTGTGTGGTTAATGCTTTTCCCTGCAAGATCACAGTGAATTAAGATAATGCTGATGGGTTCAATGACCTGATCAAATGAAACTTTTGGAAGTAAAGAAATAATCAGAATTGTTTTCCATCAGAACTGATCTTGAGGATTTTTCTTGAGGATATTCTGAATAAAGTATTAAACAATATTTGCAATATTTATTGATGTGTCTTTAAGGTCAATGTAGAAGGAAAACTTTAAAGTACCAGTGGCTTTAATTTTAACTAAAATAACTATGATCCTGTCATGGCTATTTTCTTAAAATACTGCCTAATGACTACTATGAATTGCAGTCATTCTATTATCATGAGCAATATAGAAAGGGTATTTTAAAATTATAGGGTAACTTGTATTTCACTGTAAAAGACTTTTTACTTCATGCTGACCATGGTGAATATCACTTGTATAACATGTACCATGGAAAGTGTGTAGAGAAAAGCACTCAATACCTTGGGATAGGGAAGGAAACAGCACTTCATAAATTTGGATCACTTTCATTCTACCTCTCTGTTTTATAGATTCCTTTATTTTTTCAAGTAATTACAATTAGCAGTACTTTTGTCATGCTTAAAATATTTTCTAGCAAAACTGCTAGATACTAAATAAACTAGATATAGAAAATATACTCAGCAAAAAATGATTAAAATCCTTGCAGCAGTATCCCAGAGACAGCCCATTCCTCATGATGATCCATGTTACCAGTTTGTTGAAATTTTATTTTTTGCGGTTATTATGTTGCCTGTGCCTGTTATCATGCTTACTACTCATCTGTTTAGATAAGGCTGGTCTCCTTTTATTAGGAACACAGTCTAGTTTGATTCATTATAGATTAAAGCAGATCATTAAATATAAATCTCTCAGAGTATTCAGTCTCATCATAGGCTATTTTCAAGCATCATTTGCAGGAAGATAAAACATGACAGTGATTTATGCTGTATTTTGAGAGTATAAATCTCACTGTGCATTTTCATGTGTCTTTGCAGAACAAAGCATTTCTTTATTAATGCTTTCATAGTAATCAACAAAGTATAAAAGCACCATTCTTTTGTTTAATGTTGTGTTCTTTAGAGTCTTAGAGTTGGATTATGCAGACTGTTGGGCTCAAACTTGCAACACTACACCATCACTGTGTAGACTTTTTAAACCATATAAATCACAGTTTGGATCTGTGCATATTTTATGTTTGAGAGACTGGGAAAAGTTTTGTGATTGGAATCTGGTCTCTAGGCATGATGATAACACAAAGCACCATGTATGCCTAGAGACAGGATGTGGCCATTAAGAAAATGGATAAAAGGGCAGTGAGAAAATAGGGTGTCACAAATGACAGTAAAGAGACTTTCAGAGTATTTTAAAACTACTCCTGTGAGAAAAAAAACAACCTAAGGGAACTTAGCATAAAGTTGATACATTTTACAAATATTACCATTTGTGCACAAGGAAAAATATTAATGTGAAAAATTATAAGGGGTTTTTTAAATTTGAGAATTAATTAAATTATATTAAAGTGCTACATCTGAGTAGCTGTCTCTGTGTTGACAATGATATTGTGTCATATCACCTTGAAAACTGGGGGAGTTTGCTTGCCTGGTGTTGCAAATTCTTTATCTGCAGAAGTATTTTCTAGTTAAGTGCCTCTTCCCCTCCATGACAAAAATTTTCTGAATTCATAAGTGCAGAACAGATTTGTCTGAAACATACCATTTTGTACTCCAGTGGTTTTAGTTTATTCTTAATTACACATTAAGCATAACTGTAGTTAAAGGTCAGATATTACCCACATTCAAAAAGATCAACCATTCTATTACACAGAATAAAAGCCACATTTTGTTAGGAAGACGTTACTGGCAGAAATATTTTTTCAACCTACTGTACTGCTTAACCAGTAAGACTTTCTTAGAAAGGGTTTGTCCTGTGAATTATTCATCTGTATCTGAGGTTCCACTGGATATGTTTTAAATGCAGCATTAACTGATTTATCTTCTGTGTTTTACTTTCAGGTCCGTATTTTTACCTATCTGATTGGAAGAGAAGCTGCATTTGCTGATAACCTGAAGTGGATGGCCTGTGCTAACAAAGGTTTGTTAACCTTCTTCTGTGAAATCCTTGTTTTCAAAACCCCTGAGCTGAGCCTTCCTGCACGTCTGACCTTTCTAGATTTATGGTGTGGCTGGCACCTAATCACAGAGGATGGGTTGTTTTCTTTTTCCCAGAAAATGAAAATACTTAATTATCTTGTAACATACAATTTAAAGAGCAAAAAAGCCCAGTTTGAAATTTTCTTCCTTCAGATATATATGCAGTTTTTAAACTATGTGGTCTTAAATTTTTGTTCAGAGAACAAACTAATTTCAAAGCATTTGTTCTCTTCTATCTGTTATTACTCAGAGTGAGTTTGGTTTCTAGGAACATTGGGTACCAGTCCTGTTGAGTTAGGAATGGTATGTAAAACACCAGACATCCTGTCCCTTGAGGAACTGACAGTGTAATTGAAAAAAACTGGTTTATATCCTTTAAGGAAAAGAACATCAAAACATTTAAGATGCTGAGATGCTGCAGTATAAGGATTGACTTGTATGAGCAGGAATGATTCAGGAAAAAAACAGCCCCAAACCCCAATTAATCTTCAGGTTTTCCTTTTTCTTTCCTCTCAGAAAAAAAAAGTTTCTTTTTTCCATTGTGCCACGTTACATTATGATGAATTGCATCAGGTGCTATCCATTTAGTCATTATTTCTTTAACTACTGTTATGTCCAGCTGATGGAAATTACTCAGTTTGAAGTCTTGTCTTAATCAGCTAATATTACACCATAATTTAGTTTAAATAATAGTATAAGAATCCTTTGAAGCATCTTTTTTGAAGACAATTTAATCAACAAAATCTTTTAACTTTTTAGCCCAGCTCCACAGATTCATAAAGATCTAAGTAGAGCAACTCAGAAATTAGGACCAGGCAATGGAGGCTGCCTCAGTAGATCATCTGGTCCACATCTTCCTCATTCCCAGAGGGGAAAAGTGGTCACCTTTGTCATTCTTCAGGACTACTTTGTTCTTTTCAGAGCCATATTGCTTTGAGTCAGTCATACTCATATGAATCAACTAAACAGCTTAATGACTGTTACTTCTATAAATTTATTTCCCTTTCAGTTTAATAGTAACAATACCTGCTCTCTGATAGCTTATAATGTAAAAATCTTCTGCCTCTAATCATTAATTAAATAATTTTTTTCAGCTTTGAAAATCACAATTGGAAACAGCATGTTATGGTCAGACAGTTCAGATTTTGATTTTTCCTTGCAGTTTTCACTTACAGCTTGTCCATTTTATTTCAGTGAAATGAGGATTACAGCACAACAGATGAGGAGTGTAGTAAAGCTGGTCTAAGGACTGGCTGAATAGCAGGACTGCAGTTTACTCCTTGTGTGGGTGGGCCAAAAGATGTTGTTGTCACTGGAGGTGAATGACCCTAAAATCAATTTTCCTTGCAGTGATTTTCCCCTTGGAAGCACAGCATAGATGGAGGCTGTTTGCAGGGTTTCCAGCTGACTGGACTGTGCCCAGCAGCCCTTTCCTTCAAAACAGGTCACAGGGGAAATTCACACCACCTTGCAAAACTTCTTTAGCTTCTAAGTTCTAGTTGTGAAACCTTGAAAAACCCCTCTTTCTGTTACATTTTTCCCTGTAAGTAGGGCGTATCTAGAGGGAGCTTGTTTAATGAAGCAAAACACCAAACCATTTTAAATACATTAAAACATTCAAGATCCCTCAAATCCCTCCAGAGGGGCTTGTGAAATTTGCAGTGATTTACTCTTCTGTGTCATAAGCAAACACATATTAAGGAAAACAAGATTTACTAAGAATCTGACGTGAACAAAGGTGAAAATTTCCTAGTGCTTGTTGTGCACATGCCAGATGTTAGCAGTAACATCTAGAACTTAGAAATGACAGGCACTGCTTTTCCCTCAGCATCACTTCCAGCAGAAAGCCGTAGAGATAAAGCTGGGAGTTAATGCATTACTTGTTAACAAAACAGCTGGATTTTTTCTTTTTTTCAGTAAAATTCACTATTGCAGTAGCATATTGACAGCCTCTGTTTTACTAATTTGTTTTTTTAAACGTTTTGTCCTGGGTCATCGCTGTGGTTGGCATACTATAAAATGGACAAAGGATTGGATTCATCAGTACCAAGGAGCAGAGGCTGAGAAAGGAACATTGAGAAAAATGCTTGGTGTGGGCGAGCTGATCGTGGCTGCAGCTCAGGCAGAGGACAGATCAGCCCTGGGGCAGGTTGTGCCCCAGCTGGAGCAGTTTATAGACCATTGTGTCAGCAGAGGAGAGCTGTGTGCAGGGAGCCCCATCACATCCATTCCCATTATTACGTGACCCAGCCCCTCTGCTGCGGGGCTCCGGGGTGGCAGGCAGCCAGCTCCGAGCCTGGTCACCTGCTCCGGGGGCCTCCTGCGGGGAAAGGGAACCTCCACGGGAGCTCTACAGCTGCACTGAAACAATGAATTCACTCCTTAGCCCGCACCCAGAGGGTTGTTAAATTCTGCTGTTTTATTAGTTGCAAGAGTATTGCATCTCTTCTGCACACTGCCCAGGAAACAAAAAGTACTGCACTCTATGAAGAAATCAGTTGGAGGCATTTTGAGAAGTTATCAGTCTAATGGTGGATATTTTAGAGAACAAGCCAAACATGCAGGGACTGTGTAATGGGGAAAGGCAGCCCACATGCAGAGCATAAGTGTCTGTCTTTTACCACATTATTATACATCTCTCATGCTTGTCATTACCAAATCTTCCCCATTTCCTTCATGAGTTTTTTTCCTGCTGGGGAAGAAGAAAAAGGTAGTGCTGACTGTGAGGGGGCTCTGAGGTGGCATAATTCACACTCCAGGGAACTGAGGAGTGGTGCTGGAATGCAAAAGCTGAAGCATGGTTAGCATGCTGCTGTTACTGCTGTGCTCAAGGACTTCAGGACAAATCTGTGTCTGGTGATTAAACCTGGCTATAGGAGCAGCAAGGGTTTTAACTCCACACGTATTGCTGATCTACAGATCAGAGATGTAAACGTAGCAGTGTAGGAAGGTAATTCTTGTGAGTTACATACAGCTAGAACCACGTGAATTGTCAAAAAACCTAAATTCAAATTAAAAAATAACTAAAAGTATGTTCCATGATGTTGTTCCTAGCTATAATATAGTTACTTTTCATAAAGTGTTCCCATTAGGAGATGGACAAATATTTTCATTTGTTTTTGAAATCTTTATTTCTTTACTAAGTTTACACAAAATTCAGACTTACTGTCTCTTTTAGTCTTAGGAAATTAGGCTAAAACCTGTTTTTCTCTATTGTGCAGTTTAGACATGATTTGCAATACTACAAGGAATGAATCCTTTATCTCTAACACGCTGCCTGGTGATTTCTCTTTAAGTTGTGGTATGGCAACCTTCTCATAAATACTGCAAAGTGAAATACCAAAAAATTGTACCTTATGAAGAATACTTAACAAATAAATGCTCAAATAGGTGTCTCTGCTCACACTGTCTGTACCTGGTCCACAAGGGCCTCTTCTAACATATATAAACCTGTATGGCACAATACTGAAGTATTTCAGATTGGGTTCTGTTTTCTGGTTTTTTTTTTTTGTTTGTTTGTTTGTTTGGTTTTTTTGTTGTTTTTTGGGGGTTTTTTTGGTTTTTGTTGTTGTTGTTGTTGTTGTTGTTTTTTGTTGGTTTTTTTTTTTTTAATAATCTAGCTAAATTTTTTGCTTGAACTTGTGACATAAAAACTTTTCAGGAGACAATCGAAAAAGGTGCTCATTTTACGACAATGCATTCTTTATCTCAGAGGTAATTTATAGGCTATATTGATTAAAGAGTTTTCCAGGCATAGGCATCCAGGGGCTTCTTAGATGAGTCTTTAAGGTTTTGATTTTAGTGAAGTATGATAACAAAAAGAGTTAAATGATTATGATTCTAAAGTGTATGGTTAACAAAGTACTACTTTAATAAAAAAGCCTTTTCTATCACCTTAGATACAATACAAACTTTTTCAATCTCCTCTGACTTTTCAGACATAATAATATCACTTTATATATAAATTATATATATCACAAAATATGCTCATGTATATTAAGTATCTGAGTGCAAGTGTGATTATGTTGCTCACTGGATACTACTCAGAGCCAACAGATCTCTCCAAATGTAATTCTGAAAAGAGCCATATCAAAATTCAGTCATTCTGAAATGCTTTGGTAAAATGTAGGTCCTACCTGTAAAACGAGTGATCCACACAGTTGTGAAGTATTTTGGATCCCTGATTAAAAGTCTTATGAACCACAGTGTGTACATGTACCTGTATTTATACACAATTTATGAGGTTCTCTATGTGAATAGTTGGCCAATAAACATACTTTGACTATGTATTGACATTTTCACCAAATTAAAAGGAACAAATACTGAAGTGTTGCTCATTACTCACACAACAGAGAAACCCATTCTTTGAGGTCCCAAAATTGGAGCAGGCAGCATTTCAGAGTTACATATAAATTGCTTTTTCTCATGAGTCTTCCACTGATTCAAGAAAGAACACTATATTTTGGGATTTTTTAAGCCAAAACCATAGGATTCTGCTTTCTCAAGTACAGGTTCCCTAATTAAACTTATGTCAGTCATTTTACACTGTGGCTGAAACAGATCTTAGAACCTCAAGACAAATATTAGCCCTGTTCAGAAGAAAGAGAAAAACCTCAATACTATGTGTGGTAGTCATTTAACACCCTCACACGATACTGGACTTAATAGAAAAAATAAAATATCAAATAAATAAAGTTACTTAAGCAGAATATTGAATATTGTAAGAGTATGAATACTATACTATAAGTAAGAATGCCATACTAGGAATATTTGAGATCATACTATAATCAAATTAGTGTAAAAACCCACAAACAATGCAGCACTTCTCCTTTTAATTATCAAATTGAAGATATGCATTAGGCTACTATTATGATTTGTTTCATTTTACAGATCTCTGCTGTAAAGTCTGTTCTTTCACTGTGCCTTAATGCACACATAGATAACATTCATGCAGAAACATCCATTTTGTAGTGTTTGAATTATGGCCTGGTGCATTAATTTGGAAAGTTCTAGATTCAAACAGACCACCTTTACTGCCTTGCCAAAATTGGCCCCATCTACAAAAACACAGCTCAGAAGTTTTCTGCAGCTGCTGTGTTTTCTGCTGAAGCTTAATAAAGTTTAATATTGCAGCTCCACAGAAGTTGTGATCTTGTCAAATGATTAAAATTGTAGTGAAGCCTCTTTCATGTTGGTCTTTTCTCATTAACAGAAAGTAAATGAAGGCAAGTGATTCATTTAAATAAGGCTTGATGAAATTTTGGCCTTGAAATTTGTCAGTCCTTCATCACTCTTGCATGATGTGGACTCCAGATGCCAAGTTTGTGATGTATAAAGATACTTGACATCTGAGCACTGAAAAGGGAGTGGTGACAGCTCAAATAGCTGAGGCTTCTGCTGTTCTCAATGCAAGAGATGCTTTAAGGGATTAACAAGGCTGTGATCACCTAACCAAACAATTCTAGTTGTAGTCTACATTTTCTGTGACCTGCCATTTTTGTAAATTACATAATTGCTTTTTTAATTTCAGTCTCATAGTGTAGGGATGAATATTTCAGAGCATATGCAATTACCATTCTGTTACTGGAGTTCTACTCCATCATGTTTCCTGAAACAAAGTGGGTGATATTTAGTTGGACAAAGATAATACCAGTTCTAAATTTTAAAGCAGACAGCATTAAAAGAAGAAAGCCCAAACCATTAAACAAAAAAAAAATCAAAGTCTTCAAATCAAAGTTTAGTACAGACAGTGCAGTGGTTCACAGCAGTGTTGGAAATCCTGTCCTTGAGGGCTGGCCAAAGGTTTCACAGACATCTGTTTTCACCAGTTATTACTGTCTGAGGCTGCTTCTGATGAAACATTCCTCTTCTGTATTTTTAGTTTGGAAATAAGCAAAAAACATGACAGACATAAACCACATTATACTTCTTCTTGAAAACTTCCTCTGTTTGTTGTCTCTGATTTATAACTTGGAATTGTGTGTTTTCCCAGGGTTTTTCACTCAGATCTCCACCTTGGCTGATGTGCAGGAGAACGTTATGGAATATCTCCACGTTCTCAGCCGGCCAAAGGTTATTGACCAGGAGCACGATGTGGTGTGGACTGAAGCATACATTGACAGCACTGTAAGTCTGCATGACACAGCAAAAACACTCTGGTAAAATACTCATTATGAATCTGCTTTCTGCTGCTGGAATGTGTAAGAGCTGGGACTTGATATCTTTACGCTACAAGCGAATAATTCAACATTACTGAACTTTAGCAGATATTTATACATTGTAATTACATAGAGAATACTGAAAAAACCCATAAATTACAGAATAATTTTGATGTTTATGATGTCCAAACCTACCTTTCTTTTATTAATCAAAAATAGGCATTTAACAGATTGATTATATTGAGTAATCATTTTTTCTGTATGTTTTAAAACATGCCAATGAATATGTGGGTATAAACACACACACTGATAAGGATCAATATTTTTCATGTAGAAAAGTGAGTCAATGTCCAGGGGTCAACTGTGATACCTTGGGGAAGAATATTGAGAAGATTCTGCCATTAAAGTGTATTGAATGGGTCATATGTTAAAATAATTGTCATAAATATACAATTTTAGCTTGACATCCCTGTGAAACATTAGAGTTAAAGCACAACTTTCTATTATGCAGTGACTGAGCTCTTGTGATTCTTCTGTAGCATGTGTGGTAAATCATCAGATTTGCAGGTAAAGGTTGTTCATTTCCATGGACTAGTCTGAAATAGAGTTTTATCTATTTTCTTTTTCTTCTTATATTTTCGTTGTTCTGATTAAAATATTTTGGTTAGTTTATTATCCACAGAACAAGAATTTGTACAAATGTCTGCCTTTTACTACAGGAGATGCCAAGTACTCAATATAATGTAAGGAAGATCACAAATTACTCATGCAACAGATGTTTCTTTCTTTCTGTTTTAAATTTTTACTTGATTTACTTGATAAGGTGGGAGGATCTCACCAGCTTCACTCTAGTATTTGATGGGGTTTTTTTTGTTTTGAGTCTCTGTTGCTTCTAGATGGTTCAGTCAAATCTATACAAAACCACACTGAGAATAGAGCTTTTATTTCATTTTCACAATTGTTTAGGTCTTTTCTAGTCTTCATTTGTGGCCATGGGTAATGTAAAATAAATACTCTTAACTGCAGTTATAAAAGAGAAACAAAAAGTTAATTGCTTTAGAAGGAATTAAGTTATCTGTGTTTCCTTTTTAAAAATAACCTATTAATCCAGTCTCCCTTTGTTCTCTTTCTTTTATTGAACCATAAGATGAACAGAAAATATGTGTTATTACTGTGCCTTCAGGGCATCCCACAAAATGGGGAGATGGCCAGGAGAATCCTGTTCTCATTCACTTTTTTTTAAACACTTGAAGTAATCAGTGTGTGAATGTTGAAGGGAGTTTGTGTATTTGCTAGAGAGAGTAGCAGACAGACACTCAGGTAAGTGGTGTCCTGGTGCAACTCTCTTTCTTTGCCTATGAATCGTTCATTAAAAGCATTGCAAACAAAATCTTCCTCCTTTCTCAATACCAAGTCATCCCCTCTACCCTCTACCAACAAAGTACAAATTACTGTTTCAGAGTTAATTTGACACTTTACTCTTACTTTTGCCTGTAAATCTGTATTTCCTCAATCTTTCCAGGGAGAAAAATACTCACAAAAATTAGTAGAACTTTCAGTGATTCTCCTGTAGGTTATGGAAAAGCTAAGGGAAATTAACAACTTAATGTTGTGTGAAGTACTAATTGAATGCAGCCGGGGTGAGTAAATGCAAGTGAGTTTAAGAACACTAGAGGGAGTGTAGAGAGGGAATCCTGAGAGAACCGGAAAATCAAAGGCAATGGAGCTGTTACAGTCTTGAATAACAGAACTGCTTAAATCCAAACAATAGGTCTTTTGATGGGGTCAAAACACTTCCAGGTTTTTCTCTTTATCTTCTCTTGTTTTCCTACTCTCTTGACTAAACTAATCAATATCACTGTGAACACACACAAATATATATATACACACATGTGCATTCATGTATGTGCATGCACACATATATTTTAAGTGTATGAAAACTCCATTCAGGACCCCGATGGGTTGGATCCTATAAGAAAAGATTGAAAGATAAAATAGCAAGGTCTGCTTAGTTGAAAACTACCTTTTTCCTCCCTCCTCCATCATTCTTCCCACAACGCCCCCAATCCCAAAACAAAAAACCAAAACAAACAGAACCCAAATAAACAAACAAAAACAAAAACAAAAAAACCCACATAAGAAAAGGAAGAGGATAAATTACAGTAGTCACATACAAAACATGAAAATAGGAATGAAGGGAACTTTTTACCAAACCAGGCTTGCTTCTGCCCCAGCTAAAGCTGCTATTTTTAGACACAGGTTCCCTGACCATCTCTAGTGCTTTGAGATTGGAAGTGCTGTTAAAATAATCCTCTCCATCCCATAACTTGTTGGTTTTCACAGACAGTTTGTGTGGCTGCTGCTTGGACCTTTCGTGTTAGAAATATTAGTGTATTTACAGATGGCTTAAATGTTCTTATTACCCGGCAGTGTCTGAACAGCCAGGGTTAGCTTCCCAGGGCTACATTTACATGGTTGCACTCAGTCACTGTGCCCTAGCAGCATGGAATATTCTTCCCTGTTCCCTTCTCACCAAACAGCAGAGCTAATTGGCCAGCTGTGCTGCTTCTGAGCAAGCAACATTAGGCTGGAACATTCCAGGACCAGACAGAAAGAAGATGGACAATAATAATCTTAGAGTACAAGGTATTTCCCCTGTCACTCCAGGCTGTTCTCATCCAGAATTTGTGCAGTACAAAGTCATCTGTCAAAGCCAGAAGTTAGTTCATTTGTTTGAAACCATTTAGGAATATTCCCAGAAGAATTTTGCTACTAAACAAAGCATCCAATTCCTGTGTCTGCTCACCTTTTCTGTAAGAGGATGTCTGCAAAATGTTCATACAGCTGCCTCTTCAACATGGCTTTGGCACTCCTGAGGAGCTTCACATACTATTAGAAAAAATATGGCTTTTATAGAAGTGGCAATCTCTAGCAAGATGTCATACGCAGAAAGCAGGACATGGAACAACCTTTATGTGTGTCAGGGTTGTGTCCTTTGGCACTGTCAGGGTTGATAGTTGATGTAAAGCCACTGAGACAAGGCCTTTCTGGTGACTTTGCTTCCCTTTTTCCTCTCCCTAGACTTTTTTCTCTCCCCAGTGTTTCCTGTCTTTCTGAAGAGGTAACCAGTCAGCTTCTACGGTCATTCTTAGTTACCCTTCATCAGAAAATTATTTGTGTTTACTTCCTTTAAGCCCAAGATTTCATGTTGGAAAGGTGTTTATCACTGTGTAAAGCCTCATTTCTTTCAAAACCAGGACTTTTAACATAGGAGTGATGCAATTTTAAGATGTGTTTCTGGCTCTTGGAGAAACAACAGATTTCTGAAAAAAATTAAATTCAGGTCTGTGAGGAATAGAACTGGTTGTACTTGGTTTTGGTACTCACTTGGGAAACAGTCTTTAGAGGATTATCTTGGGCTAATTCTAAAGTAAGCTTCAAAATTGTTGGGAATGCTAGTCCTGTAATAGCCCAGTAGTTTAAGTGCTGCCAATACCTTCGGGCTAAAATGGTGGAATTGAAGTATGTAATATGTACCAGCCAGCCTCCTGTCCCCTGATTCAGAGTTCTGTGATTCCAAATTCCACACCTTTCCTTAGACTTGTTCTCTTTTCCATTTGTACTTCTCTACTCAGTAGTTTGATACACAGTACAAGTGGGTGAGCTGTGTTGGATCTGTGGAATTCTGTGAGAAAGGGTGTTTGGGCTGTCAAGAGTGAGGGGTCAAGTGGAAAAGTCTTAATTGTGGAATTTAATAGGAGAAGAAATTGTCTTGCTGCCTGTACAGCCCAGAAATGCTGTAGGAAATACCTCCAAAGATTGCAGATGGGGTAGGTGGGCCCTAGACAGTGAGATCTGGACATCACTCCTACAGAACAGTCTCAGTGTAACTTTTCTGCTCAAAAGTGGATGACATTTGGATCTGCTATCAGACTTTCAACATTGCTAAGGCCCACAAGCATATAAGGGTTCTGAAAATAGAATAATCTTAATGAATGCTTAAAAAAGGAGATTTCTAAGTGATAGCTTTCAACTGTAAGCAGAAAAGAATTCCAAAACTCTCACAGTATTTCAGGGAAGCAAGAGTTTTAAAGAAGTCAACAACTTTTCAGCATGCATCTTAGTGAGTCAATAAAAGTGAGTTGTTTGGAAGAAAAAAGGAATATGGGCTGGGTATCAGAATATTCAAGTTTAGCAATACATAGGGGTCAACTCTTGGTATGGTTGATAGACCACAGAATCCCTTAACTCATTCTTATGGTCACATTTGGAATGTGATGAAATGTGACCTTTCTTTCCTGCAGGAAATAAAAAAAGGACTGGTCTGGCCCCTGAGTTCCCACTGTTTAAAATCTTGTGATTGAGAATTTGTTTATTGGGGTGTCAAACTGGACTTGCTTGGACCTTTGTTAACTCTTCCTGGTGGCATTTGTTCCTCACAGTGTACCTGAATATATCCTCTGGGTCTAATGTACTGTTGAGTTCATCTCCAGGCTGTTGGTCTCCAGCTGTGAGCAGATTCAGGCAAACATTACCACATTGTCTCTGTTCAGTTTCCAATCTGAGGAGTTCATTGCTTAAAAATGGCAAATTATTGTTTTACTGAGTATTTTGAGATGATGTCTGATGCTCCAGAATTTAAGAGTTCATTTAAAACAGCAGTGTTCTGAGTCATTACAGGTCATGGCTCATCATAATATGAATGGTGAGTGCTTTTGCTCTTGGTAATTTCCTTCCGTGTTGATTCTTCATTTGCATTATCTGCACATTATCACAGACATACATTCCCTTATGGCTTTTAGTTCAATTCTAGTTCAGCTCTACAGTTGCTGTTATGTATATGTGCATTTGTAAATATAAATATATTTTCCTCATTTTTTTCTTTTTTTTGTAAGGAAGTAATACTTTAAAGTTTTTCCTGATCAAGAGACGGATGCTGTCCTGGAAAGGCAACCAAGAACCTTATTTCTCCGTATGGGCAATAAATTGAGATAGCTCCACTGAAGTAAAGCCTTTAGTAACTATTTCTAAAATGGTTATGATGGGTGTTACAATTACATTATTACTTATGTGGCAAAAATAAATTCAGTTTATTCTTCTTCATCCTTAAAAAAAATCAAGTCCTAGGTAGACATACTTTTTACCCTGATCCAAGTTGTTTGCAGAAATGCACAGCAATTATAGGAATCATGCCTCTTAACTTTCACATCAGAATCCAAATGTTTTGTGTGTGAAAATTTAAATTCTAGGATACAGTTCTTCTGACAGAGGAGAATTATGAACCAGTTCCAGAAAGCATATATAGATACATACACACACACATGTATGTATATGGACAGAGTTATAGGGGAAGGTCCTCCAGACTGAAAGCTGTTACACTAGGCATATTTTTCTATTCAGGGCTTTCTAGTGAGGTATAAAATGCTGTTTAGTGCTCATTCACACAGTTTTCTTTGTGTTCAATGCACAGAAGAGCTTTTATGAAGTAACAAAAATAAAATAGTAGTCCATTTCCACTAGCTTCTATTCCCAGAGATATCTTTGAATAGTCTTGGGGGAATGAGTTAATTGTGCTATTGTAATAAGTAGGTATATTTTGCATTTCTATAACAGTGAAAGTTCCCTGGGCTTCTATTTCAAAAAAGTAACTTCTAGATTGCAGTACTGGTAGGCATTAAAATAAATCAGTGTATTTAAATAAATCAGTCCAGAATGTTGTCATACATCTAAAGTAAGTAAATATTGGTAATCACTGCAGAACTGAATGTCAGCAAGTGTCAATCAGCAGCTGAGATAAGAAAATTTACACACAGTATTTTTTTTTTAAATACACCAGCTAGAAATCTGTGTTGCTTTTTTTCCAGTCCCACTTTAGATTTGGTTACATGCTCTAACCTTCCCTTTGTGGCCAGCATCTCTTAATCTCTAAGAATTTACAACTCTTTATCAGAGAATGTGATCACCTCCAAGTGCCTCTGAGGTTCCCATGGGAATTTCCTTTTCTTGCTGTGACATTTGAGTGAATTGGGTTAGGGAACAAAAATCCCATGCAGGGATATCAGGCCTTCCATCAGGTAGGCTTGTTCATGAAATTAGGTTCTTCAAGCTCTGCTTCGTCTCCTACAGATCTCAGTGGTCATTTGAAGGTTCTGATATGGGAGAAAAGTAGAAAGTAGCCCAGGAAATGCCTTCATATCAGCACTTCAATTTGGATTAATTTTCCTGGAAATGTACAACAGTTCTGACCATTTCACCTTGAAGCTTCCATGGGAGCACAACTGCAGTTCTAAGCTGCAGCAGTGACAGTGTGATGTGTCTGCACTGGGACCTCATAGATCTGGGGCAGTGCTTGAGCCACTGACAGTGCTGATCAATGCAGCTACTGGTGCTCACATTTAAAAACCTGTAAAAACAGGTTATGCACACATTTACAGGGAGGTGCAGTATCCCTTTATGCTGATGATTAGTGTATTGTCTGTGGAAATCTCCATTGACAGTCTCATAAAAAAGAAAGCCTTTGAGCCAAGGCTTTTATGAGTTCTGTGGCCCAGAATTTTCAGTTGCTATAATTAAGTACTCTTGTTTTCTTCCAAACAGCTCTAATCTGTTTGTTTTATTGCTGGCTCTAGAATAAATGAATTATCATGAAACACATGAGCTGTTTCAAATTCAGTAAGGTCTGTGTCAACTGTCAAAACATAATGAGTTCTGGAAATAGTCAATGAATGAACCTCTGAACTGACTAGAATTCATGCGCTCCCATTGACTTTCAGATGCAGCCCAAAACAACAATGGATGTTGTTCTTTTATGTTAGAAAACAATCATCTGATTTACTCCTGCTCAGCAGTAGGGTGCTCATCAATGCAGGGAATGTTGTGCCATTTATATTTGTGCTTAGATCCCACATTCACACACCAAGACAAGAGTTCGGGTGTAGTGTGTCCCAATAAAACAAACTGAGATGCCTGAAATCAAAACTAGGCCATGCACAGGAAAATAAACCCATAAGGATCTAGTGGGGATATGGACCCTTAAAATAAGAATGATTATTCCATGGAAACAGAGTACATGCAAATAAGGCTTCATCACAGAGAGCACCTATGCACACATTATGTACTCAGTAATGTGTATCTTTCAGCTTTTTGAAGCAAACTGCTTCTTTTGATAAATTACATGTTTGTTTTCCTCCACTGCTTAATGCTGGAACTTACATTATTAGGGCAATTTCCAGTGATTGCATTAAGCAAAGAATATTACTACAAAGAACTAATTGCTAGTTGTCAAAGTCACAGAAAAACTGTTCTAAGGAAATAGCAATACTTAGTTTAATGAATTAGTACTTTTCATGTGTATTGCTCTACATGGTATTTACACTGTAAAATGCTATAAGTGATACATCAAAAAGATGTTTAAAATATCAAAACCAAAACCAAAAGTCCTACACTTAAAGAGGAACATAAAATTTCCTGCTGGGGATGTGGAACATGGAATGCCATCTGTATTACATGGCACTGGGAAAACTGATTATGTTTGGACCTCTATTACATAGCAGATGGGTTCATTAAATTTAATAGCCTCCAGAGCCTTTAGAAACAGTGTTAAAAACATGTGGAACATGCTGAGACACTTCACTTCTCGCCCCACAGTCATTATAACTCTGGCACAGACTATAAATATTACACTACTTTATTTCCATTGAATCGGATTACTATTATAATTATTTTTCATAGGGTACATTTACATGAGAAATGCAGAATGCAAATTGTTCTTCTTCAGACTTAGAGATATGCAGTTGATGTCTTTAAATGCATTTTACAGTTCTTTACTTGGAGGCTTTTATATAGAACTTATTTTTATCTTCCTGCGACATCAGCAAGAAGCCATAATGCCACAGCAAAGCTGGGTCTTAAGCAGCTCTGCTCCCAGTGTGGTGCAAATAAGACAAGCATTATGTTAAACCATGGAAGGGAAATCACAGGAGTGTTACATCTTGGCTTTTAGCTATATATTGCCAAAAATAATTCTTTTCTAGTATTTTCTTATTTTATATGATGAGGTAACTTCAGTTTGACCTTGGTCTCTGATCATCTTTTATCACTGGATGAAAGAGATTAAATATCTAATTTTGAATCAGATTAGTTCCTACAGAAATATTGCTTTAAACAAAGCAAAGTGTCATGTATTTTTGAAATATTCTCAGTATTTGATAGATAAAGGGTTCTTTTGCTATTTATTTTTTTATTTTAAATAATACTTCCCATGAGAACAAGTAAGTTTTACCATCTTTAAGTGCTTTGACACCTGTTTAACCTTCTTCCACATCTTTATTTACTACATGTTCTGACATTTAAACTAAATTACGGTGGAAGAAATTGTCATCCTTGATCATAATTCTTTTAAAAAATAACAGTTTCCCAATAACCATATTGGTTTGTTCTTGTTCAGTATAATTATCTTCTCTTTCCACTCTTTTCCTGCAGAATGATGTGACTATCCACACTTCTACTGTTTTCCTAAAGACACTCTTGGTTTTGGGTTGTACTGATAGTTTTAATGTGGATTTTTTTCCTTCTTCATATCACTGACTTCAACTCCAATTTTGCCACTGTAATATTATTATCATGACCTGCCAATTTTAATAAATCACCACAGTCCTACCACAGTAGATGATGGATGATGACAGGATTAAATAACGATTTCTTTCTCATATAATTTATATTTAATGTAATAGGTAAGAATCACCAGTTGCTCAGAAAGGGCAGAGAATAAAAGGACATAGTAGGACAAGTTAGGTCAATGCAATTATTGATTACTGGTCTTTCAAACAGTAGTCTCCACTTCTACAGATTTCCCACACCAGTGTCTGGGTCTCAAGAATCACGGAGTTCTTGCTAGTGTTTGGTTAAACTTGATTTCATGGAATTCTGTTAGGAACATTTTTTTTCCTAATATCCAATCTAAACCTCCCTTTGTGAAACTTGAGGTTGCTTCCTCTTTTCCTGTCACTTGTTACACCTGGGAGAAGAGACTGACCTGACAACACCCCACGGCCCCCCCCCCCCTCATCTGGCTACAATCTCCTTTCAGATGTTGTAGAGCCATAAGGTCCCCCCTGAGCCTCCTTTTCTCCAGGCTAAACACCTCCAGCTACTCCCAAGGAGACTTGTGCTCTAGCCCCTTCCTCAGCTCCATTGCCCTTCTCTGGACACACTCCAGCATCTCAATGTCTTTTGTGTAGTCAGGGGCTCAAAACTGAACCCAGAGTTTGAGCTGCAGCCTCAACAGTGCCCAGTACAGGGGGACAATCACTGCCCTGGTCCTGCTGGCCACACTATTGCTAATACAGCCAGCATGCTACAGGCCTTGGCTACCTGGGCTCAGCTCCACCTGCTTTTGACTTACACCCCAATGTCCTTTTCCACCAGGCAGTTTTCTACCCCTTCTGCCCCAGGCCTGGAGTGCTGTGTGGGGTTTTTGTGACCCAACTGCAGGACTCCATCACTTTACCTTGTTGAACCTCACACCACTGGCCTTGGCCCATTGATCCGGGCTGTCCAGATGCCTCTGCAGAGCCCTCCTACCCTCCAGCAGATCATCACTCCCACCTAACTCAGAGTCATCTGCAAATTTACTGAAGGTGCCCTTGATCCCCACACCCAGACCATTGATAAAGATATTAAAAAAGACTGGCCCTAGTACTGATCCCAGGGGAACAGCACTGGTGACCAGTTGCCAGCTGGATCTAACTCCATTTCCCACCATTCTCTGGGCCAGTCATCCAACCAGTTTTTCACCCAGCAGACAGTACACTTGTCCAAGCCATGAGCAGCTAGCTCCTCCAGGAAAATGCTGTGGGGAGCAGTGTCAAAAGTTTTCCCTCACTGACCCTTGCTCTAGAGAGGTGTAATGTTTTGTAACTTGCAGTCAACTGGGTCCTCCCTGGTTAGCCAGAACTGCTGATAAATAATTAAAGCTGGCTTCTGAGATGAAAACTGATAGAATGTATCTGAATAAAAATCCCTAAAATTACAGATGTCAGTAGGTTTCACCTGCTGGATGTTCTCCCACCAGTTTCTATGTACAAATTACAAAGAATTCTCTGCTGTTGAATTTGATTAACAGGGTTTATTCATGCCAAAGGGGTATTGGTCCTGTTTCCAGACACCTGCACACTAGAGATAGAGCAGCTTGGGACCATTTCCAGCTGGGATCTGCCAATGACTTACAGTGCCTTTGACTACGAGGACAGAAAATGCTTTACATTTCCACCTTGTTTCACAGGGGATTTTCTGGTTTTGTTGTGACACAGAAATAAGATCAAAAGATGTCAAGTCACTAACTAGAGAAAGAATTTGTTTCTACATCCCTACATGCTATGGTGAATCTGGCATTTAGGAGGACAGGTCTATCCTAGTGGAAATTACTGAAAGACAATCACAACTGATAACTGCCCATCTTTTACTTTACTGCCTCTACTCTGAGTGAAATTGAGTTAATTATAAGGAAATTGTAGGTATTTTGTCAGATGTATTACCTTTTTCTGTCATGTTTTTTTCTTTAGTTTTCACAAAACAGATTTTTTAGGGTAAATGATAATGCAGGAAAGCAATGAATTTAGTATAAGGTACTAAATCCCATTCTTTGATCTCATATTTATCATTCCTTGACTTTCTGGAAGAAAGAGGGCAGTGAAGATGAAATGTAATTTATCTGCACTGCTGGAGTAAAAACCTGCAATAATAAGAAAGGCTTATTAAATTATTGGTACTATTTGAGATTTGCTGCAGTGGCAGAATTCAGCGCAAAAAAGGAGAACAGTGAATAAAAGGAAATAATTTTCTCTTTTGTCTATTGTTCTGCAGATATGGAAGTCTTTAGATATTTATAGCTTTTCTTTTTGTATAATCAGAAGCCTTCCCATACAACTCAGTCATACGCACATAAGCATAAATGTTGAAGTTCATGTTCTTCACAGACATTATGACTCATATTTTCTTTGAAGTTAGTAATTTGCAGTGAAATTATTCAGAAATATACTGTATTCTACAAGAAATAACAGGATGTTTCTTACTGATGTTCTTGCTGCTTGACAACAAGGCGTTTGGCCTTAGTCCACAAGGTCCACTGTATTTTGCCAGATCAGATCTTTCCAAGCAGCATTTCCATGAAAGTTTAGTTTAAAGATGATCTATCCAGTTGGTAAATGATCCTCAGCAACATCAGGAGACAGTTTAGAACTCATAAGTATTTTCTCTGGAATTTATAACAGCCATTTCACCTGCCCTGATGTCAGTTTTTGCGGGTAGGAAAATATAGTCACCCTAAATATTAGTTTACATTTGCTAATTCTGGGAAAATAATTCAAAAGTGCAAGGGCTCTCTAGTAAGAGTTGCCACAAGCACTCTACGGGGCCATTGCATTTAAGCACTTCTTTTACAATATAGGATTTGTCTTTTTTTTACACTACCTTTTATTTAGTGGCACATAAATACTACAACAGCATACACATTGGCAAGTATAAACTAATACCAAAACCCAGCAGAAATTACAGAGCTTTCTAATATATTTTTGTTGTTGCAGCCAATGAACTCTGAGTGATAATAAAGGCCTCAGATTTCTGTGTTGACAAGGTTATTCCATAAAACTGTTTAAAATAGTAAAAGTAAACTACCTAAGCCAGATATATGCTTTTATTCCATGTGGGTTACATTTATTGATTATTATTCTTCCTTATTTCACTCTCTAGTAAATAGTAGTATCTCTCTTACGCACCTTGAGTTATGCTGATGTAAACCAGAACATGTATTCATTGTGTCAGTTAAAATAAGGAAAAAAAAAATCTTATTTTAAGGTTCTTGGGTTATACTTCTGTTGACTGAGGGAACATTCTAACACTTTGTATGTTAAGGCCTTAAAACCTCAGAAAATTGAGTTACAGTGAACAACAAATTATATTTGTAGGAAAAATAAGTTTAACTTTCCTCGCCTCCTTCATCTTTTCCTTTTTGTGTTATAATTTAGTTTAAAAAAATGGAGATAGTGAAATCTGATTCTGCAATAATCAGGGGATTTATGTTCATGATTTTTTTGCCATGTACAACAAGATGATGGTATTTATCCCATTCTAGGTTCTAGTATGTCTAAAAATTACCTCAGTGTCTGCAAACAGTTCTAGCTTTGAGACAGCTGGAAGAATTTTGAGACATTTTCTTGTGAGTTCTTGTAGTGAAGGAGGGGGAAGTTTTCCTTGACCTGCAGGATAATGCAGTAAAGGAGAAGGTGATGGGTAGCTTTGCCTTAGCACAAAACGTTTCCTTTTTCTAAAAAGAAAAACTGAATATTTGAATATAACTTAGATTCTAAGATAACTTAGAAATGCTCTCAGATTTGTGACCTTCTAATAAATCACAGCCTTCGTTATTGGCCATGAGGTTACATGGGCCTTTGGGAAGCTCTGAACTTTCAAGATGTGCAGAGTACCAACAAAAAGCTTCTTCCAAAATAAAACAGCAAGAGAATTGTAGCTCTTTCTGCAGAGTGAGTGAACCTTTATAAAACCTGATTAATTCATCCTGTACTATGAAGAGTCCATAAAATTCTCCGTGGCTGTTTCAATAAAGTGCAGCTATAAAATCTCAATGTGAAACTAGAATGGGGAGATGCATTAGCTATGTGCTTATTAGAAGGGTATGAAGACAGAATCTGGTCCTCAAAGCAGAGCTACTGAACAGGATGCAGCACTGATGATGCCATTTGTTATTTATGATGGCAGCATTAACCATGTCTGTAATACCAACCTCCCCACAAGATGATAGAGAAATTTTATAGAAAAAAAATCTATTTTTAGATTAGGAGCTTATCCAACTAAGAGATTTCACAACATTAAATGATGGAGTGTTTTCTATGTTTTTTTTTTTTTTTTAATTCTTTATCATATAGTTTAAAAATAATGCTTTAAACAGTTAGAGACTTAAACCTGCCTTCTGATCTTGTACATCTCTGTTAGCTAATAAAATCATTTGTTTTGCTTAGGCATGTGAACCTGAAACCACATGGTATTCACATTGCTGTTAGAGTGTAATATTCTAGCATAATGTTAATTTATTTCCCAAACACAAACCAAGCATTTGATTCTCAAATTTGCATTAAAAACTTGGACAAAATTTTTATGGAGATTTGTTGCCATTTCTGGGAGTATCCCTCTGCCTGACAAAGCAGAACAGCACTTTTAAACATCTACCTGAGCTCAGTGCCTGGGCTTCATGTAGTATTTTTATGCATTGTTTTTGCACATTTATTCCTTCTTTTTCTTTATGCTTCATCTGAAATTTTTCAGATGTGTCTTGAGATGGACTCATCCATGTTTAATTTGCCTTTCAGAGGTAAATTGATAAATGAGAGAAAAGATGATTGTCTTTGAAAGGGAGTGAAGCTTTTTGAAAGGTTTGAAGCTCCTCTTTTAATTGTTGTGCATAAGCTGCCTTTCCTGCTGGTTTCTGCTGCCCTTGATCTATTATCATATATATCAAGGTTTTCTGTGGGTTTGTTCTTCTCCGCAAATGAAATGATCCCAATACTTTTGTGCAGCCTTTCTTCCTTTGGAATCGTCTCTTGTTGTTTATCAGCTCAAATGATCTTGTGAGCGTGCGGTGTCTGTCTTGTTCTGCCCTCCGGCCCCTGCTCCTCACAGAGCAGTTCTGGGCCATTGCTTACTGACATTGCCTTCCAGGTGTTTTGTGCCAGCTGAATACAAAATCCTTACAAAATTTCTGTTCACTCAGAAGCGATTAATGGGGGAGAAAAAATACACAAGAAAATACAATAATTATTCTGAATGTATTTGTTAGGCTGCTAACCAGATTGTTTCCTCTAAAAATGTCCAATATTTTAATTCTAAAAGATAATTGGTTCCAGCACTTAGAACCTTGTACTGGTTCCAGTCTTTGCATCAAAATTCTAGAATCAAGAATTTACTTTCAAAATATTTTTGGAAGGACTTATCTTGAAGCAAGTAAAAGAAAAAGTCCCATTAATTACAACATCCCCTCCTCCAAACCCAACTCCATTTTCCTTCACTTTGATATTCCTAGAATCATTTGCAGCACAGATTAATTTCTAACAAGATTAATTTAGTCCTCAAGTTAGGAAAAGCAGATAGATTAATCGCATACACAGTCTTATTGATGAAATTCTCAGTGACGGCTTTTTCTCTATGTCTGTTATTTCTGGTCATGTTCTTGTATGCTAAATTTCAGACATTTGAAATCTATCAGTTATTTTTCTATTTTTCCCCATGTGTTGTGTGCTAAACATTTCACAGTAGTTATGTAGGTGTCTTGTTTTGTCCTGGTATTAGCTAAAGCTTTTTTTTTCTCAGTTACAAGTTCATGGATTTCATCGTAAAGTAAAAAAAATAAAACAACCCACCAAACCCCCCCAAAACAAAAACAACTCTCCCCAAACAAACAAACACACACACACACAAAACCCCAACAAAAAAACAAACCCCCAAACAACTGCCACAATAAGAAGCTTAAATGAAGACAATGGAAAGCAAAATCACCTTGAATAAAATGTTGTAAATAAGTCCTGTCAGTCCTCTGATGCAGTTTTTTTACAGAATACAAATATTTTTATTCTTAACCCTGAATCCTTGACACAAAATTATATGTGAACTTTTCAATGGCTTAGTTTTGTCTTCATACCTGTAAATACCTCTTCATACCTGCAGTGTGCCTTGCAAAATAAGAAAATTTTTGCTTCTACCAGGAACTACTTGACATAAGTAACTTCTTGTCTGTGTCTTCATTGCACCTTTTGTGGTCATAGTTCAAAGTGCTGAGAACTTGAAATGATGCTGTTTGCAGGTAAATGTCAGCAAAAGACTCTTCTTTATTACATGCAAGATCCATGAGGTAAAACTGCCTGGTATGAGATGTGCTTAATTCCGACTGTCAAAGTTAAGTCAAACAAACCTTCTGCCATGGCAGAAACCTTCATTCCTGTGAGGCTGTGGACTCCACTGCAGCAAAGGAGAAATGGTCTTGGGTTTCTTGAAGCCCTAAAAGGCACAGATTGTTTGTGACAGTAGGGGAGAGGGACAGAGAGCAATGGAATAGAAAATGAGCCTGGATATACCTTGCACTGCTGCTGGCTGAGCAGTGCTCTGGACGCACGGAAGAAATGGTATTACTGTGTGAAAAAAGCATGGAGAAAAATCAATGGTTTGGGATAATTCAACTATACGTGTTCTTATAGCCATTCCCTTCTTAGGCTGTGTTGGATGATTGCAAAACAGACTACAGAGCAACATATCTCCTCTAGATGTACAATCCCAATTAATACAATCACAGGAATATGGAAGAAATCACAAACACAATTAGTAAGTCTGATTTTTAGAAGACATTCTGGCTTGCTTTACACATTCATTAGATCAAACACACTTTCATCTATCTTCAGAAAGGAATTATCTTTAGATGTTGGTCTTACATTGATATAGAGCAAGTAAGATTTAATACAGTGCAAGATCAAAACCCCACTAAATTCATTGCAGGATACTCATTGACTCTAGTAGTTATTGTGTGAGGCTCTTGCTTGGGCTGGCTTTGAGGGTTGATTTTACTGTGAGAGAAAGAGGATGTGTGATTGGCTCCTAAGAGGATTTATGATCAAGAAATGATTTTTTTTTCTAGGAGGACTGTCAAAAAACCTGCCCTTTTTGCAAATTTGGAAGAGCATTTATGTGAGATGAACAAATTAACAAGTGTGTGTATAGGCACCTATCTTCTGAGGTTGATTTTTTTCCTTCCTTTTCTTCCTCCCTTTCCTTTCTTGTAAGAGATAAAAAGACTAAAATTTTAATGTAAATTGTATCCCTTAGTATCACTGATGTGTATCTTACTACCATTAGTTTTGTTTGGAGTTATCTATATTTAGAAAATTATTTCAATTCCATGAGTGAATATTTGTACAGGATTTAATTAGGAAGGATATAGCTACTATAGCAGACAAGAAAATAGTTGTATCAATAATTTCTATAGGGAAATATAAATATAGTAATGTTTATACAGAATATATGTTTGCATATATAAGAAGAATTAACTATGGATAAATATTTCATGCTTAGGAGTATTTAGTTATTGATGTAAAGATGAAAATAAGACTTGCTCCCTTTACACACACAAGCACGAGGCCAAAATTTTGGTCATGGTGTGTGGAATGCTCATGGAGTGTCTGGTTCTGCTACTTTGATTTGTAGTCATGTGGCTTACCCATACAATTAGCAGAATTATTTTTTAAAAAGTTATTACTAAAGTTCCTAACCAAACTTCATGTTTAAAGTAACCACTTTGTTTAAGTATAATCTTTCCTGTAAATATTTTGCATTCATTAAAAAGAGAGAACAGTTAGTGTATACAAATAAAAGAATCACAGGCACAGACTCACAGAATATATGAGTATGGATTTCTTTTAATTTCCACATGAAGCTCAGAAAGAAACTGCAGACAGATATGAATTAACTGTTTTAAAAGTTGAAAATATTTAGATCCTTTTTTGTGCTGTTCTCATTTTAAAAACAAGACTACTAGACTTATTTAGGAATTCTTCAGTTATTTGCATTAATAAGCAGTAATGTATTTTAGAATATGTATCAAATATTCACAAAGTGGAGCCATTTTGTTAAAAAGTTCTTATGTGTATGTAATTTTTTATTTTGCTATTTCTTAATTCCAATCCAATGCCTTTACAGCTCCTGTGTGTTCTTTTTCATAGTTCACAGGAGGTAAATTCTTTCCTTTCTGTCATCTATAGGAATTCTTAAAGAGAGAATTAGAATTGTAGTTTTCATCTATGTTTTATGACTCTCTTCTCCATAGCAACATTTAATTTTCCTCTGATGGGTGTACTTTGCATGCAGAGCACAATCTATCCTTGACTAAAATGCTGTAGTTACTGAGAAATATGTAGTTGCACAGTAAAACAATTATGTGAACAATGAAGGATTTGGTGTTAAATCCCTTGAAAAATCAAGTGCATTTCCTTAGAGATGTTGGCCTAGTAAGCTGCAGGTTAATGTCACTCTTTTAATATTTATACTGAAATCTTAATGTCAGGACCATCCTAGTAGGAGGCTAAATTTTATTTCTTCCTCACTGTGTGCTTATAATTTTCTATGAAGCCTGTAGTACTTAGATGGGAGGAATAAGTGCATAGATTGCAAAAGAAAAATTGTCAAAATAATAATATTTAAATGCTGTAACTTACAGAAACTGTGTAAGTAGATTTTAAAGCAGAAAATTTACATTTTCTGCTCAAAACTGAGAAACGGAATATTCTTTTTACTCTTTCCCAAGTTTTTGAAGTTTATGGGAAGAGCTGAGGAAACCTGCTAGAAATATATGAAATGCTTTTCATTTTCTCCATTTGCCACAGCACTTCATATCTTTCCTGAAAATGTATTTTTGAAAAGTAAAAGTTCTAAGCTATACATCCCATGTCAAGTAAAGAGTCAGTATGTGACACAGATGGGATGAACACGAACATTAAAAACACCCTAAATTTAGCAATGCATTAAGGTTAAATTTAGTGCAGCTCAGAAAGTATTTATAGAAATGTCTGTACTGTCAAAACCATATCCAGACTTGCTGATTATTTACTGGCATGTTTGCAGTTGTTTTCTGTTCATTTGTATTGTATCTGATTGTGGAACAATCAAGTCTGTGGGGCTGTTTTTCTGTGACTGGTGACTTTAAAAGCTTGGTGGGAGAAGAGGACTGTGGAAATGAGGTCAGTGAATGTAAAATAAGAGATTTTTGTTATTTTTTAGATGTTTTAACATCAGTAAATTGTAAATGCTTTATATAACAGTAATTCCATGAAATCATTAGAAAAACAGAAAATGGAAAGTTAACATTATAATGATATATGTTATTTTTGGTTCATTATTAATAGAAGCCATGGTTTTTGATATAGTAAGAAACTACTGAGTATCATTTACTCTCGCAGAAGATTTTTTTTTGTTATTCTTCAAAAAACGTGAGGTTGGATTCTGATCCAGCAAAACAATAAGTCTATAATTCTACTTTGTTTTCCTTTAAAACTTCCAGACTTGGTTTCTTGGAAATTTAGGACATGCAGCTACATAATGTTTTGAATAAATTGTTGAAACAGCTCAAAAAAAAAATTAACATTTTTCTTTCCAATTATCATTAAATAATTTACAAAATCTGTCTCTACAAACTTCTTTTGATAAGGGTGAAAGGAGATAGACTTTTATGAGGTACTTATCAAAACTACTGGTCCTATAACTTATTCCCCCCGCTCTAAAGACAGTATTTCATATTGTTTGGTTCAATCATGTTGGTCTCACAGGTATCTGATCCAAAAAATAGTCCAAAGCCCTTGATGTTGGATCTCTTTGCTTGTCTTTGGGTTTTTTACCACATTAGTAGTGTCTAATTTTTCTTTTTCTGGTAATACCAAACACATTTCCATAAAGGGCTGAAAACAATACCAGATTATTTGCAAATGTGGAAAGCATGACAGTGTGTGCAACAAAACCTCCTGCAGTTATTTATTCTGTGTTATATTGTGTGATGGGACCCCAAGTTGACCTGAATTTAGACATGGAATTCTCAACATGTCTTACTGGCATCAAGCATATTGTGAACCTCAGGGGGCCTCTAGTTTCTGAGAGTAATTTTTTTACAATGCAAAACTGAATAAGAAAATGTGTTTAGTAAAGATTTTTTTTTCCTTTGGCTAAAAGAAGTTTGAAAACAAATCCCACTACTTTTTAACCTGTGTTCTTGTAATGTTCCATGCTTTAGTCTTGCTCTTGAATCTAAGAAATTTTTTAAGTTGTAGCAGAATCTGCATAATTCTATCAAGATCCCAAAGTCTGCTTTTTCTAAATTGGAAAATAAGAAAATTCTCTTAGGTTCCCCTGGTGTTTACAGGTTTGCAGGCTCCTGTCTCTGCTGCACCTGGCAGGACACTAAAGGTCTCTGCCTAAGCAGCTTTGAGGACCAAGGTCCAATTTCCTTCAGATGGCTCCTCCTGACTCTCGACTGGATGAACCAGGAGCCTGCAAATGGCCAAGTGTGCTCCCTGCACTTCAGCCACAATAATTTTAACAAAACCTGCTTCACCCAGATGGCAAACTAGGAGCAAGTAAAACAGACCTATGTCATGAGTATTGTTTAGGGAAAAGGACAAGGGAGGAAGAGACACTGATGGAAAACAAATAGGAACAGGACGCACTTTGGTGTGGCTGTAGCTGAACAAAAGCACCAAAAGGGCACAGTTTACCAGGGGTGTGGGTAAAACAGAAATACCTGCAGGGCTGGAGGGCCGGGGAAAGATCACACAGTTTGCTGCAAAGCTCCCTCTTGGCAGGGTATGCAGCAAAGCACACCAATCAGAGGGACCTGCTGGCTTTTACACGCAGACAGGCAGCTCTTACACTGTTCAATAAAGAGTCAGACCAGAGCACTATTACTGTTATTGTTAGGAAAATTATTTGTTTCCTATGGCCTCCCAGAAGGGTAATGTCAGACAAAAGTCTGCAGTTTATTTCAAAGGAATTTGTAGCAAATATTAAACTGGTTTGCTGACATAAAGGACCTTGTAACAGCCAAGTCTCAAATCAGCAATAGTATGAAAATTTATCTGATGGGAANTTTTTAATCATTTGATTTTTTTATTGAGGAAAGACCTTGAAACTGGATTTTTAAGCTTAGGTGAAATGTGTCGAGAATTCCAGCCCCGGAAAAAGCATGATGCTCTCATCTGCTTACTTTATTATTCTTAATCAGGGTTGTGACTACTAATAGATCAGAGAATGAAAATACTCTTGATTTTATAAAGGGTTATAAATTGGACTGAGTAACTGAATTCAGCAGCAGATAATAAAGAACTCTACTTTGTAGATGCTTATTAATGTGTTCATGAAAATAATCTGAGTAAAAGCAATAGGGTTCACTTCCTATTCAAAAGTGTGAAGCATCTAGTATGTGTGTTAGTTATTCATAGGAAATCCTCACTTCAATCCATCTGACTTCCTCACTTGGCAAAACTTGACCAAACTACATGTATCTGACTGTATCTGGCTAATTAAAAAAAAATCATATTGCTACTTTCCCCTCATGTTTGAATGTAAAAAAGTTTTCAGTTCTCAGAGTCAAAGTAATTAACCAAGTCAAAGACTAAGAAGTAGCTAAACTTTCAGAAAGGATTTAAACTTCTCTAACCTGTTATACAGTATTTAGATCATGTATTTACAATTCACAGATAGCTGCAGTTTCTGCAGCAATCCTTCTATAGTGTTCAGTATAGTAATTTATTGTTTTAAAAAGGCTGTTTTTGAAACACATATAGGTCATACTTTAATGTGATCATGGTTTGTATTTTGATATTGGATCGCTGCATTTTTAGGATGAAAGAATTTTACTTGTACCAATTCTTCCTGCCATGAATTTTGCTACACTTTATGCTGTGAAAATGGAGAATTTGTGGCTGCTTGCTCCCAGTATTTGAATTTGAATTATTGAATTATTTGAATTTCAGATCATGTGACAGTTCTCTTTCATGACATATAACGTATTGGATATTAGCTTTTAACAGAGGGCTGTGTTCAAGTTTGGTGTTTTTTTCTCTATTTGTTTTCGTTCAGAGGAAGGGCAAAAGGTCAGTCAGAAGCTCACTAGAGATCTTGAAGGTCTTTTTGCATTTGGTATTGATTCACCTGCCTGTTTTCATGTTCAGATGATGCCTTTAAAGAAAAATTTGAGTTGGACAAACAAATTTTCTGAGGAGGTGGATTTAGCACAAGGCTAAGGTGCTGCTACATGAGTGAATTTCTCCACAAGTATGGAGTAAGAGGAGAAGAATTCAGAAAAAGGGAAAACTGTATTGTGCCTGTAACAGTTTGGTTTTCTGACTTCCTCTGCTACAATGGGTTTTCTTTTTTCTGAAGTGAAAACAGAACCCATCTTTCAACTCTTGATAAATAAGGTCTTTTATATGTGATGGAGTCTGCTGCCTGCTCTCAATGCCTTTATACGTGAGTTGTTGCTTACAGTAAATACTGTGCACACAACCAGGTATGGCTACTCTTGTCTAATAACATCTGTGTGGTATAAATATGCATATATGCATAAACACTTGCATCTGATTTGCATATATGCGCATATAATCATACTTGTGTTTACAGCACAGAAATGTATTGTTCTATGCATATATTATTGTATATTATGCATGTATTGTAATCTGTTTGCATATGCAGTTTCTAACTTTCTATTCCCATTTTGTTTTTCTTTCCTCTGTCCTGGAGGATACAATCTTCTACTTTAATGTGATAATCTCCTCTTAATGTCAGATTCATTTAAAACTAAAACTGTCTTGATGTTGAATTATATTTGTGCACAGGAAGATAGAACTGCTTCACAGTTCAGGTGTGATACCATATCTGATGAGGAAATAATCCCTTTCTTGGTGTGGTATTATTTAACAAATTACATGCTGTTTTTGTGATACCTTGTAGAGAAGCTGTCAAATCATAGTCAGTTAATAAGCCCTCAATAAGTTGAATCAATTGGCAATGTAAACCTACTTCCTCTAGTTTCTTTCCTTTACACTTTTTTTTATATTATTCTTATGCTTTTATTAATACAGCAGCTAAAGTAGCTGTTCAAATTAATTTAATGTATAATTGCTTGTTCTGTTTTGTTGTTTTCCAGCTCCCTCAGGCACAAAAGGTAAAATATTTTAATCAAATCCAAGTCATTCCAAGTAGTCACCAGTGCGTCATGTTTCCATGGTGGTGTGAGTGTGGTACAGGTGGTGATCAGTGAAACACTTCACTGTCACGGGGGCTCCAAGCTGGGCCCCAGGAAGGTGCCTCAGCCTTTGAGCCCACCTGAGGTACCTGCTGAGAGCAGCTCTTCAAACACATGAGCTAATTTAACATGCATACATCCAGTAGCCTATAACTTGGAAACAACAGGGAGGCTATTTTATCAACAATTTGAAATAATAGTAGGGATTAAAAAAACCCCAACCCACTCCATTAGTCCATGTGAAATATTTCTGATTCTGTTGTAGAGACTGCAGAACCCATGGCATAGCTGGTACCCTTTCACTGCTTCCCACTGTATCTACCAACACACCCCTGAACACATTTGGCATTTGACTTCTCTAACAGGTTGCATATTTTCATACAATGTGTTCTTGCCTTCAAACCACTTCTGCATCGATATGGTGTTACCAGAGTCAGCTCTGCACTTCAGGACAGCACAGGCACTGTGGCAGAGTTAAGGATTGCATGATGCCTGTTGCATTGTCCTTATGTATTTCACAAATATAATCAAGGCTTCCAGAAAGTAGGAAATCTAGCTGGTGTTTTGTGCTTTTGGTAAAAAATATTAAAATGATAAAAATGAATAGTATGTGCTAGGCAATTGCAACACTCACTTGTCCAAGTCATTCTTACTGTTCTTGGTAAAGCACCTTCAACAGGAAATGTCACAGCAATTAGTCAGTGCAACCTCACATTCGTGAGGTGATGATAGAAGTTCAGTTTTAATGAAAGCTATAAGTGAAATGATCTTCCACTTAATAGCTTTCAAAGAATGGTGAGGGCATCCACAGATCTTAGAGCTTCACTAATATATCTCAGCCACTTTTTAGTTTAAAAAGCAAGAAATATGAGGATGAGAGGCTTTATTTTTATGATACTACATGCATTTGAAATTCCTTGCTCATGGAGCTCAGAAAATTCTATTTCAAACCTGCAGGTAAAAATGCTATTTTATGACACTGGACTATGTACATAGTTTGTTCATGCTTTGATAGTTGCAGAATGTGGTACCAAAAGATGCTGGTTTTGTGTTTGTTTGTTTGCTTGGTTTTTTTTTTTTCTTTTCTTCTTGAAGTAAAAGGTTTCAAAAAATATTTTGTGTACAGCTTTCTGGAAAAGTGGAAGGACCAAAAGAGTGCCTAGACTAGCTAACTTTGGCTTTTTCATTTTCACGTGCTTGTCTAAATGTTTGTGCCAAATGCTTCTCTTAACAGTTTGCAGAAAGAAGAGAGAGTCAGACTGGGATGTGCTGGTGCAGAAAGTACAACCAGTCAGAGTGTTTGTCAGCTTGTGCCACCTGGTGCTGTATTTTCTGTTCTGATAGCCACAAATCTAAGCTATTAAATAATATTCTGGTACACATTACTCAAGTTTGCAGTTAGCCAGCACAATATTCATAACTGATCAAAACTGCCCATTTTCACTGTTTTTACCCCTAGATTGAACAAATGCAGAGCTAAAGCCGCATATTTTTATATGCACTCATAGCTGACTACAGTCTAGTTGACTGTGTATTTATTACCTTTGTGCAGAGAAAGAGGAGAAGAGTGGGAAGGAGGGAATGGGATGGGAAGGGGGAACAGGTATGAGTAACCCTCCAGGGCTTTTGATAACTTCAGGCAAGAAATATGCCTTTTAATAAGCGTGGCCTGGCAGCTTATGAACAAACCAAGAGAATCTCTCTTGCTCTCTGCAAGGTGAAGGGAAGCAGCACAGGGCTGGTGCATGCCTTTATGAATGACTTAGTCACTGTTTTGCCATATGGTGTCTGAACTTGTGCTGTATTTTTGCTGGAATCTGTGTATCATCTTGCAAATGTTTTCTCTTTAAACATTTCAAACAGTCATGTCTCCCTAAACATGCTCACTTTAATCTTTGAGTGATGTGAAAGAAAAATGTGGCATTTCAAGTTTACCTTTACTATTTCATATCTTTTATAAATAGTTCACCATCTTGATGAAATGTGTTTTCTCTTATATGTGGGACACTTTGGCTTCAGACTTTCCAGTGTTTAGCCAGTGTTCTATGGTGATTAACTATTGAGTTTGAAGACCTGTAGGTTTTCAACTGTCGACAGCAGTTAAATAACAATTAAACCTATTACTCTTATGTTGTCTGCTCTTAGTCAGACTGGTGGAAATTCAGAATTGGAGAGCAGGTGAAATGAATAAGGATGAGTTTGAGGTGGATATGTCTATTGCGCCATGATATTTGTCTTGAAAATATCTTTGTGATATACCCTATACTTAAAATAGAAAATACAACAATACCAAATCAAACCAGCCACCCACCCAATAAGCCAAAATAACACCAACCAAAAACTCACCAGAGTTTCAGGCCTTGATTTGGTGTGGCTATGTTACTTTCAGAACAAAATATCTATTGGAAGAGTTAATGTATTTAAAAGGAAGAACTGCTACCAGATAAATGAAACAAAGTCATATGAGTTTTACTTGTCCTCTGTGTGTCTTTTATGCATGTTTTTAGGTAGCCATTCCACAGGGCTGTGAAAATAGCAGTAAGATGAAATAATAATTCAAATTTACCACTTTTCAAATTTGTTCATTTTGATTTCCAAAATGACCTTTATCTTTGAAACAGTTTTGTTAAACAGCTTTTTGTATGCACTGAAGAGCAAAAGCCATTTTTCCTTAATAGTTCAAAAAGGTGTTTTGTTTCCTAGTAGGAAAGCTTTACTTGCTTTCTTGAGCAAACACAGCAGGATTCAGAAGCTTTTGCCCTGCTCCTGCTGTGATGTTTTGTTCTACTTAGTTTGAGTGGAAAGGTAGAAGTGAATAAATTAGGCACACAAATCAGAAGTAGAGAGTTGTTTTAGGAACATTTAAGATTTTTTTTAATGATTCTCTCATGAATGGAATAATTCCTCCATACAAAAATGTTTTAATGATATTTATTGCCCAAAAGTTTCTGACATCTTTCTCTCTTTCTGTGTTATCCTTAATTTCTCTAAGTAGTGCTGTGCCCTCCTCATATCTTGATGCTATCATCTTTTAGCCTTTTTTGAGGATCATTTATCATTCCCTGCACCGTTCACCTTGTAGTTTGAAGAGCTGAATTAACTGTCACCGTAAATGGAAAACAGAAAATTTGGAAAGCTGTGGTTTCACTGAAGTGCATGACTAGTGATTTTAGCACTTTTGTAAAATTATAACATTTAAGCAGAATCTAACGGAGTACAAAATAATCATAAAGTAAACAGTTTGATTTAGCATTCCTTTGGCTCGATTTCCTCCTCATGAGATGCTATTGTCTTTGTTTTGTAGTGTATATTTGTTTCTATACAGAAAACCATGTTAAAATTTTCACTTACATGTTAATTTCAATCCTCAGTTTCCAAATTTCTTGCTCACATTCCTCAAAAAGCAAAGTGACTTGTAAGGACATTTTCGAATCAGCAATTTACAAATTTACAAATAGTTCCTCTCTCCACGTAACTATTTTACAATATAAGGTGTTTGTTTTGTTTTTTTTTTTCATTTACTCTGTGTATCAAACACAGAAATATCTCTTTAATGTAAGACATTCACACAGGTTCCTATATTGTCCCAGACCATAACTATGCCAAAATAATAGCTATTCCTTATGTTTTTAGTCCATATAAAACACACATTCCAGTTCTCCAAGGCTTCCAGCCTGCCTCATGACTCTGATCAGCACATAAAAGTGCAGTGGACACAGAAGACAAGACATTGTGAAACAAATCTATACAGAGTGGGCAAAGGAAGAAGGGGAGTTGGGTTGGGCAGGTATGTCAGAAATTCTGGACAATCCATTGTAAATCTCCTCAAATTCCTCTTTCCATAATGGGAACACCTCAGAAAATGTTTATATTCTTTCCTGTATATGTGGGTCTGGTTTAATTTTGGAGCCTGTCTTACTCTTTGCCCTTGAGAGATGGATGCTAGTTCTGGGTGTGAAACTCTAAGTGGCTTGAATCTAAGAGGATAATTTTTACTTGTTTTTTGGGAGGATCTGCTTGGGGTTGTTCTGCTGGGGGGTTAACTGTTTACAGTGAGAAATTAATGGAAAAACCAGTGTAGTTACATCTATTTCTAAAGGGAATTTTTTCTTCAATTATAAAACTATTATCACTAGGCATTAGAGATCTGTGCCTTTTTCAGAAAGCAAATTCTGTTTCTTTATTCTAAACAGCCAAGAGACATTTAGGCTCAGTCTTGATATTTATTTTCTTTCAAAGGTTTGTTATTTTTTGCTAAGCATTTTATTAAACTGAGTGCCCATAGCCCTTGGGTAGTTGCCCACCTAAAACTGTTACCACCATGTCTTTTCAATAGAAGAACATTCTGGGGCAAATCACTGATGCTGTCTCCTACATTCATCATTTTAGATTAGACAGTAACTACAAAATGGTGAGCAGTGACTCAGTAAAACATTGTAAATACGAGTCCCTGCTCATCCAGTTATTGGCTCACTCCCCTTATGGAAGTGGTCAAGAACCATCTGCCAAGCAAATAAAAAATCAAACAGGATGGATTATACAATTCTGTAGAAATAATTGCAACAGCCAGCTCTAGTTAGTGCTTGTAGATAACAAAATTATAGGGCAATCACTCTCGCCTGCTTCCATAGTCATTTTGAGAGTTAATGAGCAGTTCTTTCATAAATTCCCAGGAACTCCCAATTGTGGCAGGTTTTTTTCTCCTTGTAAAGAATTTCAAGTACCCTAAAACTCTACTGACAGTCCATTGGCTTTATCCTATCCATTGAATTGTCTTTAGTAGTACCTTGAGCATGAGCGAACTCATAAGTTAATACTGTCCTGGTACTTGACAAAAACATGATGTCAGAGAAAATCACCCAGGGCAATCATACAAAATCTCTAAGTGCCCCAAAATGTTGCCTTGTAATCAGCAGAATGCTCTTCCACTTCCTGGGCTCCTCTCCACACAAATCATGTCAGTGTGCTTGACTCTGCTACTCTGGCCAAGGAGCAGAAATTCCTGCATCGGTTTGGCAGCATTTGAGTTTCAAGTGCAACCTTTGAACCCACAAAGTCTTGCCAAGTTTTGGGGTTTGTTTTTTGTTTGTTTAGTAATTTACTATTCCTTGATAGATCAAGGATTATATTAGGATTAGAATTATCTCTTCATGCTAACAAGTAAAACAAACAAACAAACAAGGAAATATGATCATAAGTTAGTTCCACCTCATATCCCTAGTGATTCCTGACTCTAAACCCCATTTGTGTTCCTGTCTAATGTCTGCGAACATTCCTTCTCCCCATGAGACAGTGCCATGCCTCAGGGAATACACTTGTTTCAGAAACTTAAAATCCTCCTGAAGAAGATTGGGAGATGCAGGACACATAGTTTTCTAGATTTTGTTTTTCTGATTTCTTAACATGGAATATGCTTTGTAAGGTATTTTTATCATAATGTAGGAATTGTTTTCTGAGAATGTGGGGAGCCAATTGCTATTGCTTCATTATAAGAAAACTTTTGTAAGGACAAACAAAGCAAAAAAATAAATCACAAAAGTTCTAAAATAAATTAAAAAAAAAAAAGGATTAGAAGTTCTACCTGACTGCAGAAAACATGGCAGAGATATAAGAGTGGTAGGAGAATGTCACAGTTGCAGCTGGGCATGACGGTCACCTACAGTATTGCTCAGCAAGATCATCCCTATTGCTGCATCCAACTGGCTGAATACAGGTGCAGCAAAGCAGAATTTATGTTCTACAAAACCTCAAATTGAGATCATAACTGTCTGTGTCACACTTTAAAATGCTGGATAAACCTCTTCACTTTAATCTCTGTCCCTGGGGACAGAAAGGGTTGAACAATAACTCTGCACCTCCTGCTTGAGTTGTCTTTCACTCGTCGCTGGTGTGATCGACAGGCACGGAGCAGAGCTGGTGTGGAGCACCCCAGTGAGTCCCTGCCTCAGGGCAGAGGTCCACTCTGAACAGGGAGGAGACAATCTGAGCACTCTCATTTACCACTATGGCCAGTGATAAACATCCTACACGTTTCTCCTGAATGGAACCAAGGTCAGGAGATCTGTTTTCTCCCTAAACTGAAAAAAATGTATTGAAACCTGATGTGCAGAATCAACTGATGTTTCATGGCACCTCTTTGTCCAGCAAGCTGAAAGCAGCTGGAGGAAAGGTGCCCCTGGGATCCTTACTGGCTGTCATCCTCTGTGCTGCTGTGTGAGCTGAGATCTCGCTCTGGACCAGAACAAAGCAGATACAGCTCATGACCTCTTGCTCTCTGCTGGGGCAAACCAGCCCAAGGCGGCTTTGGCAGAGCTGACAGTGGGAGGGATGTGGAGCAGAGCTCCAGCTGCTTTGCTCCTGCTCTTGCTGCTTCCACAACCACCTCAACTCCTGCTCTCTCCCATGGCAGACTGCAGCTGGAGAGAGGATGGGGCATCTTCCCTGCACTGGAGGGGCTGGGATGGGCAGAGCTGGTTCAGTTCAGATGGGGCCAGGCTGGGCTGGCCTGCACTGACTGCAGGTCCAACTACATCAGTGTCATTTGGATAAACTGCCTTATCTCATTTAAAATGGAAATAATGTAATTGAAAACTGCAATCACATGCTTTTAATTGTCCCTTCGTTCTCAGAGACAGTGTTTCTTTTTCATATATAGCTTGCTGATGATCAGGGACTGGTGTTGATGACAACTGTTGCCATGCCAGTATTTAGTAAGCAAAATGAGACTGTAAGTACTCAGATTATTATTTCTGTCATGTGATAATAGTGTGAGTGATGTGAAGTTACTTTCAGGGATCTAATATGATTTTAGCCAACTCTAAATCTTTTTTTGTTTTCTTCTTCTTATTTTCTCTGCAGTTAGTATCCCTTTATTAGCATAAAAATGTGAACAAATAATCCCAAATACCCAAGAAACCACGGTAAAATGATGAAACCCTTTGTCTAAGGGAAAATCTCAGATGACACTAGGCCTTATGGCCTTCTTACTTCGGTATTACTCTTTTGTAGGAAATATTCTATATAATTTTCCTCTTTGCTCTGAAATAACTCAGAATTTTATTAGTTTTATGTCTATTATATACTTAGCTGTTTATCTTTAGTAATTCAACAGATTGGTAAAGAAACTTAAGTCTGCTTTCCCCTTAATGCTTCATCTTTCTCTTTTGTTTATCAAATAGTAGGAGAAATTGGGAAAGACAGGAGGACACATTTTTAACTGTCATTTTTAATGTCAAATCTATTTGCATGTGAAAGATTTCAGTAGAGGGACTCAACAGCTATCAAAACCCTGCATGTTTTTTCTATGTGAATTTTAAAAAAAACAGAAAGGGGAAATATTATTGATTTAATTACTGCATGATCAGCTGAGTTGTACCAGTATCTGCCTTCCTCACTTTTTAAATAATTTGTTATCTGTTTAATTCCGCAGTGTAGCTGCAAGGTGAAATAAGTTGAGAGAATGTTTATTATTATTATTATTATGGTTCTGAGTGCATCTTTTATTCTTTTCAGAGGTCTAAAGGGATTCTCCTGGGAGTAGTTGGCACAGATGTTCCTGTTAAAGAGCTTTTGAAAACTATTCCAAAGTATAAGGTAATACACAAATGGTTTATATTTCATCTATATTCAGTATAATGCCTAAAATATAACATATTTCATTTAATATGCGGTTATTGTTTATACTTACATAGCTCCATTATTTTACCCATTTTCCTCTGGAATTTTATCTCTACAGTGTCTTAGATCAAGTGCCATTTTTAAAACCTAAGTTCAGTATGGCCTAATCTTCACACTTTTGTGGATCAGTAAGGTAATATTAAATAATGTCCATGTTAAAATCAGTGTAATTATAAAATCAGTGAAGTTATCAAACTTTGAAATAGAACCAGAATATGAGTCAAAATGACCAAAAAATCATACTGAAAAATTGCATAACTTTTAATAAAAATCTATATTTAATGTGGCTTTAGGCTTTCTGTTTGTGCATAATTCTTCCTGTCCCAGTTCTGTGTCTCCTGGAATTAAAGAAGGTGGCACACTGCATGAACTCAAGTTCCTGTTTCACCAGACTAGTGCTTCCTACTCTCCTACCCAATATTTGCTAAATATTTTCCTCCTCTTAGTTTTCTGAAGTCAGTGACAAATCTACAATAAAATTCTTAAAAATGAATTATCATAAAAATTTTCAGAATTGGAACCACTATATCTCTGGTGAAATGTGTTCCATTCAGAAAAATTAGGCCTCAGGCAAACACAAAATGTAATTACTTTTCATTTAAATGTAATGCAGTACATTAGTATTTCACTACTTCTCCATGTCTGAAATATTTTACTATAATACTCTTCTATTCATAAATGAAAATCAAATTACTAGTTTCCAGTTAATTCCTAGTGGATTCTTTTTGCATGCCTAACAAGCATGTAACACAATATTGTAGACAGCTTTTGCTAAAGAGGCCAGCCACTGCAATAGCTGCATTTTGACAGCACCTGTACTGTGCATAAATTTGAGTATCATAGAAATTGTCTCTTAATTGTCTGCCATGTTCTCATTTAGTGATTTCTAAGAGGGTGGAGGAAGAAACTGACTTGTGAGTGCCTTCCAATATTCTCACATAAAAATTCCTCCTATCAATTCTAATTCTAATTTGAATACATTAGGATTTACCAAATTATTTTCTGAATCAATATACTGTAACTGGAAAGTTTAATTAAACAAGAATTTGATTTAAATGATGCATAAAAAAGAGTGGCAGTTATATTGATAAGGTGAATTGGAGTAAATTCCTGTGACCTGGATCCCACTAGGACAGGGGCTGTGCAAACCCAGCACAGAAAGGCTGTCCCAGGTAGAAAAAGGTTTTAGGCTACGGGAAGAGGCAGCAGGTGACTCCACACTGATATAAGAGCACAGTGACAGAGACATTGCTGCTCAGAGTAAATAACAGAGAACTCTCTCAGTGCACAGACCACCAAAGTTTGCTAAAGCAACTTATGTTATACTTCCATGCATGCAGAAATATTGAATCATGAGATGGTCTAGGAGAAAGGAGCAAATTTGCTCCTTTGTTAAATTTGGAGCAATGGACACAATCTTTGGAGCTGCCTGTAAGGAGCTGTGGGGAGAGCAAGTTTCATTTCTAGTGAGAACGAAGAACAATGTTGTGGTACCTGCAGAAATAAAAGCTTGGCTCTTCATGGATGGACAGGAAAAGCCAAGTAACCGTGATGTTACTCCTAAATAATCTGTAACATTTGGACATAGTTTGAATATGACAATCTAGAAAGAGTTGGAGGCCCAGATAATGGGTATTGGAACAGTGAGACTGATTCAGAAAAGAAGTTTTTTAAGAATTAGTTTTCTGTGGAAGTAATATATGATCCTCTTGCTGAATATTAGATTTTTTATTTGAAGGTATGTTTTATATTGCAGGATGTACTGTAAGAGAGGATTATTACAGGAGGCAGCAATATCAAGCAGTGCAGTTGGGTTAGTGAGATCATTTGAGTTAAAACTTCCAGTTCCACATGCCCTAAAAAGACTCTGCAATTGCAAGAGCATAATCACCCCTGGGACCCGTTCCTGCAGAGGCAACACGTGACAAAAAATTCACACAGGGATATAAAATGATGGTTGAAAATAGAATTTTGCTGGCCTGGAGCTCTCTCAGCTTGGATGAGGTGGATTTTATGCTAAGGAAGATGAAGAATAGCAATAAGCTGTTTTCAGCAGTTGTTACCTTGACTAAACATCCCCAGATGTCCGTGGCAGTTTCTCCTGAATAAGGTGGGGTTGGATTTGGTAATACTTGACTTCCATGTGACATTTTACAACAGTTAGAAAAAGGCATATTTGTTTCTGAATCTGTGATTTAGAGGCAGATTCAAGGTTTAAAATGGCAATGCTGCTGTAAATGGTAGCATCTCTCAGATACTGCAGAGACTGTGCAGTTTCACACATGGCACAGAACATGATAAAATGCTACCCTCGCATCCTGTGTAGGCCTCAAACCGGCAAATGCTTTTACTCCTGTGAAATATACCACCCACATTTGTTTCCTTACCTGACTTCCATTGCCTGGATGTCATTCTGCAGTTATCAACACAGACAATTACACTTGAGGTCTGATATTTAGCCAACAGCTCGTTCCCTTGTCACACTATAATAGTTAAAATATGTCCACTGTTATTATTTTGGTTATCCCTCCTTTATGAAGAGATGCCAAGAACCTATCACCTTCTATTGCTCTCACTAAAGTTTATTGCTATAGGAAAACCACTAATTTATGAAACAATCTTCTGTATGGCAGTTCCAGTTGACCATATACAACCATTCACACACAGACACTATAAATTAACCTGGAATGTTTTACCTGTGACCTTGCCATAATATCATATTCTGGTTTATATTTCCAGAAAATCACAGAATCTGATAGGCTTGCTCTCCCTTTTGCCTCTGAGAAAGGATTCTGACTTTTCAGCCTTACTCAAGTTGCTTCGTGTCAGACAAATTCCTAAAGACCCACTTCAGCAAAGCATTTAAGAATGTACTCAAGTAATATAACAAGATTTAGTAGTGAGAATTCTAAAGTAAATATCAAAGCAAAATAGTGCTGGACTTTCAAGTTCCTTTGTTTGTTTGGTATTTAATACCTCAGTGTATTGAGATGCTTAAATAAAAACACACAGGTTATTATATTGTCTGAAAAACTGAAAAAAATGGTGCTCTCTGCATGGCTACGGATATATAATGAACCTGTAGGAAAAGCCTACAATAGGAGCAAGTTCATGCTAAGAAGGGATGTTTGAATGACCACATGAAGGATTCAAAGGTACATTTATTGCATTCAGTGGATGCAATCAGCTGTGTAATAAGCATATTGTTAAATAGACCAGTATTTTTAGTTAAATAAGTACAATGCTAAATTTGGGCACTGTTAGGCCTCATCAAATGTCTCATTTCTCTCAAGGAATCTCCCACAGTTCCACTTGATACAAAGATGTAAACTTAGAGGAAACTCTTTAGCAGAAATAGCTGCCTTCTGTGGCTCAAGAGGCACTGGAATTAACAGAGAGGGATTAGATGAGATTTTAGATGGGATTAAGATGGAAGATGGAAATATCACATATGACAGGTCACTTGCTCACTCTAGCTGTACTTTCCTTATCTTTGATTTAAGTGGTTCTCTAACAAGTGAAGGAAGCCATGCACTCCTGGGAATTTATGACTTTCCAGTATCTCTTTGCCCTGGCCCATGTTCTGTATGCCACATGCCATGGCATCTCATGTACAGCTATATAATATATGGATATATATAACAATTGACTCTATCACACACACATAGGAACCAGTGCCCTGGGCAGCAGAGTTGTGGGACAGTGTAAAATTGTGCTCTATGATGAGTTCATCACAATGACAAGTTCTCATTTGCACAAAATGTCAAGGATCTTTGCCTGTGTTATAGCAAAACATTGTGTGAATAAGGGCTGTGCATGTCAGGTGCCCTGGATAGCCAAATTATTGCCTGATTTTTGTTTAAGGGCTTACTGGAGACCATGCTAATTGGTATTTCTTTCTCATTTACTTTTACAGTTAGGTATTCATGGATATGCTTTTGCAATTACAAACAATGGATATATTTTGACTCACCCAGAACTTAGGCCTTTGGTAAGAATGCTATTTATTGATATCTTTTATTTAGCTGTATGTGTTGCATTTGTTGTTTTTTTTCCTGGTGTGAATAGTCTTCATTAAAAATTAAACACAGCGGAGCAGGTACTTTATATTGTTTCATAACCTGTCATAGTTCTTGGTAAATTTATCTCTGGAAACAACTCTTAGCATGAAAAAACCTTAGGAAAATAAATATACAAGTTGCTTCTGCAAAAGATGCAGACCTCCATTACTGCAAAATAGCAAAGCCAAAAATTGCTATAATTATGTTCATTTTACATTGAAATGGAATGTTGGAATGCTCTAGTGCTGTGTAATAACCCCTATTTGTCATGCTAAAGTGTTAAAGTTAATTTAATATATGTGCAGAAATTTCAATAAAGCGTATTTTTAAGCAAAATAGGAGCACTGGGGATTTTCTGTACTAAAAGAGAAATAGCAGCAATTTTTACCTTTATTTTCCCTTATCATCTTGTTTGCACTAATCACAGCAAGAAAAATAAAGTTACTATTTTGCAAATGTTTATCAAGTTAACACCCCAAGGGCTGGTACATTCCTGGTTGCATCATTGTTTAGGAATAACACTGGCAAGTGTTCCATCACCACTGGCTCCTAGCAAAGCACTGGCATTAATGGTTCCACTGCTGGGTCCACATGGCTGCCACATGTGTTCCTCATGCAGGAACTCCCAGCAACGTCCAATTTCAACAATATTTCAGTAGAAAACAGAAATATTAACCAGGCGGATAATTTAACTTGAAAATAAAATTATTGACAAGCATGATTTGCTAAGTCATTAGCATATCTGAAGACTTCACCAAGCAAAAGAATTTGTCTTTCTAAGATTTGGGCTGGGAATACACACTGCATTAACATTTATATTTGCACTTAGTTTGTTTTTTAACTGGAGTAGAGCTTACGAAAAGTGTAAGAAGGAAGCTTCAATGGGTTAATCTGACATCCCAGGTTTGCAAGCAGGAATGTATTTTAAAGTCCTCTCTTCTACATCACAAAAGTTTGATAACTTTTTTCTTTGCTGTGGTGTCCCTTTCTCTTTGGGCAAATTACTTATTTCAAAATTATTAGTATTTATTCACTGTATAATAGATGTTTTATAAAACAGAAGGTAATGCAGTCTAGGACCTGTGGATGGCTCTGAGTCAGTCTGACACAGTCTTACCCTCTTCCTAATTTCTGATGTTTTGCTTTAATGAGGCCAAAGGTGGTTTGCTGTTACTATCCCTCACCAAATGTACATCCTGAAGGCCCTTACTTCATTACCTTATACATTGGAATCTCTTTTTAAAATCAAAATGTTGGTCAGTAGCCAATAAGCTGTCAGCTAGGAGAACTCATTGTGATATATTCGTGGTCTGTTCATTTCAGGTTTTTGGAAGAGTCATTTTTACCTCTGGGTTCTGTCAGTGGTGGGTAATGAGAGTCTCCTGTTGACTTCAGTGCAGTTTTTGAGAGTGAAGTGATTGCTGGCCGGGGCCCTTGGTTTAATATTGCAGGCCAAATCCTGATACCATCGTATGATTCCATGAAATTTGTGACAATAACTATGTGAAAATAGGCCTATAGATCTGGAATTAGATAATTCACTAAAGGTACTCTCTAAAATTATTTCTGTCTTAGATTTACATTCAAGTCTCAGTGATTACTGACTTGATCTGCTCTAGTTTATCCTGTTGTTATATTTTCTGGCAGTGAGGTAAAACTAGAATATTACTGAATTCCTGAGTTGCTAACCCCATATCTATTAGTTCTGGAGCTGATGTACTGCTTTTTAAGGAATTGTCTTCTGGGACACAGAGCAGAGAGGCAGGATAGCAAACAGCACAGAATGCTTCCTGTTGCACCAGATTTTTATCTAGCACTGAGCAGTGTATGTAATCATTAAACTAGCTGCATTTTTGTGCTGATTATTCTACTGGGTTTATATTTATAAACGCTTTTCTGGGAGATTCCGTCTCTTGATTCTTGTGCTGTTTTTTTGAATCGGCGTGGCTCTCGGGGAGGCCGACAGGCTTGACCGCTCGTGGGAGGGATGGCAGAACGAGAGGAAGGCGCTCCCCGAGCCCTCAGCGGGCGCTGCCGGACGCTGCTGGAGCAGCCCCCAGCGCTGGCTGGGCGCCTTCGCCAGTCACGTCCGGCGGAGGGCCCGGGAAGCAGCTCTTGGTTCCATCCCTCCCCAGGCAGGAGTCGGGCGGTGAGCGGGGCCGGACGAGCGGCGGCGGCAGCGGGGCTGGCTGGGGCTGCCGGGCCGGCAGGGGGCGCCGCCGCTCCGCCCAGCGCCTCAGGGGCACCGCCGGCCCGCGCGGCCTCTGATTAACCAGACAACCGCCTTCCTGTCCTTCTTAAAATTAGTCCCTTCTTTCTATTTTTTTTTTTTTTTGTCACATAGCTGAAGAATATTCATTGCACATTTTCCTGTATAATGACCTTTTCAAGTCTTCTTTCCTACCCAGAGTACCTCAGTGGGAAATCCATAGACTATAGCTGATGGGAAAATTTGGAGGTTTTTTATTTTAATTTTTTTTCACTTATATTTAGTACTTTTTGTTAAATATTGTTTTTTCTATTGTATCAGAACGTTGCTATACTCTGAGTTTGACTAAAAAGTTTCTATTTTTACAGAGTGGTAGTTTATTTTCCATGAGAGAATATTTTCAGTTACGTGATGTAATTTGGAACTTTACATTCTGTGGAAAACCATGACCTACTACTACTAAAATAATAACAACAACAATAAAAACGACAAAACCAACAACAATAAGAAATTTTGGGGGAGTTCAAAAGTGAATTTCAGATTGTTTTTCTTAACTTGTGTCTGAGGCTCCTTATCTGTATTGAAATGTGCACATGAGGGCACAGTATTCCTCATTTGTGATCGTGGCAGATTTAATCTGCTTTTCAGGAGCCTTGTAACACTTGCGGTGTGTGCCAGGTGTTAGATTGTTAGATTTTAAAGTGAAAATATGTCATGGTGGTGATGCTGCCATTTGCTAAAAGAAATGGGTTTACTGAATGTAAAGGATGAATGAGAAACAAGGGCTAAATACTTTTATGTGCCCTTATAAGCACTCACCACATTAATGGTGGCTGATGGATCCTTACTGCAGCTGCACTCTGCAGTCTGTTAAAGGGTGGTAGCAGAGGAAAACTGCTTCCGTAGGGAACTGCAGTGGGATTGCAGAGAAATTAAGGAATGTCCCTGGAAGATGAGTTTCTGCCACAGTCACAGATCGCCACCGTGGTGAACCTTATCTGGTGTTAGAAGTTTGTGCTGTTGCCTCTCAGCCCTAATGTTAGTGTGGTTTTGAATAAATAATAGCAAGGTTGCTAGCAGTTGTTCTGAAGTCTGTGGCTTTTTTGATTCATAGTTAGCAATGGGATTTGTATTTTTGTTCAGGGAGTGGAACAGGGTTTTTTCCAGTAATTACTAGGGTAATTTAGGGTAGAATACTCAGAGTTCCTGAACAAGGAGCATGAGTTTCTTAATTAAAGGAAATATTTATTTAAAGATAGATGCATATGTTCTTGAATAAAATTGCATCTTTTATTTATGTTCTGACAATCTGAGGTTAAAAATGTGTTCTGATTTATGAATTAATGTAATAACATCCCTGATTACTAAAGATTTAGTAATATTTCTGGGTTTAAATAAAAATCCCCTATCTATGAGAAGATTGAGACATTTATTCTTACTCTCAATATAAGATCTGGAAGGCTTGTAGTGGGGTTTATGAATGGCTGTTTGTGAATGTTCTTACCACTGGAAATTAATTCAATTGATGCCTGGCTTTCTACACAAGGATATACATCGTTAATTTGATCAGTCTTGATTGGGAAAGTCAGAGCTAGAAATCAAAGCCTTTGTATAATATTGCAATGCCCTCACCAAAATATATTGGTGGTTCAGGTGCCTGAGTAAGTTCCCATTTCAGCCTTAGAATGTGAACTGTCACCATGTGTTGTGTTAAGCTAAAGGACCTGCAGCGTTTGAAGATTCTAGATGAGTATTAAGTCTTTTGTAGCTGTAAATTTTGAGAAAATTTGTTTCTCCTAATATAGGAAAACAGAGGAATCCATTAATGCCCCACTTAAGCAGTGTTAGCCTTTCAGAAGCAGCAAATCTCATTTCTCTCTGGGGAGTCCCGCCTGGAACATAAGATAACCTACACTTACCCTTGCTTTATTCATTGACTCCATAAAACTCTACAGCTGTAGCTGACAGCAGAATATTTAAATGATTTGAGCAGTGTAAATGCCTCACGTTCATTTAAATAACTGAAGAATTCAATCACTTGAATGCCAATGATTATTCCTATTGGAGTTTACATTTCAAAAAAGACAGCCCATCTGAATCCCTGTGAGAGCATTAAATTGCTATCTAATTAGAAGTGCAAAATTACATATATTTAAAAGATAATTAAAGGTTTGAAGGCTGTTGAATAACTGGTCGTACATATAAATGAATCACTGAAAATTTGTTAGCAATATGTGAAGCTTTCTTTTATTCTTTGCTTTCAGCTTTGAAGTTAGGTATAACTGAGCTCATGGGTTTAAGTCTGGTAGTGTTAAGATAAAGGCAGATGTTTTTCATTATTTCTACTCAAACCCCAAATAATTATAAGCAGCTGCCAGTTTTACATAATCCCAAATGATAAATCCCGAGAATGCAAATAAAATCCCAAATAAAGGGGTTGTTTTCTTCAGTGGAGTAAATCACATCCATGTTGCTGTGATAATTGACTGCAATCCACCTGAGAACGTGAGCTCAGCCGAGGAACTTCTTGGCCAGGCTCAAGGTGTGGGACCTAAATCTGGTATTTTGTATTGACTTTTACATCACCCTGTATGTTTCCATATTGCTTTATCATTTTATACATACTGCACAATTTGAAAAGCAAACACGTGTTAAGGTGGTAAGTAGACAGAGTTAGTCAAATACCTGTGGCATAAAGAACTATTTTGTTCTATTGTTTTGTTAAAAGGTTCTCCTGTATACATGGCACTAATAGTTCCTACTTTTTCTCTGCCTTTTCTCTGCTATCTTCTTTTCCCTAGCAAATGACTTGGCTCCTGTTTTCAGCTTTTCTCTGCAGTATTTCTGCAAATTTTATAGTGCAGCATTATTTCACTGCCATCTGTCATGGAGAATCCATCCAAAATAACTGGGTTTTACTACCAACCATGACTTAGGAACTTCTAGATTAACATCTTAAATAATAGATTGGTCATGAAAATCTGTCTTTGGACAGGGAAGTTGTTTTTCCTATTTTCCTAAGAGAATCTTTGGTATTAAACTTAGGAGGTGTATATAGAAAGAAACTCTGGTTTTTGACTGAACACCTATTAGTGTTCTACAGATTCAAGGCTAAGTGCAGATCAGTAAGAGATCATTTGAGGTTGCAAACTGGATGCAAACCATGAAATTAAAGTATCAGAAATGACAAATCAGGATCATGTGAGCAGAGAAAAAAGTATTCCAAATGAAATAAAGAGCTTAAAGGCCAAGCAGCAGTGATTGAGATTAAAATGCTGCTTCACATATATCCCTAGGCAGAATTATTTTAGCTAAGTAGCACATGGAGAATGAAAGCTCAGTCACTGGGGCTGATGTTGTATTATCAGGTTATAAGCTGGTAAAGCAGGGAAGGGGATTTTTCACTACTATTGTTGGTTTGTTTGTTTGGGGTCTTGTTGTTGTTTTGTTTGTTTGTTTTTAAGTCACACTTTCTGCTTGCACAGTCCCCGCAGTGGGACAGAGCAGCAGCTTGTGCTGGCAGGGCTGGTGAAGGCCTTGGATGTTGCATTGACCATGGGAAGTCAGGTCTGATGCAGTTTCCACCCCAAAAACTGCAGGTTTTGCATGACAGTCAAAGCCACCCCAGACAATAAATAAGTGGTAGCTTTAGTGTGCAGATTCTGAGAGAAGGGAGGGAGCTGAATAACTGCCCAGACCAGGGAATTGCAGTAAATACAGTTTATACAATCTCTGCCTGTTTATTTTAAGCTGCATGGAAAAGTGGGTAATTTCAGTTAATTATGCTTTTCATCTGGTATTTGTTCATTCAAGCTTTCCTATCAGACTTTGTAGATAAGACTACCTTTGAAGGATGTCTTACTGCAAGTTACAGTTCTAGAAACAATTATATTGTGTATTTTATTATGTAGAATTGAAGCTCAGCAAAACATATTTGCATATGTTCACTTGTCTCCTCTAAACAAAAGAAAAAGGAGTTGTTCTCAAAGCCTGATGATGTCAGTGAACCCAGTGAGATTAATACATTATCAAAATTTTGAAGTGCTAATTCAAAAAGATGAAACTTTGTTGAATGATGCTGTGTTTTAAAATTACAGGAGTTTTTTCAGTACCTAATTCCTTACTTTTGTACACATTAGTAGTTTGGCAATGGAGAGCTGTTCCTTGAAATTATTTTGCCCGTCTGGGTTTTGGTTGTTTTTAGTAGGTGCTTTCTTACTATAGTATTTTCTCACAGATGATTCCACAATTTGGCTTAGAAAGTTCACTAAAATTTGGTGATGCTTCCAAAGCTGTTATCACAGCAACTTCCTCTCTCCTGCCTCCCCGTTATCCAGATGGAGCACGTCTGAGAAATTCCAATCACCTTAGACCCAAGATTGCAGCTGTTAAGATGTAGCTTCTTCTGTCCTTGATCAGATTGCTACACTCTGACTCTATAAACACGTGGTTGGTCATATTCAATGCAGATGGTTTGGGACTGCTTGTGTTAAAAAAAAGAAAACCAAATCAAAGTTTTTAATCATGGCACATGTAAATAGTTGTGTACAGTGTGGTGAAAAAACGTGGTTCAGTCTTTAAGAGACACAAGTCACACGTTTGAGTCATCCAACGCTGTGAGAGTCTGGCCCCTTCTCAAGCAAAAGATACTAAGACAAAGCTTATTCTAATGGAAAAAACTAATCATGTGTTTTTCTCACAAACAATAAGTTAGAACCATCCTGTAGTTTTGAGTGGACCAAAAGTTTCTTCTTTTGCAGTCCAGATATTTAACACTTCTCATTGTCT